>PVLA01000656.1:0-493074 GCA_004027455.1 Hydrochoerus hydrochaeris
TCTCAGGGCAGTTGTCTCACAGGAACCCCGCAAATCCTCCTCCATGAGCTCTCCCATTTAAAGCCTCTGTATAAACTCTCTCATACTACTCACAGAAGGTAAAATTTCACAACCAGTCCTCACAAAGGGGTTATCTAGAGGGCCTCCAGCAACCCCCCTGGAGTCTCCACCCTCGACTCCATATTGAGCATTACATAAACCATACACATGTGAACTACACAAATTACAATTATCAGTACAAAACATTTCAAGATCCCCGTGCCCAATTCCCACATGCGGCATCCTTTTCCTGGAGAAGCGATTGTCACAAGGCGTGGATGGACGAGGACGCGGCATGGACAGAAAAGGGCACCGCAATGGACAAAAAAAATTGTGGTCATTTTATACATTGGAGTACTCCTGAGTTATAAAAGAGAATAAGCTTATAACTTTTACAGGTAAATGGATACGAGTTGAGATCACACCCATAAGTGAAATAAAACAGTGTAAACCTCGTGTTGTCTCACTTGGGTGAGAAACAGAAAGACTAAATAAGTCCCAAAATGTACAATAGATATTGTGAAATGAGAAAATAAAACTGTTTCAAAATAAAGAGAATCTAGGATGGGGGAAAGGTAAAACAAAAGAAGGGAAAAGAAAAAAATATACATTATAGTTATATTACTAGTTTCCCTTAGTTTATTGAAAAGAAAGCTTTGTGCTAATAACATTTGGAGAATTTTTATGGACATATCTTGTACTCTGATTAACTATTCTGAATTTAACAATACACACTGTATTATTATTCTATTCTTTTGCTTTGAAATCTTGTTTTATTTTTTCCATAAAATAAAAAAATCTAAAATCACAGAAAAATTATTTGAAAAATACATTTGTGCCTAAATGTAGCTACATGTAGAATTGTGGGCAAAGGAAACATGGTTGCTGAAGTGATTAATGCCATTGAAAGGGAACCAAGTAATTTGCACTGAAGCAAGAATAAATCCTTGATGACATCAAAAATCAGGAACAGGGTCAACCATGCAGAATTAGAAAACTTCCATTTAAACAAAGAGTGTCTGGGTTCAATAAGACTCAACTCTGATATTGTTTCTCTGAGATTCATTTTACTATGCTCAGTCACCCAGCTGTTCAGAAGCCTTTGCAGCCATGGTCTAAAGGCTCTTGTTTGCTGCTCCTGTTAGTAGCAGACCTGAGTATCATCCATGTAAAGCTGGTCATTAAAAAATGCAGGTTGCAAGTGTTATGCAGTCATGGTGGCCATGTTTCACTGTGTTTAAAAGGAAATACGGGGAGGTCTGTTTATCCCTAAGTGATGACTAGGTGAAGCAATAGCAATAAAATTGAAGTTGCAATGGAGATAGTGGGCTGTGTGGGCTGCTACCAGCAAGCTCATCAGGGTGAGCCTACACAAGTCCACTAGAACTTAGATCTTATCACAGTGTCCCACAATTACTAGGCCTGAGGGTACTGCTCCTCATGTTTGCCCTGCTGGGTTTGATCTTGATTTGGCCCTATTTTTGTATCCTCCAATTTCTTCTGTTTGAAATGGTCATTTCTACTCTGTATCATTTTATACTGGAAATGTGCAAATTCGGTTTTGAATATTCAGAGATTTATAGCTAAGCAATTGCCTTAAGTCTCTGAGCACACTTTGGGTTTGTACTCGTGAACAATGCTAGAAATGTTGAGGCTTTCTGGAGGGCATTAATGTACATCCTGTTCTACCTGAAATAGTCATATTTTGTTAAATGGAATTATAACCTTGTTTTTATTGGGAAATTAAGCATGGTTTAAAGACATGTGTTTGGGGAATCTCTGCAGTGGTTTCCACCCTTCTTCATATCATACCAAAAGAATGAAAAAAAATCATAACGCATAAATATATGCACACTTATATTTATAGTGACACAGTTTGTAATAGCTAAATTTGGAAACAGACAAAATGCTCATCGACTGATAAATGGATAAAGAAGATGTGGTTTTTTATACAATGTGTGGTTTTATACAATGGAGTATAAAAAAGCTGTGCCACAAAGAAGGATTTTTAACCACTGTGCCACAAAGAATGATACATTTGAGATATTCCTAGGTAAATGGATGAGCCTTGAGACTATAGTCTTAAATGAAAGAAGTCAAACATACATGTTTAAATACCAAATTGTTTCTATGGTGTGAGAAACCCAAAAGGTAAATAAGGACCAAAATGTATAATAGATGTGAAATAGGAAAAAAAATGTTCAAATGGGAAGGGAAAAGAAAAAAAATGAGAAAAGAAGGAAAAGACTAAATCAAAGCTTTTGTAAATGAGGGGAAGATGGGTCGAAGGGTGGTGTGGTGAATTGACGGCTGATGGTTCAACTAGTAGCACCAGAGAAGCTGAATCACTGTAGTGCTGTATATGGATGACTCACCTGAAGATTGTTGCCAACATAAAAAGGAAAGCTGGATAGGAAGAAGTAGCATTGTTGGTATTCCATTGCGTTTTTTGTTCTCCTGTTGCCACTGGCTTTCCTGGAGGAGCTTGTTGAGCTTTTTTTCCTGATGTGAACTTGACTGTTCTCATTGTCAGAGGAGTTCAGGACATTGTCACTGAGAATGTCTGTGGTTCACTTTGGGGTAGCTCTAGTCCTTTGAGCATTAATTCTTGGCTCTGGAGGGAAACCTGGTGTGCTGTTCTATCTCCAGGAGAAATTTGGCACATTGCCTTCCTGATATGAACTCAGCTGTGCTCATCATTCGAGTAGCTCAGGATCTCGTTTTTGCTGAGGGTGGCTATGGTATTTTCAGGGGAGCCTTGGTCTTTACTTTGAGTGTTGCTTCATGGCTGAAGTGTAGAACTCTCAACCTACTAGCATAGATCCTTCTTCTCACTGGTACAGACTTTTAGCCTCCATCACTGACCTTTGGGCCATGCCAAGCACAGACCTGTGAAGTAAACTTACAGACATTGTCTTGGGCTCTAGGCCTCCATTTTGACTCATGGGGGACAATTTCATGGGATCTAGGTCTTAAATTGGACTCATGAAAGACACGGACCTTCAACTGGATTCCTTGGGTCTTAGCATGTAGGAAGATTTCCTCCACTCTTTCTTTTGTATTTGACTCTTTGGGTGACCATTATAAACTCATACTATAAATTATGTGTCCTGTACTAAATTGTTTCCTTTGAAAACCCTGACTACAATAGACAGGTGGGTGAATAAGGAAAAATGAATCAAGTTATATCATGGACAGGTACAAACTCCCTATGATGAAGGTGATTATTATGCATCTGAAATGTACCAATAAACTTAATTAATAAAACATATAAAACGATGTGTTTGGGTGTCAAATTTCCACTCTACTTAAATAGCAAATTTTGTTTTAAATCTGTTTAATAGTCAAATTGAAAATTCAACTTGAAAAAGCCTGTAAAAGCTGACTGTGAATCATGTCACATTTTGCCATGGACACAAAAAGCTGAGGATGCTTCATTCTAATCACTGCGCTCCCCCAGAAAACACAGTGCTTGTGTTAGTAGATTAAGACATTTGTCATTGTGGCTTTTTTTGCTCTTTGTTTGTATAAAACGTTGTAAACCTGGCTAAAAAGAAAGGTAGTGATACCATCAGTAAAGCTAAGAGAAAAACTGTGAGAACTATGAAAAGAAAGAATCTTTGTGAATTTTATTACAGTTCTGGAAATATGAATTTATAAGTGAAATTTTGGGACTTCAGAACAAATTACTTGGTGTTCCTTGATGTTTTGGGGGAAAATATTTTCAGTTTTTGAAATTTTGGGTGTTCAAACATGAATTTGGAATTAGTCGAGTTTGAAACCTGAGGTATCACTGTGCTTGTGAGGGATTGAGGATTGGGGAATAGAGAGGTTTCTCGAATTGGTTACTACAGCGTAAATATGCAAACAAGTGTCTTTAGAGGAGGGAGAGAGAGACAGGTTTTCATTTTTTAAATTTGTGTTCAGTTCTTTGTTTGTTCCTTTTGGGGACAAAGGGGATGGATGACTATCAAACCTATAAGCTTTGCACTGAGTTATATCCCTGGTTCCTTTTATTCTGAAATAATTTCTAACTAAATAACTAAGTTGCCCAGACTGGACTCCAAGTTGAGATTGTCTTACCTTAAGTCTCAGAATCCTGGAGGTACAGTCATTTACTGTCAGCCCAACCAGCAGAGAAAGACTGGAAGACAGGAAGTAACATGACTGTGATGGAAGCCAGGAGAGACAAGCAATGTAAGGAGCTTTGCGATGAGGTTTGAGGATGGCATGTGGAACTGGGAAAGTTTAAAGTCCGTGGATTCTGCTATAGGGACTTGATTTGAAGCACAATCCAGAGGACACAAAAACTTTCTCTAATGAAGAGTATTGTTTCAGATTTCCAGCCTCCAACACTATGAATGAATGCATTCACACTGTATTAGCCGTTCAGATTTTTCCTTTGTACTTTGTTACAATATCCATAGAAAACTAGTGAAATGTCTGAAAGCAAAACAGAATGGAAGACAGTGTATACCAGTGTTAAAGGGTGATTGACAATTTCAACATGATATAGCACAAATGTGATCTACTTAATAATGGCATTGAATTTTGATGCTCTTTGATAAAATAGTAGCAGTGCAGAAATGAAATTCACATCTCTCATTTCATGTACCTCACATTTGAAGATGAAATCATAGCATGGTGCTGTCAGAGTATAAGGCCTGGACTTTCTCTCAAAAATAAGGAAAACCCAAGAGAATCTAAAGTCTAGTGCTGTCACTTGGTACCCCCAGAAACTATATATATATATATATATATATATATATATATATATATAGTTATTTACTTATTTGCAAAACTCCCTTCACTACAGAGTGGTCTCCATAAGTAGCCGCAGGTCTGGGCTGAGAGTTGAACATGGTTTATAGGTATGGTCTCCATTGCAATTGCAACTTTTTCTACACATATAAAAGTCTTTTCTGGGAAAATTTTGGTTTCAAACTCTTTTTACATTTGTACCCACCAGAAAGACCTCTGAATTTGAAAGAGAACATTCTTGAAAATGTAACTGCCCTATTTTTTCTCTAGTTGTACCTTTAGAATTTGTCAGAGACTCAGTCTATTTTCCAAGAGATCCATCTCGATTCAGATTTATTGGTAATAAAATGTATTAGGAATATTTAGAAATTTCCCTGTAAGGATACATAATTCAAGGAAAATCAGTAGACTCAGCGAGATTCCAACCTCTCATGAAAAGATACATTTATCTGGCAGAGATTCACAGTAAAAAAAAATCAGAATATTAAACACATCAAGCCAGATCAAGCAGTCATGATGGGAGAATAATCAGCAAGAAGAAAATTTTGAAGGTTGGTGGAAATTTTGTTGTTAAATTCTAAAAGAATGTCCCAAGGGCATGGATGAGGTACTTAAGTAAGCTTTTTGAATTAATGTTGTAGACATACATTATTGTCTCAAATTGTAAAACACAGTTGAAGGAAATGTTGATATTTTTGTCATAAGTGTTACTGAGTGAATGCATGAACATTCTTTTTATTAACACTGTAAACATGTATAGGAATTCATTTTCTGGTTCCATAGTCCCTTTTGCCTAGGTTTAAGAGTTTCCAGTGTATCTTAGCAGTGTATGTTTGACATTCACATTTCACAGTGGCATTGGATTAACAGCCCCTGACATAAACCAAACCAGTGAAACCTGACTATTTCACTAAAAAATAGTCCTTTGATAAAGTCATTTGACAAACATGAGAAGAATTTCAAGTTACTATAAAGGTGACATAAATCTATAGAGAAGAAATTTCCGTGGATTCACCTTCTGCTTTACACAGACTTTGCTTCATGAAATACAGCCAAATTTTAAAATGACTGAAAATATTTCTTATTCTTTTTCCACTGCCTGACTTTCATTTGGAAAGTGTTTCATCTTGAAAACTCTGTAATTATAAACCTGTTTCATGACTACTTCCTTCTGATGCCACCAAGAGTACATCTGCGACATGTTTTCTACAAACTTCTGAACACTATACTCTTTTAAAAGCAAAACCGAAGGATTTCGATGATACCGTATGGCACTCTGAGAATTGTATCCGTCAAAAATAGAGAAGCCTTTGCAAAATGGTAGCATGGGAAGCTCTGCAGACCCACCTGGCAGCAAAATATCCTTAAAATGAAAGTATGCACAAACGCTATTTAAAGTCTCTGGAAATTTTTCTGAAGGGAATACAATAAGTAAAAAGGATTATCTGAGGAAATCATTTCAGTCTTCATAAACACAAGTGTTAAGGGGTAACATTTGGGACATGACCATGTTCTGGAGTCACTCTGTTTTGGCATGCTAAGGCAAGCACGAAGGAAGGGCTCCCTTTCTTCCCATGATGCAGCCAAGGTGGAGGTGACTCCCCGCAGCGGGACGATGCCAGCACTTCGTTTTCCCAAGTTTGTGGTGCAGAAGTTCTCTTCCAGGAAATGCCATCTATAGATGATTACAGTTTAAAAACAGCCCAAATCTGAACTCATTAGCCTAAAATCCCAACCTGAAAGATTTTAAGAGGAAGAGAAAAGTCAGACAAGGTGCACATAAAGATTAGAGAAGAAAATATATTAGAATGAAAATAATCAAATAGGGAATAGAAAAACAATAAAAATATTGATTATTTTTTTCCATTCACTTCCCCTGAAAAAAAATGAAGAAAAATGTAAAAAGTAGAATTTTTATAAATGGGAAGAGGACCAAGAGTGTGAAGGACTGGGGCGGAGGGTTAGAGTGTAAAAAGAATTGAAATAAGTTATGTGCTTGTAGCACTCATCACAGTAAGTGTAATCTTTCTGTACAGCAAGCATGTAATCATAGAAAATAGAGAAAACACAAAAGCAACAATGTTATCAACTCAAAATTATTTCATTTAAAAGACTAACACAATGTTGCATATTTAGTTTTATTGACCCAGAACAAAGAAATAGTACCTAAATCACTGAAGTCATAATAGCAAGAATGGTTTTTATTAGAAATATTTAAAAAATTAACATAAGGAACATAACATTAAAGATATATGCCAATAAATTTGATAACAAAATATGTTTAAATTCCTAAGAAAACAAAATTTTCCAAGTTGAAAGAGAAAAACCAAAGAGATCTATAACAACTGGTTTAATAATAGTAGAAAAAACTAAAATAAAAAATCTAATCCACAAGTATTTACTGCTGCATTTAACCAGTGAAAAAAGAGTTACTACCAATTTTTTCACTGAATCTTCCAAGTAATGGAAAATAACTGATTCTTTTTTTTTTTGAGGTCAGTTGTACCGTTGTAATACCACAGCCTGACATGAAAGAAATAAATAAAAAAAACACTGCTAGCCAGTTGCAACCCTTATGCACTGCAAAAGGGGAGGTATCGTGATATAATCACTTTAGAAAACACTCATGTTTCCTCAAAAATTATGCATAGTTTTACCATGCAGTAAGTTGGAATTCTACATATAAACGCAAGAGAATTATAGCGTTCACCCACAAAGAAAAACTTGTATAGGAATGTTCAGAGTAACCTTATTCATAAAATCAGAGGTGGAATCAGTATCTGAATGTACATTCCTTGATATATGGATAGATCTGATGTTGTATTTACTTTCAGTGCAATATTACTTGTCTTTATGACTAATGGACAGAACCACTAGGCTAACATTTTAGAAGAAAATAGTCAACTTGACAAAAACTAGAAACCTAACTAGACCTCATGGGAATATATAAAACACAGTCAAAGGTAAAGAATAGAATTTTTTTTTTTCATCGACAGGGGGAATGTTCTACACAGCTGGCCATAGCCCTGGGCACACACCTCAACATTTCAAAAATGATTCTTCTTCCACAAAATCTTTTCTCTGACTACAATGGGATGGCATGAGGAATCAAAACAATAGGAAATTTGGAAAATACACCAACACGTGGAAATTAAACAACTAAATAACCAAGATGTCGAAGAAACAAACATAAGGGAAATAAGAAGAAAATATTTTGGTATGAATGGAAAGAAAGACACATTGCACTAAAACTTCTGGAAAGTTGTGTTCTGATAGAAATTCATGGTTATAAAGGCTTATGTTAAAAATAAAATAGGTCTTAAATCAGTGATCTAAATTTTCATGTGAACCACTTGAAGATATTTGAGAAAAAAGCAAAAAGAAGCAAATGATCAATGTCAGAGTGAAAATTAATATAATTAAGAAACATATAGTAGGGTAATGAAGTAAATAGTTTCATTACTTTAGGAAGAGCAATAACAAAGTTTGAGATAGATTGACCACAAAAATATGGTAAAAGCTAAAAGATTAGGCTCAATAATATAGTAAGCATTACTGCTTATTACTATAAACAATGAAATATAATATAAGGAAATATGAACAAATATATGTCAGTAAAGTAAACAATCTTTATGGAATGAATAAATTTCTCAAAACATATAAATTACTACAGTGAGAAAGAGAAAATAGAAAATTCAAATAATAGTGTAGCCTGCAAGATTGGCTTAACAGTCAAAACAGACATAATGACCTTGCTGGTGAAATGTAGCAAGTATTTAATTAAAAATTAGTACTCAATCTTCATAAATTGCTCTAAGTAACACAAAAGAAAGGAACAAATCTTAACTAATTCTATGAGATCACAATTAAGTAATACATTCATAAATAAATTGCAATAAATAAATGCAAAAATTTCTCCTATGAATATAAATAACAAAAAAATTAAAATTAAAAATAAAATAAATTAAAAATGCAAAATCCTCAATAAGAGAAAAATAAAATCTATTTATATAAGTATTTCATTGATTCATTTGAGTAATGTCACACTATTCATTCAGAAATAGAGGATTTTCACATTGTTTTACATCTCCAATTCCTTTCCACAGTGTTTTGTAGTTTCCAATGCACATCTTTTTCATTTAGTTAGGAAAGTGTTTTCCCAGGTATTGTATTACTTTAGAAGTCATTTTAAGCGAAGCATTTTAAAAATTTCCCTTTTGTTGGGGCATTGTGCATATGCAGCCGCACTTGAGTTTTCCATGTTGATGTTCTATCCTGAAATTTGCTGAAATAATGTGTTAACTTTAGTAGTTTTTTGAGTTTTACATACGCAGGAGCATGCTCCTGCGAATAGCGATAGGTCTATTTCTCTGTTATTAATGTGTAGGTCTTTCCTCCAGTTTTTTCTTATCTGATCACTCTGCTTATGACTTCTACTAATGTTGGAGAGCAGCAGTGAAACAAGAATCCTTGCCTTCTACCTGATCTTGGAGGGAACAATTTTACACACCCATCATTGAGTAGGATGTTACCCTTGGTTTTTCATAAATGTATCATCATGTTGAAGAATCTCCCTTTGACTCTTGTTTTCTGAGGCTATTTTTGTAATATGAAATGATAATGTATTGTATGATGATTTTCAGCATTAATTTTAAAGTTCTTAGTTTTCTTAACTGGTGTATTACATTAATTGTTCACCCTTGCAGTCTGCGTAAATTTCCCTTGATCATTGTTTATAAATAAATAGAACATGACATTTGAGTTTGTTGCTATTTTCTTGAGAAGTTTGCATAAGTAGTCTGAAAAAATCATGGTATGTGAACTTGTTTTTTGCAGTCTTTATATCTCATTTAGATAGCAGAGTAATACTGGCCTAACAGAATACATCAGGAAATGTTCTCTTATAATTTTTCAAACCGTTGGAGAAAGAAACTGTTCTTTCTTTTTAAAATGTTTGTCAGGTTTCACCAGTTAAGAGATTTATTGTAGATCTGCAAAGGTTTTGTGGTTGAAGGTTTTTTTTTTTTGATAACTAAATCAAGCTCTTTACTTGATAAAAGGTTGTTAATATTTGCTACCATTTTGTAAGTTCATATAGTTAACTTGTGTGTTCTAAAGATATTTTTCACATTTTATTTAATTTACTTGCGTTTGGGGACAATTATTGATAATATTTTCCACTTATTTTATTTCTGCATTTTCAAATAATACTGTCATTGATTTAATTCATGATTTTATTAATTTGATTCTTTTTCCTTTGTCAGTTTAGATAAAGTATTTCTTTTTTTGTACTTTTCAAATAAACAAATTTTGGTATTTTATACTTTTTTTCTATTCTTCATTCAGTTTGCCACTAAATTCAATTTTATTATTGCCTTACTTCTCTTAGATTGGGATCCAGTTTGTTTCTCTATTATTCAAATTGTCTGTCTGAATTTCTATGTGAGCTCATTTATTTCTTTTGTGATACAGGGAATTATCATAAATTTCCCTTTGAACATTCTTCTGCTGATGAGCTATTTTTCTTATCACTTGTCTTTGTGTTTTTAATTTTAATTGTGATCTTTTCTTTAACCCCTTGGCTGATAGTATTTGTTAATGTTTCAGCACTTTTATGTAAAGTTTATTTTTAGCTTAACTTCTTTGTTGTTTTAGAACATCAGTGGTGAGAATAATAACTTTTTAAAATTTACTGAGGCTTGTGGTATGACCAAACATATGGTCTATTACGGAAACGTGTAATGTGTGCTTAAAATATCATGTATTGAGCTGCTGATTGATGGATTTTTCATTTTGTTCTCCTGAGGTCTGTTTGATCTGTACAGTTGTTTATTCCTCTGTCAGTGACCTTCTGTGCAGAATTTCAAACTAGGACTTATTGTAGTCTATTTAAGTATCTGACTACTAAGAACTATTTTTCTCTCCAATTTTGTCATTTTTTTGGTCAGTGTTTGCTTCAGTAAATGCATAATTCTTGGTGCTATGCACATACGTAAATGTTTTTGACAAATTGATGCATTTTAAATAAATATTGTCATTTTTGTTTCTTGAATCAATTTTGACAAAAATCTACTCTGTCTGATCTTAGCATAGTTACTGGAGCCCTATTTCTGATAGTTTTAGTTTTGTTTGAGCCTCTGAATCCAAAGCAATTATTATCATTAGAGTGATTTTTGACTACGATTTTCATTCATCCTGCCACTTTCTTTCTTTCCTCATTCTCTCTCTCTCTCTCTTTCCTCCTTCCTTCCTCCCTTCTCTCTTTCATTCTGCCTTTTTTCTCTTTATTGTTTTCTTCGTTGTTTTTTCCTTGTTTTCTTTTTTCTTTGTCTCTCTTTCTCACTTTTTCTTTCTTCATCTCTCTCTTTCCTAGGAATGAACCTAGGGCTTTGTGTATGCTAAGCAAGGTCTCTACCATTGATCTATATCATCTATACTATTTCTAAATCTTTTGAGATGAGAGCTCATTTAATTTTGCAGGTTGGCTTCAAAATTTTGATCCCTCTCATACAGCCCCCCCAGAAGTTGGGTTTAGAGGCAGATGCCACCATACAAGGCTCAATCTCAGGCTTCTAACTGGTGGATTTAATCAATTCCCATTTAAGATAATTAATGTTAGAGAAGGACTTCTACCATTTTGCTATTTATTTCTGTGTATTCTATATTTTCTTCCTTGTTTCACTTTATATTCTCATATATTGTGTTTCTATTTTTTTTCCTCCTATGTGATTTGACTTCCTAAAACTATATCGAAAAAGAAGTTAATAGGGAGTCAGTTGATACCAATTTACAGTAATAGAATAAAAAAATTGTTCCCACATAGATACAACCCTTTGTTATTTTTATGAAATCATCTCTATATATTGTCTGGTCATTACTGTAACATTTTAATTATTTTGTGTGTTTGCATTTTGTATTATATAAAACCAAGGAAGAATTTAAAAGCTCATATTATTGATGTGTATGTATATTTACCTATTTTTAAAATTTACTATCCATTTTTATTTTATCCTATGACTTTGTGTCTACTTTATCTATTATTTGTTTGTTTGTTTTTGTCCATTATTTCTGTGATATTAATGCAAACAAGGTGTTTCAAATGAGAAAAAATTTTTAAGTAATCCGATTGAAGTTTATTAGGAAGGAAAGGGGACAAAATTAAAATAATCTTACTACAAATTAGAATTTTAAAAATAAGAAGGTACAAATCATATATATATATATATATATATACATATATATATATCACTTAAATTTTTAGGAAAATAAATTTCCTGATTACTGTTCTTACCACTAAAAAATGAACAAAGAGAACCGTAATGTACAAAAATGATTTTGCATATATATACATATATATGTATATATATATATATATATATATATATATATATATATATATTGGGCTGTAGTGATGGACTTATGGTTATATGAATATACCCAAATTCATCAAAATGTAAAAATTAAATATACACAATTATTTAATCAATTACACCTGGCTAAAACTACTAAAATAAGCAAATTTAAAGCTTTCTAATAAATGGAAATTTTTATGAAATATGACAATATATATAGACTCAAGTTAAAAGTATTTACCCCTATGGAATAATTGCTATGGGAAAAATTCAAATGTGTACTTTATAAATTTAAAACCTGAAAAACTTGCTCACTGAGTATATTCAAACTTTAAATTTCTGAAAAACTTAGTTGAGTATATTCCAAATTTGTACTGTCTATATTGCCAGTAATCTACATTGTTCTCAGGGATAACTAGGAAAACTGAGTGCGAAATTAATGATGAAAACCATATGATTGTCTTCATAGATGTAGATAAAGCAATTGACAACATTCATTAAATTATCATACATATTGAGCAAATGAATATTAATGAATGTAACAGAAAAAGGGCAAATGCGAAAACTCCTTAACTAATATAACTTACAAGGGTCTTTCCTCTAACATCTAGCAAAAGTTAAGGAAGGATATCTGGTCTGGCCATGTCTGTTTAACACAGTACAATAGTTATGGTCTGAGAAATCAGAAAGAAGAAGAAATAAAAGTCATCAAACTCAGAAAGGAAGAGAAAAACATTTTTTTCAGATGGCACAATCATGTATATAGAATATACTAACAACTCAAAAACTACAAAATTCTTATGAGTAATAAACAGATTTAGTATAACTTGCATGATTCAAAATTACAAATATGTCAGTAACATTTCTATGCATTCATACAAGATACATGAATATGAAGTAGCAATATTAATTATGGCCAAAAATAACAGAATTCACAGGAATAAATGTAAGTAAATATGGCAAATACTTTGGTGAAAACTTAAAAATTTCTGAAGCAAATAAAAAACAAATACATGAAAACATATCTCTGTTCAACTTTTGGAAGAATAGTACTCAGACATTTACAGATTCAATAATTCAGTATAATCATTATAAATATCCCAATGGAACAATTTAGAGATGAGTAAAACTAAGCCTAAAATTCCAAAGTTTTGTCTATTCAAACAAATTATGATCAAAAGCAAGCTGGAAGCACTACTATCCTGACTTCAAAACATACTAATGATGCAAAGATATAGTAATGAAAAGTACAGTATTACATTAAAAACAGGTACAGGGGCCAAGGACATAGAGAAGAAATTCCAAAACCAGTAAATAAATTGTTTGTAGTCAATCTTACAAAAGTGCAAACAGAACATAATGCATAAAGGATGATCTCCATTATTTGGAATTGGAAAACTAGATGCCTACATACAAAAGAAAGAAATTGGACTTGTGTTTCATACCATGTATACAAGTCAAATAAAATGTTTTAAAACCTAAACACAAGACCTGAACATGTAAAATTTGTAGAAAAAAATCAGTAAAAGCTTCTTTTATTCTATTTCTACTATTTTTGTTCTTGCATATTTAAAATACATAATGAATACATTCTTTATGGGGAGATCAGAAAAGAAATAACCTGCATAAACAGGAACAAGTGTAAAATCTTTAACATTAGTTTGGGCAGTGATTGTGTTATTTATACTGAAATTAATCATGACAGAAGCAAAAATAATCAACTATAGTTGCAATAGCTAAAATGTTTTTGCATAGCAAAGGACAAAACCCTGTAAAAAGATAATTCAGGTAATATGAGAAAATATTTACAAATTATATTTTGATATGGGGTTAATATCCAAAGAAAGAGAAACAGATAAAATTCATTAGAAAAACAACCAAGTGACTTCATTAACAAGTGAACGCTTTAGGTTGACTACACCCTCCCAATGTTATCAATTGATAAATAATTCAAAAGTATTGATGATATATGGAGGCATGGAATTGGGGAGATAATAGAGGTTATATGGTTTACTGAGGATGAGGCCAACATGATGGAATCAGTGACTTTATAAGAGAATAACAGAAACTAAATTTGGTAGGTTCTGGCTCTACCACCATGTGATATCATCTTATATGTTATCACACGCCAGATGAGCTCACTCAATCTTGCATATGGCAACCTGTAAAATTATGAGAACTACATATTTGCTGTTTATAGACTACTCATTTTTAGGTGTTTTCTTTAAGAAACACAAAAGAAGCTAAGACAGTGGACAAGGGGCCCTAAAATACATTTTTCACAAAAAGCCCTAGAAATGGCCAACATGTACATAAAAATGTGATAAATATTATTAATCATCAGGGAAGTGCAACATAAATATCACCTGTCATGATAGAGCGGTCATTATTAAAAAGATGACAACTTGAGATACATGGCTGAATATAAAAGGAGCTACTCAGAGCTAATCAGAGAATTTAACTATATAAACACAGGTAATTGGAAAAAAGGGAAGACATACATCCTGAACCAAGATCCATCTGAATAAGATCATCATAAATCAAACAAAATATATATGTAGGACTTAATAGAATGGCCACCAAGGCTGCAGGGTTTGGCGGTGGGTCACCTAATCACAGGTGGAACAGGACCATCATACTAGGAAGTTTAAAAGAAGAAAAAGAGAAAAAAAGTGAGTAGACAAAGTAATGAGGCTAAGTGAAGCCACACAGTACAGGCTTGTGATACAATGCCCCTGGCTTCTTCTGCCTTCCTCCGGAGCGTGCTTCAGCCCACCAGCGTGGTCCACTCGCACACACAGGAGTTACTGAACTGCTAACTCGCTGATGAGCAGCCAGCTATTCTTTCCTTTCTTTCTCTTCCTCTTTCTTTCTCTCTTTCTCTTTCTCTTTCTCTTTCTCTTTCTCTTTCTCTTTCTCTTTCTCTTTCTCTTTCTCTCTCTTTCTCTCTCTCTTTATTCTTTCTCTTTCTTTTTTCTCTTTTCTTTTCCTTTCCTTTCGCTTTTCTTCTTTCCCTTCCCTTCCCTTCCCTTCCCTTCCCTTCCCTTCCCTTCCCTTCCCTTCCCTTCCTTTCCTTTCCTTTCCTTTCCTTTCCTTTCCTTTCCTTTCCTTTCCTTTCCTTTCCTTTCCCTTTTGTTTTTGCTTTCCCTTTTCCTTTCTCTCTCTCTCTCTTCTCTCTCTCTCTCTCCCCTTTGCTTTTCCCTTTCCTTTCCCTTTTCCTTTTTTCCTTTTTCCTTTCCTTTCCTTTCCTTTTGTGCCCTAGAACACTAACTGGAACCTCTAGGGATAAGATGAAACACTGCACTGGAACATAGTGAATGGAATGGTTTGAACCCCCTCCCCCACCTGAGTAGTGGCTAAAGTTTCATGTGGGCCTAAACAGCATTGTGCTGTGGGACTGAGAAGACTTGGGCTATTCCCATACCAGTGGCAGGAACAGAAAGTCACCCCATACAATCCGCTTCACCTTTCCTGACCAAAGTTTATACAGACAGAGAAAAACAAGGTAATAAGTGGGAGGATTGCTAAGGAATGTACAGAATATATTTACTGAAGACTCTGGCCTCAGCCCCCTGTATTTGGAGGCGAATAGCAGTTTCACATCCAGCATAAACCCTATTGCAGTCTCAACAGGGCTACCCAGTAGTGTTTGGCTCCTGGTGGACCACAGCACAATTTTATTTTTTACTATAATTTACTTTCTTTCTTTTAAAATTTATTTTTGTTGCTTTGTTTTCTTTTTTCAACTGTTTTAATCTGAATTTGTTCTAATCTATTAATCTTCTTTGACCCATTCCTCAACTATCTGTTTAGATTTAATCAGATTTTCATATGAGTGAATATTCTCCTAATCTCTCTGATTAATTTTGATAATCCTTTGCTTAATCCTTCACTTTTTTTCTTCTGCACCCTTCTGTAATTTCCCAAAACTTGCATGATTATCCTTTTTCATCCAGCCTTGCTTCTACTGTAGTTCTCTTCATTTATGTCAGTTTTATCTCTTATCCACTTAAATGTCCCCAGCACAGGGTAAAACTATGACACCAAGCAGAAACACTTTGTATACAAGCCCCAGTTTATGTTTAGTTCTGTTACATAATTTTAGACTTGTTCCTAGTATTAAAGCTAAAAATATTTACCACAGTGTTTCATTTTTCTAAGCTATGATTGATGATACTGTTATTGCTAATTGTACACTTTAGCTGTTCCAATCATTTGTTTTACCTTTTATAACAACAGTAGGAAGATTTGGATTAATAGCCATCACCCTAGTCCAGTACCAAAGGATTGAGGACAGAACCAAATTGATACCAACACCTCACCCTTAATAAATTGGAAAAGTAAGATGTTAGAACAGACCAAATCAAGAACTTGCTAAACAAAAAGACATTCCTGAAGAACAAACATTTCCTTGGGAGACCTTGATATTAGTGATAAAGCTATCTACTCTAGAAACTTACAAGAATCAACATAGAAAAAAAACTAAAAAAAATTAAAACTAGAAACAGAAGCAATATGTAACCCAACATCTCCAACGTACCCAGCAAATGTCCTTGAGATAAAATAGAGATAAAAGGAAGGCACACACCTGAAATTTCTGCAATGACAGTAACAGAAACAAATCCATGAAGTTATAGAGGAAATCATATCAGAAATAATCTCTCAGGTAAAAAAAAAACTGATGGCAACAATTATGAAAGACTTGTTCAACAAATCTAGTGCAGTCATAGATAAAAAGGAGAAGAACTGGAAAATGATGCAAAATGTGAGTGACCAACATAAGAAATGGAATGAAGGAAACAACTTCAAACAGATAACCAGGAAATAAAAAATCCCATTGAAAATTTGCAAAAGCGTATGAACAAACTTGGAAGACAGGATTTTGGCTATTCATCAGTAAAGAAAAAATTCTTTAAAAATAACAAGGGGACTGGAAAAAACAATTCAGTAGCTTCAAGATCATGCAAAGAAGAACAACATAAGTTGATGACTGCCATTGAAAAAGAGGAGAAAACAAAATGACAAAAAGATTTTTCAGGAATTAATGGCCAAAAACTTCCCAATCATGGAAAAGGAATCTGACATGCACATAAATGAGGAAAGTAGAACTCCAGTTAGTCATGATCCAAATAAATCTACGCCAAGGAATACAGTAATCAAGATACCAGATATTCAGGACAAGAATATATTACTAAAAGCTGTTAGAGAAAACTAACATATCACCTATACAGGAAAACTCATCAGAATCACAGCAGACTGCTCAACACAAACCTTCAAGTAAAGTAATGATGGGAGCATTTCAAGTCCTGAGGGAAAACAATGTCCAACACAGAGTGATATAACCTGTAAAGCTATATTTCAAATTTAATGGAGAAATAAAATAATTCCATGACAAACAACAATTGAACTGATTCATGACAACAAACCCAACTATACAAAATATACTGAAAGATATTCTAAAAAGAAATAAAAATGATTACAGTTCCAAGAACACCAATGCAATGAAACCACCAGTCAGAACACACAGACAGATGGAAAAGATAGAAACTTACAACAAGAAAATGACATAACAAGGACAAGCCAATACATATCAGTTATAACCATCAATGTAAAGGATCTCAATACACCGATCAAAAGAAACAAACTGAAAGAATTAATCAAGAAACAATATCCAACAATATACCA
This sequence comes from Hydrochoerus hydrochaeris, assembly GCA_004027455.1. Lineage (NCBI taxonomy): Eukaryota > Metazoa > Chordata > Mammalia > Rodentia > Hydrochaeridae > Hydrochoerus > Hydrochoerus hydrochaeris. Next base: position 17,838 of record PVLA01000656.1, read on the forward strand.
TATACAAGAAACATAATTAAAGCAGAATAAAATTCATAGAGTGAAAAATCAAAGGATAAGCTATTTTATTTGCCAAACTTGTGAACTTCAAACCAAAAATGATCATGTGATAAAGAAGATCACTGCGTACTATTCAGGGGAAATTTTTCAATAAGAACAGGTAAGAATCACACTACAGTTTATGTTCAGATGACCCCCCCCCCGCCACACACACACACACCAAACCTCACACAATCATGGATGTGGCAAAATCCGGCGTTTGTGAATGGCTCATTGCCTAGCATTTGAACTGGTGGTATGAGTACTGTACCCGATCAGGGATGGAGCCAGCATACAGTGTAATGGTCGGAAGAATGTGTGTCTTCTCTCTGCCCGACTCATGCTTTCCTGCAGGGGAGGCCATGAACTGCTGCCGCTCAGCCATATCATTTTGCCTTGGAGTCAACTGAGTATGGACTGAAACCAGCAAATAAAGAAATAAATTTTCCCTACCCTAACTTTGGGCATCAGATATTTTGTCTCAACAGTGAGAGAGAAAAATAACTTAAGACAAATCAGAAATATGTGTGTCCCAGATACAGGAGTATCAAACTGTATAGAAAAATTAGTGGACATGAAAAATCAAATGTGCACTAACACAATTTCAATGAGGGAATTTAACATCCCTCTGTCACAAATAGATAGATCAACCAGACAAAAAGTTAGCTAAGAAATATCAGAAGTGAATCAAACCTGTGGAAAAAAATTAGTAGATGTTTACAAAGTGTCCCACCCAACAACATCAGAATACACGTTCTTCTCCGCTGTGCATGTGATATTTTCTAAAATAAACCACATACTATCACAAAGAACATGCTTAAGTAGATGCAAAAGAAATGAAATTATCCTATACGTATTATCTGACCATAATGCAATGAAATTGGAAATCAACTGCAAAAGAAGACAGAAAAACTTCATAACAACCTGGAAATTAAACACCCTCACAAACAACCAATAAGTTACAGACAAAATTAAAAAAAGAAATTTAAAAATATCTACAAGCAAAAGAAAATGCCAGAACAACATGCTAGAATTTATGAGACCCAATGAAAGCAGGGAAATTTATAATGATGAATTCTCATATCAGGAAAACAGTAAGAGCTCAAATAAACAACCTAATATTATATCTTGATATTCTAGAAAAGGAAAACCAAGTGAAGCCCAAAGACTGCAAGGGACAGAAATTTAGACAGTTCAGAGCAGAAATTAATGCAATCAAGACTAAGAAAACAATACAATCAAAGAATCAGAGTTATTTTTTGAAAGGTTAAATAAAATTGATAGACACTTAGCCAAATTTATCATTAAAAATATCTAAAGCAAAGATTCAAATTCATACAATTAAGAATGATTGCATGAGCCTATGGAAATTCTTAAAATCATCAGGACCTACTTCAAGAATCTTTAAGATGCAAAACACAGAAAATGGGCAAATTCCTATATATGTATGAATTACCAATGTTTAATCAAGAAGATATAAAAATTGTAAATAACCCAATATCAGTTAAAGAAATTGAAAATGTAATTAAAAACTTGCCAATGAAGTAAATCTCAGTTCATGAGGAGCTCATGGCTGAATTCTACAAGAAATTCAGAGATCTAATGCCATTACTCCTCAAATACTTTAATGAAATTGAAAGGCAAGTGACATTTCTTAGCTCATTCCTAGAGTTAAATATTACTCCAGTAACAAACTCAGCAGACTACAACATAAACATAACTTGTATATGTGCAAGGAAACCCAAAAATATGTCACTAGCTTCATTGTGAAACTTCATTCCATTAGTGTGATACGGAATATACAATATCTTCCAGTATGTCTGAACATGAAATTACCATTAATCTATAATAATAAAGGATGTGCAAATTAAAACAGTATGAACTATATTTTTAAATGTGAAAATAGTCCAAAAATATTAAAGATTGTAGTAAGTGTTGGTGAAGACTGTAGAAGATAGACTTTTCACACACCAATGTTGAAATAAAATAGTACATACAATATGAAATGTTATTAGATAGACTGATAGACAGAGCCAGCTCCTATTAATTTACACAATTGCCCTAGAAAGCACAAGATATGATATAAAGAATATTGGAATTATTGACTTTCCAGGAAAGGACTACTTATAGCCACTTGACTTTTGGGTATCACTTTGTTTTTTGATGATGATGTGAGGATCATCAATGGAAAATAAAAAACAACAGAAGCTTGGACATTATCTGACAAGAATTTACACCTGGAAGTGTGTTGTGTGTGGTTTCATGTTGTCATAAATATTTCAATAAACAGCTTTAATAAAATTGAAGCCACAGGTACAGTAATCAATTTGCATTTAGTCCTTTCAAATAATACAATTAAGTAAAACAATTAAGTAAATATTGAAAAAGTGAAAGAGAAAAATAGCTTATCTTTTTTAAAGATAATTTTATTCTAGTTATCATCAATTATAATATGATAACATTTGAGTAGCTTTGCTTTTGATGTTTCACTCTTTAACACAAATAAATCACATTCCATCTCCAAACAGGTCATTCTTCCAAATGTTTTAACTTCTGAAAGAAAATGTGAAGCATCAAAAACTTTCAAGGATCATGCTAACAGAAAGTTAGCCATAATAAAATTAAGTACAATTGTAATTAATGATGTTTTCATGTAGATAGGTTATGGGTCTCTATTTTCAGCTGTAATTCATAAATATGGAAAAAGCTGATTTACTAGAATTAGAGTCATAAAAATATTTTGTTGTTTTCATAGAACACCTATTTTACATGCTTGTATACTTCCAAGTAAGATTAGCCAAATGCAGTCAACAATTCCAGAAATACAGAAGAGAAAATCTACACCTATCTTGATGATTTTTTTATTTTCAAGTGGAAATTAAATAACACACTCCCGAACAATCAGTGGGTCACAGAGGAAATTAAAGAAGAAATTAAACAATATCTAGAAGTAAATGAAAATACAAATACGTCTTAAGAGAACCTGTGAGATGCAATGAAAGCATCCCTCAGAGAGAAATTTATTGCAGTGAACTCCCACATCAGGAAAACAGCACGAACTCAAATAAACAAACTGATGCTACACCTCAAACATCTAGGAAAAGAATAGCAAGTCAAGCCCAAAGCCAAAGGAAGATAGGAAATTATAAAGATCATAGCAGAAACCAAACCAGTAGAGACTGAGAATACAATACAAAGAATTACAAGAATTGGTTCTTTGAAAGAATAAATAAAATTAATAAGCCCCTAGCCAATGTTATTTAAAAAAAGAAAGAAAATACTCAAATTCAAGCAATGAGGAATGAAAAGGATGAACTCATTACAGATCTTATGGAAACATAAACGATCATCAATACTTACTTCAAAAATATTTACCCTCATAGGTTTGATAACACAGAATGAATGGACAGATTCCTAGAAACGTATGAATTACCAAACCTGAATCAAGAAGATGTAAAACTGCTTAATAACACAATTTCAGTTAATGAAATTGAAAATGAAATTAGAACCTTACCAACAAAGAAATCCCATGTCCTGATTGGATTCACTGATGAATTCTACAAGAAATTCAAGGAAGACTTAATTCCAACACTCTTCAAACTCTTCAGTGAAATTGAAAGGGAAGCAATTCTCCCTAACTCAATCCTGGAAGCAAGTATTATTCTAAAACCAAAACCAGAGAAAGACAACCAAAAAAGAGAACTACAGGCCAATCTCCCTAATGAACATAGATGCACAAATGTTCAATAAAATACTGGTAAACAGAATGCAGTAGGTCATCAAGAAGATAATAAACCATGACCAAGTGGGATTCACCCCAGGAATGCAGGGATGGTTCAACATATGCAAATCAATTAGTGTAATACATCATATCAATAGAGACAAAAATAACAATCACATGATCATCTTTAACTCTGAACTAATAGTCCCAAATTTTTATATCACAAGGATCATGTTTGAATTACTGAGATGATCTTATATGTTTCAAAACAAAATTACCCACTTTACCTAAATAATTTTCCCCAGACAAATCTCTTATCCATGAGGTTGAGTGCATTTCCTGTTTTTTTATTTATCTGTTCATTCTAGTAGAAAAAGTAAAGATATGCACATCTTGACTATAAATAAGACTTTATCTGTTTAAATAAATGATAAAGACTGACTTCAAATCAGCATGATAGCTACAATCTATTGGATATAACTGAAGGAACATCGAGAAACTATTTTGTTAGTACATTGTTGTTGGTTAGGTTTTGGTGTTGGTGATAAGATACCAGAAATATGCAACTTTAAGACAGGTTTCCTTTGGCTCAAGATTTCAGAGATTGCATTCTGGAAGGTACTGAGGATGTACATCAATACAGGAGGGCATCAAGGAGCATGCAGACCCCTTATTTGCAGCCAAGAAGCAAGCAGAATGAGAGTACACACTGTTGGTCTTCCCCCTTTCCCCTCCTTTTTCCTCCCAAGGAGGTCCCCACCCTAGTGGGCCACACTGCCTACCTTTAGGGAAAGGCCCCTCCCTTAGTTTGCTATTTGAAGTGTTAATTACCCTGGAGCCTACACACTCTCCCTCAACCCCCAAACCAACCAACAGAGGCCTGTTAACTTTCTGTGTGCTTCTCACTCCCAGCAAGTTGACATCCAAGTTTCAGCATCACAGGATCTGTGACTGAAGGTCTGAAGTAGGCATGGTTTCTCTTCCCAAGACTCAGAACAACCTAGAAACAAATTTTTGTTTTGTGTTCTGGTAACTTGAACCTCTGCCGATTTTGTCGGGAAAGGGGGAAGACCAACAGTGTGTACTCTCATTCTGCTTGCTTCTTGGCTGCAAATAAGGGGTCTGCATGCTCCTTGATGCCCTCCTGTATTGATGTACATCCTCAGTACCTTCCAGAATGCAATCTCTGAAATCTTGAGCCAAAGGAAACCTGTCTTAAAGTTGCATATTTCTGGTATCTTATCACCAACACCAAAACCTAACCAACAACAATGTACTAAAACTCTTCTATTTTGTCTTTGTGAGACAGGGTCACACTATGCAGTTTAGGCTGTCCTTAGGCTCACTTTGTAGCCCAGGCTGGTCTTGAACTTGCAAGGATCCTCCTGCCTCAGTCTCCTGAGAGCTGCAATTACAGTTGGGTCACCATGCCCAACCAGAGATCGTAGTCTTAAAGAAAATACATTGGGCATACATGTTTAAATATCACATTGCTTCACTCTTGTGAATAACCAAAAGGGTAAATAAGAACAAAAATATGTAACAGATATTATGAAATAGGAATGCAATATTCAAAAAGGAAGGATATTAGGGAGGGGGTAGGCAGAAAGAAGGAAGGGAAAATAGAAAAGAGAATGCAGTGGGAAAATGGAAAAAAGAGCTTTTGTAAATAAGGAGGGGAAGAGGAGTTGAAGGAAGGGAAGGGAATGGAAAAAATGAATCAAGAAAGATCATACACAGATATAAACTCCATATATATATATATATATATATATATATATATCTTGTAAAAGTAATATAAAAATAAAAAATATGTGCATGTGCATTGTACACATCAAAAAACAGTAGTTAAAACTATTGAAGAAGTGAAAAAGTTAGATATGAATTGGAAAGGAACAATAAAGCTATACCTGTTGGTAAATGGTATGATTATATCTATAGCAAATTCAAAGACTTAGTTGGAAAAATAACAAAAATTAGTTAAGTGGCAGAAAAATAAGCACAGAAATAAGAAGTTTTATGCATACCAATATTACTATACTCATTTGACTGTTATAATGGAATAAATAACATAGCAGAAAAAATTATGCAGACAATAGTAACAAAAGGAATAAAGTATATATGGTAAATATTGAAAGTAATACGTAAGTTCTGTGTAAGAAGAAAACTTTAAAATAAAAAATAATAAAATAAAAAATAATATAGGTAATACATACTGCTCTGAATAGGGACATATAATCTTAACAATTCTGTCAAATTAACATTCAAACTAAATAAAAATTAATATACACAATAATGTGCATTTTTGTAAAAATGAGAAAAACTAAGCATGGTGGTGTATGTTTGTAATCATAGCACTTAGTAGTCTGAGACAGGAGGAGCGCCTGATTTCCGAGTCAGACTGCACTACAAAGTGAGTCTCTACCTCAAAAAAACAAAAATGAGAAAAACCAATTTATCATACTCACAGAAAAACATGCAAAGATAGAACATTTTGCATGAGTACTGAAAAATGTCTAATTATACGAAGATATGAAAAATGAAATTAAATATATAATAATGGTGAGCCACTGCAGAAAATAGTATAGAGGTTCCTCAGAAAATTAAAAAGAGAATTACCTTAAAATCCAGCTACTGCATTTGTGAGGACATTTGTAAAGGAATTCAAAATACAATGCTTAAAGAATACTTGCCTTCCTATGCTCATAACACAGTGATTCGCCTTTGTGAAGATATGGAAGCACTTTAAATGTCCATCAAGAGATGAAGAGAGAAGAAAAATGTGATATATGCAGTATTGTTGAGCCGTAAGGTAATTATATCCTGCTATTTGGAACAATGATCATCCTATTCTGGAAGATTGTGTTAAGAGAAATAAACCAGGCACAGAAAGATAGCTGCTACACAGTCTTGCTTATCTATGGAATCTCGAAAATGTGAACATTTAGAAAAAGAGAGTAGCTTGATGGTAATCACAGCTAGGGAAAGAAACTAGATGACCAAAAAGTACATGTTGATTAAAGAGTACAAAATTTCAGGTAGGTAGGAGCTTTAGTCATGTGCAGCATAGAATAATTACTATAATAAACAATAATGTATTTTATATTCCAAATTTGCTACAAGAGTAGAGTTAAAATTTTTCAACAAGATGACATGTGTATGTGAGGTAATGGATTTATTTATCTTAATTCAGTCATTCCACAATGAAAACATGTCAAAACATTATAATATATTCCATAAATATATTACGTGATATATATATATATATATAATTTTACCAATTAAAAGTAATGCTTTGAAAAAATAAATTAATGAAAACAGTGTTACTAATACATGAATAGTCAAAAGATAAACAGAATTTGATAACCTGAAATAGACTCAAATGTGTATAAGAGTTTAGTGTATATGATCAAAGTTTCATTTCAAGTCACTTATTTTACTTTATAAATGTTGTTAGTTAAACGTGGAATCTGGTAAAAGGCAGGCGATGGATCAGTACTTTAGATCTTCTATCATCTAACTTTTTAATTGAAGCATCAATTTAAATGTGGAAATGAAATCTCTAAATAATTAGAATAAATATTTCATATAAATCTTTGCGGTGAGAGAGACCTTTCAAACTATGATTTGAAATCAAGAAATCAAAAATGAATCTCAGTTAGACAGAAAGATCATGATTTAGTGATTCACTGCACAACGTGACAACACAGATGACAAAGCTAAAGCACTACGAACTTTGGAGTTATTGAAATAATTCATGTTTGAATTCTCATAACAAAAAAATAAATTGGGGAAGTGATGACTATGTCGATTAACTTGACTTTACACTTTCACAAAGTATACTTAGATAAAAATCCCATTTTTAAAAATATATCTATTATTTGTTTATTAAAATATTTTGTTTGCATGAAATGGTAACAAAAGTGCTGTCAAATTCACAATACAAAATAACAAAAATAAAAACATTAGAAATAAAGCATGGGAAGAGACAACATAAAAAAGCCAGCACATTTGTATGTACAAAATATTTGCAGTTGGGAAAGATAGTCAGCCAGTTTTGATCTATAATAAAATATATCCTAGTTAAAATTACTTGAAATATTTGATTTTAAATTACTAGGTTGTCTACAATTGAAAGGCTTGGTCATATATTTGTTGGGAAACCTTTATGTAAAAAGTAGTTTTATTTTTTGCCATAGGAGCACACATTGGAGTATGATTTGCCAATATCTATCTAAATTTCAAAGTACAACCCTTTGAACAAACAATTCCACTTTGATGAGTAAACATAATTGAACATTAATATATATATACATATATATGCATGTGTAAAATGTTATATACTTATTATTCATTGCAAGCTCATTTATAAAATCAAGGATTGAACTGATAGGAAAATAAATAAAATTGAAACAAAATTTAAAATTTTGACTGCATCTGTACAGTGTTCCAAAAGGTGAAGTAAATCACTGATATTAGCTGGGACTATAATCTCACTTTATAATGGCATGAAAAATTTCTTTACAGGGACAATTTTATGAACCGTGTTAGTCCATTGATATTAGACAAAATCTTGGGCTGCTCTCACAGCTCTATCACTTTAGGAAAGATATGATCATGGGTTAATACCCCAGACTCAGTAAGGTAAAGTTTCATCATAAGTAAATTTGGGGCTATGAATTTAGCTCAGTGGCATAAGTGCTTGCCCTGAAAGCACAAGGTCATGATTTGATCCCCGGCACACACACACACACACACACACACACACAAATTGAATTCATATGTAAAGTGGGATAATGCTAGAATTAACCTTACACTATCATTAACTTTAATATATAGATATTATATTTTGTATTTCATAAATATTATATATTATACATTATATATTGTTATGTCTTTTATACATTACATAGTTATCATTTAATATATAAGTGCCATGCCACATAAGCATTAACTATTTCTGCCATTGCAATTTTGGAAAAAGTTCCTTTTAAGTGAAAGTATAAATAAAGAATAATGTTATAGTCTTCTTCTATTGTTTAAATGAGAAAAAAATAAGAATATTCACTTGTTTTTATCAATTCATACAGCAAAGAACTCAGAGATTTATATAGGTAGTCAATAAATTAGAATATACTTTATAAGAACTTTCAAGACTATTAGTTTCTATATGAGAAAACCAGTAAATACAATGGAGACACAATGGCGGAAAAGGTGTTTTCACTGAATCATTCTATTTTGAACCATATGAATAAAGCACTATTGTAGGTTGAACTCTGTCCCCTTTGAAGTTCCAACCTCCAGTACCTCAGAATGTCATCTCAGATATAATTTGTTAAGACAATGATGTACTGGAGTAGCATGGTCCCATAAACAAACGTGGCATTACCCTGAGAAGAAGAGTCACAGAGAAATGGACACGCAGTGCACATGCCTTGTGACCATGCAAGGAGAGATTGGACTGATGCTGCCAGACACCAAGGGACGCTGTAAGGAGCTGGGGAGAGTAAGAAAGAATCCTCCGTCCTGCAAAGTCTTCACTGGAAGTGCGGCCGTGCTCATTTCCTGCTTTTGTTCCCCAACCCCCATGGGACTTCAAAAACCTGTGATGATGATGTCTGTTATTTGAACACACTGGGTTTATAGCACTTTTTTTTATATAGCCCTAAGAAGATTTTGGCAACTCCTGACAATTAAAATATGTATACCAAATATATTATCTTAAAAGTTATATAAGTGAAACTGTTTGAGCAGGTGATAAATTGACATAGTATCTCTCCCTTCACATCACATTTGTTGCTCCAGATGAGAGTTTTATATACAATGGAACTACACTATTTTAGGTCCCAAAGAGAAAACCATATGCTTTCAAAATTTAATGAATTAACAAAAGCCACTAAATCCACTCACTTGAAGCTTATACCTTATTCAATTCTTTTCTATATGTATAATTTTATATCAATTATGGTAAGCTTTCCTAGGATATTATGCTAAATTCAAGAACTCCTAATAGAATAGAACCACTTTACAGCAGTGTGCATAAAGCTTAAAATACGAAATAGTAGCAGCAGGCTTTGGGGGCGGGGGATTACAGGTTTCATACATTTGTAATATAAGAATCCGTGGTGTTCTGTGGTAAAGGAGAATACATTAAGATTATTTTCCGTTAAAAGCAAAAGTCATACTCATGGAGATTGTACTTAAGGGGAATGAAGCCACACAAACAAATGAGTCACCAGGACATGGTTAATCAGCATCATGTGACTCACTATAATCATCCTTTAATACTTGCTAATAATATGCATTTGATATCATATTTATAGGGACTGATGGTGAATAGAATAAAACAATATAGGCTGTTTCAAAGTGTCGTCTTTTGAGCATCACTTTTGATGTTTGTTTAAACTATTAAAAGAAATTCTAATCAAGCATGCTCCCATATAGCCCTACAAAAGAGTTTTTCAGGTCTTAGTGGTAAGTTTTCTTGCACAAGTATTACTGACTTCCTGAATTCTAAAAAGTAGGACAGCTGAGACATTGAGGAATGAGAGTCGTACTCATTTTGATATGATACTGGCTGTTAGTTCCAGCTGTACTGCTGAAAAAGCACAATGGTCCAGGAGAAAGTACATCAAGCAAGTGAGCGCAAGGCCTAGGGCTTAGACTCAGCTGTACTTCTGCATGGCCTGATGATCTGAGCAACCACCTCACCACTGAGTTTTTAGAGCGTTAAGAGAGGTAAAAGTACACAGGTACTCTGTGTTGGAAGTGTCTTACCAATACACAAAGTTATTTGGACAATCAAAGTGATACTGGATACGAAAGTGCTTTGCAGTTTGACCAATTATATGTATGAGATATTATATTCCGATTTTACAGAAAGGCAGTGTTTTTTTTACCTAGTAAATCAATTTGTTTTCAGATGAATGAGAGGGCAATATCCATTTTAGTTAACTATGGTGCATGGTGGGATCAAATTAAACCCACAAGTATATATATATCTAGATGACGTTATAGAATCCGATCTTTCCCATGAACTACTGCAACTTCTATTTTTCCTAAATGTGTTTAAAAATATAACTGCCTATCACAGTGACAGAATTCCTCATATATCCCTGGCAAGACAACAATATTTAATTGAAAATGAAAGGAATATAGATCAGACACAAGAAAATGGTACTTAGTCTTGTAAGTACACTATTTTAAAGAAATGAGTCTGAATACCAATAACTTGAAGCAATATTTTGTAAGTTTTCAAAAATAATTCCATTCGTACTACTCTATTACTTCATATGAATACACATTCTGCATAGTTATTTATATTGGCTTGCTGATGGGAAAAGGAGATTTGGGAAGTTTACCAAGGATATCACTGCTGGAAAACAACAGAACTGAGCTAAACATCAGTGTTCCTAAACCACTGCATTAAGTTTCATGCTTACTGTGTTATAACATTGCAAATTATAAAGATAGTTTCATCACTCCATGGGTAAATGTTTAAGTAAGAGTCTATAACTTCAAGGGGCTAGTGCTCTGGAGGGCTCAGACAATAAGAGACGTCCTTCAGGAAAAAAAATTAGGGAAGAAAAACCCCCTTCTGCTTGTGTACATGTTGCCCTGGCTGTCTTATTTTAAGTGTGTCAGTGGATCTGAGTATGGGCTAGTTTGTCCACTATGGATGAGGATCTGAGTAAGTACAAAAGAGTTAGACTGGGACATGTTCTTGAAATTTCCTGTGGCATTTTTATGTTTACACAACAAAGGAAGTATAAACTGTCAAGAGCCCTTAAGTGAAACCTCATTTCACTTGGCAAGATAGGGCAGGAGAGCTCCCTTTATCAGTCTGCATATAGCATATTTGCAATGGGAGGATATCAGGAGTCTCTAGAAAATTTCTAGCATGAACCTTATGACTGGAATTCCTTTTTCCTCTTTTCTAACTTTTCTCAGTGTTGCCAGTTCTTTCATATTTTATACAACTAGCTTCAAAGCAACCACTACTATATTTCTTTAGCAACCCAAGGAACACTGTGTTTCTAGCAGCTTCTGAATTACAGCTTATACATTTGGAGCACTATAATCTGAAATATGCACTTGTTTCAGAAACTTGTCCTCTTAAACTGACAGTTTTCTGATGGTATGTCTGTGTATACATTGCTGATTAAAGTTCTTGGTCTTGAACAGGTACTATGTACATGAGATGGCGATATTTGAACAGTGGAACACTGTATTTGGCAACTTGGTAAATACATGCTAAAAGGTCTGCTTTGTGCTGCATGGAGAGACTTGAAAGACAGATACATTTTCTGCTAACATATTGCCAAAGAAAAAGGCAGGAAAAATATAAGGTTGTATGTTCCCTTAAGGTTGAAATTAAGTGTACTTGGTAACCATACTGTAAAAAAAAATGTTTTGTCAAAGGAGTTAGTGTGCAACACCGTCAAGGGCCCTGTCTGACTTGAAGATATGGAGAATTAATGAACACAACTTTCGAAAGACAGAGCAGACATTATGCATGACATATGTTTTATTCAACAAGATGCAAACTCAAAGCACATTGGTTAATACTGATTACTGAATTTTCTAAATTTAATTGTTTGAATTTTATTGATTTTAGAAAGCCTCTAGTTGGTAAATGAAATCCATCATTATTTCCAACTGAACTAACCCTAACCCTAACCCTGACTTTTACCACTTGGCCTTTGTTGGAATCCCAATAGGCATACTATTTCAACCACTCCCTCAGGAGTGCCTAAAAATTGTACTTTCTAGAATATAAATTCCCACATGTAAATTCCTCCTCCACATATTAAGGAATGAGTTCAATAAATGAAGAATATAAGTTTACAGAACTCCATTGAGAGTATGCTTACGTCCTGACTTTCTAATAGGGCACTTTTCCTTTCTTGTTGTTTATAAATTTTCTTGGCATCTTGTGAAACTTAATTACCTGATGTTATAATTCTGAGCAAGACATGTAATAGCAGGCTTTGTGACAGGTAAATGCACACAGTGAAATGAAGAAAAAGGCAAATAGAGCACTGAGAGAGAGCATTTAAAACCACACAGATCTTAGCTGTCTCGAAACCACGCCTGAACATTCAGGCGCCACTACTGCTTCTCTCCCGAATCACTCACTTAACTGCTCCAAAAATCCCAGACTTTAGAAACTCTGTGTCCACATGATACTCAGCTATTTGTTCAAGCAAATAAAGATATGATCTGTTACTTCACTCTCTTGATTTGTTGAGAGATTGAATTCACTCAAGCCTCTTATGTTGATTTGAGAAATAAAATAGTGCATCTAATTTAGGTCAAATACAGAGAAAACATGTTCACTTCTTAGGCAAATCCGTCAGTCTGTCCTAAGTCATGACTTACAGAGATGTTTGGTTTGAATTCTCTTTCTCCATTTGTGGGTCACATGGTGGGAATAACTAGTAAGCAGGGCTTGGTGAAGACCATAGGGCCGGGGTGAGGTGGCTGGTTTAAGTGAATAAGCTCAGTACATCCTGCTGGCCACAGCGATTTCTTTAGAAATTGGCAGATGGCCTAAATTGGTCTAATCTATGTGAATGGCAGGATTTGTGATTTTAATTTCTTCAGACCCTAAAATTAACCGAGAGCCAATACGTTTCCAGAAAACAAGACCAAAATTAGAACTGCATGAATTCTGAAACTTAGACTCTGTAACAACCCCCATGCATCCAGAAGTCTTATAACTGAAAGACATCCCATCTCCTGCAAACTCAGTGCTTGGACCAATTCTCTACGGGTTCTAAATAATTCATAGGTTGTGTTTTTTAAGTGCTTTCAACAAGCTTATATCATAAAGACGGTTTAAAACACACTTTACGGTACTTAATGTACCAAGAAACTTTTACCATTAGGGCGGCAAGGTATTTCATCTCTCTGGTATTTGAAGAAATAGAACAATTTAAAAGGAAGGAATTTGCAAGGCCTTTTGATGCACTTCTTTTGGGAAAAAAAAACCACAACTGTGTTATAGTAACTGAAGCAATTGTAGTATTTGGAAAAATAAATAAAGGGATGCCCTGGGAAAATTAGGAATCCTTTTAACTTATACACTATTAACAGTGTAATTTCTCAAAGAAGAACAAATATGATGATGGACTGGAAATCAAAGTTTTAGTTGAGGCAAAGACATTGTTTTGTGTGATAAGCACATTTACAGTTCTGTGTACAGCATTGCATTAAACTACTCCTCCAGCAGTTTACTGGCATAACTGTTGGTACTTCCCATGCCTTCTTGTATTTCCTTTATGGAAAAAACACCCCGTGATAGCAGAAAGCATATGGGATGAATAATCACAAAGGATGGACTTTAATTCTGGCTCTGAAAATTACAGGTGCTATAATTTTGGTTGACACAATTGCTCTACAGCTCTGTGCTCAGGTTGATAAAGCAGAAATAATGGTAAAATAATATTAAATAACAACTTAATCTATATGAGTCTACTGTAACCAAAATACCACACCTTGAATGTCTCATAAATGTATTTCTCACAGTTTAAGAGGCTGGATAATCCAAGATCAACAGGCTGGTAGAATTGATGTCTCTCTCTGCCCTCATATGGAAGAAACCAAACAAGGTATGTGTTTCCAAACTACAATGATAAAAAAGGCATGGGGGCAAAAATGCCCTTTCCAGAAAGGGAGAAACAGGAGAGAAGAAAGGAATGACCAAGCCCAAGTAATTCCAAATGCCAGTGGGTTGAATTTTATTCGACATTAAGACTGAAGAACTTCTTCTGGCTTGATATTCTGCCTTGCAGTTTAACCTAGAGGGACAGCATCGCCTCCTGGTTGTTGGATGATTCACACTAGATCTATGCCTGGACTCTGTCTCCGTGGTTCTCTTGAGGTAGGTACTGTGGAACCTAGTTAGCAGATAGCCATGTCTCCTAAGATACGGAAGTGATGCCAAAGTTTTCGGCTGGCACCCTCTACTGGTAATGAAGCCGTGAATTGTATGGCACAGAAGTCTGCCATAACTGGATTTTGGGCAGAGAGAACAAAGACGAGAAGTGGTACTGAACAGTGCACTCTGACATCCTGTTGGTGTCACTAACCCTTTCTTAGAAACTCCTCTGCAAACGGGCACTTGCATTTTGAGTTTGTGATGAAAATGATGTGTCTGATGATCTCCAAATTGCTTTGGTGGTCAATACTCATTTTCATATCAAAAATATCAGTATCCTCATTTTTAAAAATATATGCAGCCTAACAATTTTCTAAATCAGTAAATTCTGTTTGCATTGTGTTTAGCCATCCAGCCTCTATGTTTTTTTCTTCTCTTAGCTTTAACTTTAAAGAGACAGCACTTTCAACACCTTGTTTAGAAATTGCTTTATATAAATTTCCAAGTTCACTAAGAGTAATTTATACCTTCCACAAAACACTAGAACATGAGCAAGACTCAATCAAGTTCTTTGCCAAATGTGTTCTTTCCTCTCTTCATCAATAATGTGTTCCTCATTTCTGTCTGTGATTTCATCAGAAGAGTCCTTCGTGTTCAAGTTTTTACCAATATTCTGTTCAGTGTTACTTAGGTCTCTAAGAAAATTGAGGCACTTTCTACAGTTTTATGCTTTTATTTCTAGGGTCTCATCAGGATTATCTATAAAGATTCATTGAAAACAATGTGAGATCTCTCTAAACTGCATTAAAATCTCTTCGACCCTTTACCCATTACAGAGTAGCAAAGCAGCTTCCACATGTTTCGGTACTTAATACAACTGTCTCTTTATTTCTCAGTACCAATTTCTGTTTTAGTTTGTTAAGACTCTTAGAACAGAACAACACAGACTGTGTGGCTTGTCAGTAGTTGAAATCTTTTTCACAAGATTTGGAGGCTGGGAAATCCAACAAGATGCGATCACATTCTGTGTCTAAAGAGGGTCTCCTTCTTGATTTCTGTATCCCTGCACTATCCTTACATGGGGCAAGTAATAAATTACTTTTCTGCGGTCTCTTTTAGGAGAAACTAATTCCACTCATGATGGTTCCACCATTATTACCTAATCATCTTCAAAATATCACCACCCTGTGTATTAGGTTTTACCATGAATATATGATACACACAGACTTTTAGTCTGTAGCACGTGTAATCTGTTTTATACCCAAATATAATACTACGTGTTAGATTTCTCATAATAACCACTGGTGAAATAAAATGTGATATTGGTAATTATGGAACACAGATAAAACTGAAAATTACATAGGTGGATTGCATCTTGGGTTAAAATTAATGAATTTTACTCTTTTAATATTTTGTTCATTTCAGATTATTCTAAACATAAAATTTTCTCTTCACTTTTACCTAAAGTTTTACGAAAATAATTTTCATAACAGTTTAGAAGTATTGTCTAATGTTTTTATGATGACATACTTATGGTATTAACTTATGATTTAAGTTCTTTTCATTTTTCTATTGTAGATAGCTATTCAATAAAAAGTTGTATGCATAAATCTTTCATTGCATCTTAATGTGTTTCTCTAGCCCAATTACCTGAGGTAAAATCATTGTGCCAAAGATCTATAAACATTTTAAAAGATCATGCATGCTCCCAGATTATCCAGAGGAACTTAAAACCACCTGGTTTATCCACCATTTCAATAAAATGTTAAATAACCACTTAATAATGTGTCCAACTTTTCTGACATTTTACTTAAAAATCAAGTTTTATTAAAATTTTATGATTTTATTTTGTACAACTTTGAGTTTTTTTATAAATCTTGATTCATAAAAAGTATTTTGAAAATGTATTTAGGAATACTAAAATGGCACATAAACATTATTTATTCTAATTTGAAGCCATATGTTTTTACTTTTCTGCTGTTACCTCTGAGCCCCTAGCTGCCTGTTGATAGGATTTGTCAATAGAATAAATTACATTCCTGATACGTGGGACATCACTGAACATATCTATTTCTGCAGTGTGCTTGCCTTAGATTTGTAACTTTATTACCAATGTATGAGAATGTATGTTTGGTCTCTACCAGAGTTCTCTGAAGTTGACATTTTACCTATTAACTTCTCTATTTCCTATCCTGAAGGAGTATCTTTAAAATATTGTACAATTGTTTGTTATTGGGTCAATTAAATTTTGTGACAACATTAGAGATGCTATTGGTTCAACTGAATAGCAGCTAAGGGCCAAAGTTAGGTTAGTAAAAGGGAACTCATTTCATATTCTTAGAAATCATATCAAGCATAATTTTGATTATGTGATTTATTTTAATAATTTTATTGAAAAATAAATTTTAAATGTATAACTTTTATTAGCGTTAGAAAATAAAGATAAGAAATTAAGATTTACAATGTAAAGTCAAGTCTGCTGGTATGAATACCAAGTACATGTTGCTTCCTTTCAAATCCTTTAACTAATGGAAAATATTTGTCCAATCATTTTAATAAAGCAAAAAAAAGTGTCAAACAAGGCTGAATGAAGAACAGTTACTTAGTTAGGGCACAACATTAAGAAGCACACTCACAATTTAAATGGAACATGTCCTGGAATAGTCTAATGTATTTAGAAGTGGGGAGTCTGGAAACAGTTCGAATTACAAGGGCACTATACTTACCAATCAATTGATTCATTGTTGAGTTCATACCTGGATGTGCTGTTAGAAAGTCAGGGTTTGGTTGGAGGAGTGAGATATTAGGAGCATACATTGGGAAAGTATATCTCTCCATGTGGATATTATATCCTCTTTACTTCCTAATTGACATGAGTTGAGCAGCTTTCCTCCAAAATACCATGCCATTTTTGCTCTTGAGCCAGCCAAATATGGACTGGACTCTCTGAAATCATGGGTCAAAGTAAATTCTTTCTCAAGATAGGTGTGGTATCTGATAATTTGTTTATGCAGTTGAAAAGTTCAATAAGCTGATAATAAATTAGACCTATGTTTGACTATTGGTTTTTCTTCGGTCTCTCTTGGATATATTTAATTTTGTACTACTGTCCCATAACTAGTATCTACTTTCACTATAAGCCATCTGACTTTCTTTCTTCTAGACTTCGAATGAAAACTGCTCACTGATAGAGACTATGTAATTTTTCTCAAACTCTATTTTGTTATAATTTCTGCCTAGATTGATTTCCTGATGTCTACACCTAATTTTTGAATATGAAACAAAAGGATTCTTACTTTCACTTTCACTTTAGCAAGCCCCCACTCCTTGGATTAATTCTTTTTGATCCTATCAAAGACTACAAAGAAATTTCATTATGAAAATAGAAGCAAATTCTAATTAATATACAAATTTTCATTTTTATGAGACTTTAGGTACCTATATAATACAAAATAGCACAAATTAAGTAATAATGGAACTGACTAAGATAACTTTGTGATTAACATTTAGTGCTCTCAAACAGTGCTGCTCTGGACATATCATGAAATAAGCATATCTTGATTAAATGCCTGGCCTTTCCCACAGTTATCTCCAATGCTTCTTTCTTAACCATGAATAAAGAACTCTTACAAATTCTTATCCCTTCTGACTACCAAATGCTTCTCTTAGGATAATAACCCATTAACTTGCTTTCAAAATGAAATGAAAGAAATAATGAGGTTGAATGTATGCCTTCTGTCAATAGAAGTGAACTATTAAGAACTGAATTTAATTTCACCAAAATCAAAATAATAAACGTCTGGTTTCTTGAAGGCATAAACTTGACAGTAGTTCCACTAGTCATTGCTAACTGACCGTAGCATTCTTTGCTTCTGAGGCTACAGATGCCTTCCTCACAAGTCGTCAGAACACAGTGAGGCTTCAGGCCTGGTAGCTAAATTGTCAGAACTCGATTTCAAGATGAAATCCATTTGCTACCTTTGGTTTTAGTAGATTTAATTTAGATGAGAGGATTACAATTCATTAAACTCTTCAGAAGTGTAATAATTTTCTTTGAAAAATACCACATAGACAATTGTTCAGATTTCTTTTTTACAGTCCTCAAGTATCTTTAAGAATTGCTCATCTTTTCATTGGAGTGTTTCAATTGCAGAAATGCAGTATTTTTACATCAGACAGACATAAGTGTATACTTCAGCTTCGTCATTTAAAGTATAACACTGGCAAAGTTACTAAACATCTCTGAAACTCAGTGTACTCATAGGTAAAATGGAAATAGCATTATCTAATTTCCTGAATTTTCATTAGGATTTAATATGATATTATGTGTAATGAGTTTTCCCATTGTCTGGTCTTAGCAGTAAATTTAAGTGACTCTCTTTCCAAAGCTTCCTCAAAAGGAGCATAAGTTCTCTGCATTTAACTATATACAAAGAGGCAAAAAGAATTTTTTAGAGAACTGTACACTTTAAAGAAAGAAAACCAGATCTCAATTGATCACAGATCCAGGGTCCTAGAACTATAAAAAATCTCTTTTTTTGTAATTTTTATTTTAAAGACAAGAAAACAAGCAAAATAAAACAGAATAAATTCAATCAAATCAAAACAGTGTAAGTGATACAAGACTTCAAAAGAAAAAAATAGGAAATCAGCGATGGTTACCGTAATACCTCTTGTCTTCAAAATAGCTGCCCATCCCTTCAGACATAGTAAAAATCAAACAAAACATAACAGAACAACAACAACAAAACAATGCAATAAAGGATTTCAAAACAAGATAATAGTAAATCCAAAATGTCTAACATAATATATCTTGTTATCTTTGAAATAGCTACCCATGCAATTAGATATAATAAAATCAAACAAGATCCAACAGAATAAAACCTAAACCAACAAAACAATGAAAATGATACAGAACTTCAAAACAAGATAATAAAGAATTAACAATGGCCACCACCTTCAGAAGGAGATCCCTATAGATGCTATATTATATATTGTCATCCTCTGAATAGATGATCACACTACCAGTTATAGGTCTGCAAATTCAGTGAAACACTAAATGCTACAAGCATTAAATTGTATTTTATCTCAGTAGCTATCACCACAGCCTATATTTCTCCAGGGGTGAGGTTGGATTTTTTTGTCTCCAGGCTGTGTGCTGGGAGGGACTGGCATCTGAGTCTTCCTCCAATAGCCCACACATGGCGCTGGCTCCCAAGGAAGGCTTGCTTCTTGCTGATTTCTTGTTCTCTTCCCCTGCAGTCCGCCAATGGTGTGCACTCACTGGAAAAGGCTGGCAACTTGATCTCCCCCCAGCTGCCTGCACATGGCGCTGGCTCACAGGGAGCAGAACTATAAAAATCTAATCACTTCCTTAGATTAGAGAAGTGAAAGACAGCACTGCTGCATCCTCTATGTGTCACTATGGTTGGATCACTTTCTTTGACCCAGTTTTCCCTGTATCTGCCTTAAATGGCACCATTTTACAAGGCAAATCTTCCTTACTCACTGTTTAAAAATAAAATAAAATAATTCTAAATTTAGATTTCTCCCAGATCTTGGATCTGCCTAGATTTGCTTCTATATGAAGTAAACTCCATCACCAGCATTTTATGTAAGACATAAATTGTAAAGCAGACTAAAGTGACCCAGCAACTAGTGCACTGATATTTTTAAGCTTTCATCAGTATTCTACTTCAAATAGGTTATGTTGAGGACTGAATATTCTGGATATCCTCTGATTGTATAATACATCTTATATCTCTGACAAGATGACTCATGAGGGCCATCAAAAAAGTCACAGGGGATTTTCCAGTATTTTCCTGTTGAGTGACAATTTTGTCCACTTACATAATATTTTCTAATACATAAAGTACATCCCATACTCTACATTTTTACAATCAGTAACTCTATGATATTTTAGGGCAGGATTTATTTTATCTTTTTCACATGGAAAAGAAATAACAAAGGTTAAATATTACACTTGAGGTCAAAATGCTAATATAAATTCCGGAGCAGAAACAAGTTCCATATGAAGGTTCAAATTGTAAATGAATTCTGTGAAACGAAACACACCCTAGATGAAAGTATGGTCAAACAACCAGTAAATATTTTTTCTTGTTTTAGGTAAGAAGAAAATGAAAATCTCCTAAACTCAAGTTATTGTCTTAATCTGAATAATATATTCTCTTTTTATCTATAATTAAGTGCACTGTTTCTTAATTGAAAAGAAACTTTAATGAAGGTAGGAACATGTGCATTCCCTATTGCATTCAGAAGCCCCTCAATTTTCAAAATTCCTATCAGCAGGTGATCTATGGGATGACAAGAAACCCTGCTACATTTATTTTACATTTTATTTGGTGAGATAAAATGCTTAATTATTTCTTTTTTATTTTTTTGTGATACTCAGCATTTAACCCTTTGTATACTAGGCAAGCACTCTCTCTGAGCTACCACTTCAATTCTTTTCATTTTATTTTGAGAGAGGGGAGAGTATCTCAGCAAGTTGCACAGAGTGATCTTTTCCTTTATCATTGTGAAAAATAACTCATGATAAGAAAATATTTCAAGTAGAGCTTCCGACTATATTAGGAGCAAATAATCTCTTACATATAATTTATACAAAACAACACCATCTATCTAATCTATATGCATATATCTAACAAGTAAATAGATATGGACGTGTTTCTCCAAGAGAGCTTATTCCTTTGGGGAAAGATGGTTTACCATCAGAAAATTAGTATATTTTCAACACATATAACAACTAAAATATTATTATTAGATATGTCAAAGTAGTACTGTAGATACTGCAGACAAAAGAAAAAGCATTAACAATTCATAAATGATACATAATTTATTTCAATAAAAATCACACTTGAATTGTATTGAAAAAGAATTGAAAAAATGTAATTGTCCTATTGCTTGGTACATAAGAACAAGATAATGAACTAAATTTACTAAGGACTGATGACATATGGTCAAACAGGTAATCTAATTTGCTCCTCATGGGACTACAAAGGGGTATCATCACTTTAAAGAACTATTTACAAAATGAAAATACCAATGCAAAAGTTTGTATACATTAATAAATGTGAATTTTATTTTCAGGCATAGAAACTGGAATTCTTGTTGCACATGTGTGTCAGAAGACATGCATAGCGTTTACTGCTGTATTGTAATAGTATGTATTGGTGTGTGCATTCAAATACAGACATATAGATTATGATACATTCTTAGATGACATACCATATGTGCATAAAATGGATGAATAGTTCATCATAGATGGCTTAATTTCAAACACACATTATAGATATAGAAAATTAGAGAATTATATGTAAATCCCCCAAAATTTCATACATTTTCCAAAGTTATAATACCTATATATTTATGTAAAGCAATGACTGCTATTATACATATAAAGTTCATAGTACTAACAGAAAAGAATATCAGTTTTTCTTTAATGTCCATAATTTTTATAAAGAAAATAGTATAAAGTAATATATAGATTTTTTATGTAGTATTTTAGAATAGTACAACTACATGTATGAGCTAAAAATAATCAACAACAAAGGAAAATGTGAAGTTAGGAACACTTTTGTGGAGGTTAATATTAAAATTTTTCTGTTAAAACATACCATGTGGGAAGTATAAATAAGATTGAATCATGCAGAGTTTAATCATTAAAAAGAATATCATTTTAAAAATATTTAACCAAAACATCAAGGAAAACATGAAGCAGATTAAATAATTCACTGATCTCTATGAGACAAAAAACAGACTGTGGAGATTCAAATTAAACATAATATGAATCCCAGAAGCCAGAGTAAATATTGAAATTATAAAAATAGTTAATGAAACTAACAATCAAAAAAGCCTTGAAGAAAATCTTCCTTAGGTTAAAAAGAGACAGTTTTAATTAAAGTAAACAATATACATTATGAAAATAATGAAAAAATTCCAAAATTTTGAAGCATTTGGCAAAAAAATAAATTTGAAAGCTGAAGTGTTTTTTCCTACAAGCAGTTTAGTAGGAAAAAATGTTGGTGGAAAATGATCATATTAAGATTTTTTTGCCTTTTTTATTTTTGTTCAAACACTATATTAATCATTCCTACAGACGCTGAGAGAGTTTATGTGAACGATGAATTATACACCTTGCCAAAGTTGCATCTATTGAAATTTACCAACAACAGAAGCAGCAGGAATTTTTTTGAAAAAATGCCACCTACATAATTCCCATAATAATACTCTTTAGCACAAATTGTCATAATTTGAGGATTTTCACTAGTTTTCTCTGAAAATAACGTGAAATCTCAACACAAATAGTTTATAGAAGAAAGGGTATGCTGTGAACACCGAAACCAGTTGAAATACAGACTTAGGTCTAAGTAACTTAAGTACAGTAATGAAACCTAAAACTTTTCTAAAAATATGTCTTAAAAAAGTCATACTTTAAAAATTATATCTGTAAAAAGAAGTGATAATGTAAAATTTCAGGGTAAATAAATAGAAGTTTTTAAGAATGATGGAATGGTAAGAGCATGCTGTATATCTCATCAGATAGTGAATAATATATGTAATTTCACTGCATAAATTATTGAATATAAGTAATTTCTGTTATGTATTGCAATGTTAAAGGTAGCCTCTAAAACAAAAAGAAGACAAAATTAACTGAACCAAAAATACTGAAGGCATTTTATTTAATAAAACAAGAAAAACGTCTGTGATGATAAGAGAACACAAAACATCAAATAAAATGACAGAAGGAGCATAAAACCAAATTTATTACTTTAAAGAATAAAATGCTTCCTTTACAGTGAAAATCAATACAAGGAACCTACATACTAAACTCAAATCTTTACCATGAGAATAATGATTCTATCAATAATATCTTCACTTGATTTTATGTTAGCAAATGTGTTAAGCTTGTTTCCTGCCATTTCATGAATTAATACAGAGAATGGGACCTTTAAATGGAGTGCTCTTGCAACAAAAACCTAAAATCTTAATGTTAACTTCAGTAATTTATAAGGTATATTGCATGCATATTTATCCAGGAACCCTAGAAGAAAAGGTTGAAAAATGGAAACTAAGCGTATCTTGCTATTTATCTTTATGAAAGGTTAAGATATTAAAAGTGATGAACTCAGAAACAGTTCCCAAAGAGAAATATTACCAGTAGGGCAAAACTTAGGAATTAAGGGGATTTCTAGATTTAAAAAGATCCAAGTTTTTCCAGGCACCATATTTTAAGAAATTAGAATAAAATTGTTGCGATGATAAGATTTTAGCAACACATTTTTGTGAATGAAGATAATATTAAGAATAAAGGAATGGTTATCCCATTCACGTTAAAAGAAATCAAAAACGTGTTATGAATGAGAGATAAGGAATGAGGGAAGGAAGGAGGAAGGGAAAAAGGAGAGAGGCAGAGAGAAAGAGACAGAGAGATGGAGAGACAGAGAGAAAAATCAACCTTGAGAACTGTATCTACCAGGAACTTTTGAAATAATATTCAATGCATAATTACTAGTATATGGAACAGTCCTGAAATAAAGTACTTCAACATGTCTGATAGGTTGGTATTTAAAAGAACTTACAGTATAACCTTTCATTATCAAGTACTGACCTGAAAACTGTGAACTGGGCATATTACTATATACTTCAGATGTGATCTTAAGAAGATGATACAGGAAAGAAACTTCCTAGAAGATTGTGATAATCAACAAGGATGACCTTGCAATGTGAAGAACTTGGATTTAAGAGATTTTACTTACCCACATATTATGTGGCCTTCTTAATACTCCATTTTGAAAATTTCAGCCTTGCTAGGTTTTGAGACACATACATTAGCTATGTTCTGAATGTTTGACCTCAAATTTTGATGTTGGATACCTAGTGTATTCATTATATATAGTAACCAAATTAAGGAGTGGGGACATGGGGATGTGGTCAGGTCATGAAGGAGGAATCCATAGAAAATATGATCCAAAATCTAACTTGTTCCTTCTACCATGTGAGTACACCAAAGGAAAGCACCATCTGTGAATCAGGAGGAAGTTCACTAGGTACCACATCGGCTGTTGACTTGACATTGGACTTCTCAGCCTCCAAAATTGTGAGAAATAAATTTCTGGTATTCATAACCTACCAAGTGTATGGAATTTTGTTATCACAGCCTGAACAGACTAATATGGTGTTTATTCCTTTATTCTCTTTTGGGAGGGAAGGATCTTTCTTTACTTCTTTCTGTCTCCTCCCATTTCCTTTCCATCTGCTTCCTCTTTTTTTTTAATTTCCTCTCACCCTCCTGCCTTTCTTTATTTTTTTCTGCAGCATTCTTACCTAATTCACTGTCATATTCTGGACCAGTGTGCTGGTAGTGGACATATAACTGGCCTTTTTGTTCATCTGTCATGATACCAAAAGTAGCCACATCAATTTGTAAATGTGAGTACTGGTAACAGATATTCTGAAATTTGGGCAGTATTATCACATTGGTAAGACTATAGTGTGTTTGCATTGAGGGGCAGATAAGGCTTTTGAAAAATACTTTATTAATATTTATTTTTGAGGCAAAATAAGCACAGTCTTCATGGAGAATTGTTGCTTGTACATAACACATTTTGATTCTTTTTACTTTCCCTTTTCTTCCCATCTCTTCCATCTTTTTCCACCTCCACATCCCCATGGTAGCTTTATAGTCTATCTCCTTATTCACTATCTTGTATCTTTTATGAAGGACACTGGAACTAATATGCAATGAAAACAAGTGAAAACGATAGTAGAAATAATGCTGTATGTGTTTTAACATGGGAAAACTACATTTCCCAGGATCCTTATCCATTTTATTTAAATGAGAGTTTGTAAATGGTCACAAGTCAAGGAAATGTACCAGAAAGATCTGTAGTAAGAAACAGAGCAGTTTTTTTATGATTTGTTCATGCAAAATGGTCTATTGAAAAAACATAAAGGCAAAAAGATACGATGGAAATGATACAATGAAATATGAAGCAAAATGAAAACAGGGATTTGAATGTTGTACATTTCAATGTTGAAAAATATACATTTTGAATATAACCATAAATTAAATGGAAATTTCATGATTATTTTATGTTTAAAAATCATACTAATCACTATAAATATATTGAAAATAATAATTTATATAATAAATAAAATTATATCAAAGTATTTAACATATTTTAGACCCTCAAAACACCATACTCAGAAATGTCAGTTTCATAAGCTGCTGTGTATTATGCTACATAGATCCTTCAGTGATTTTTAAGATGCAGAAGTAGAAAAGGTCATACATTTGGGAAATGATAATGAAAAACTAAAATACAATATCAAACTAATTAAAAGAAAAACTTTTGAACTGGAGATTTAGCTCAGTGTTACAAGCACTTGCAGGGCAAGTGCAATGTCATGAATTTGACCCCTGGTACCAAAAAAAATTTTATAAGCTTTATTCTTAGAAGAGGAAATGATTTCTTAATGTATAGATGATTATAAAAGTGATCCAAATAAATATCTAAATCTGTGTGTCAAGTCTTCAGGATATAGCTAAATTGCTAATCACTATAACATCCCTGACTATTTAAATGATGGTATTATATATGTGAAAATGTTAGCCAAAAGAGCAAGTACTGGTTCATCTTATCAAGAAAAAGATATATATCTAGATAGATAGATAGATAGATAGATAGATAGATAGAGATATAGGTAACATCTACATTTTACCCATATCCTATGTATTTGAAAAAGGCTGAATTTAAACATGGTGAACTCACTGGAGTAAGAAATTTCAAGGTTACCCAACATTCAGACTGTTATATGAGCACTGCTAACAGATTTTAGCTAGCCATACAGTGAGGAAGATGAAAAATGTCATATTGAAATGATGTGATGCTTGATCACAAAGGAACCACATATAAATCTGGAGCCAAGTAGAGTGTGACTGATGAAAAACTTAGCATTAAAATAAAGTCAGATATTTTTCATCTGAAGGATTGGCCAGAATCCATGCAGACTCAAAAATGCAAAATATAAATTTTTCATTCAACAAGAGAATACATGGGTTCACTGCTCCAGAAAGACTGCCTGGAGAATTTGTTCTCTGGGTTTTGTTTACTTTAATTGAGGTATCAAACCACTCAGAAGACTCTGAAGCCACATTCTAATGAGATGTGGCTATTGCTCAAGATGGCAGTCAACTTTTGTGTCATCTATATGATTTTTGATTTTCAGATATAAAGAATGAAAGAGTTTGGGGTATGCAGAAACTTTCCTTCAGGTTTTAAAAGAAGGCCTCAGAGCCTAAGCAAAATGGTTCTGAGAAAATGGAGTATAAATCTGTGAGTGTTAATCCCAAGGTACAGTAGAAAAACCAGGAATTTGGAGATTCCAATAAGGTGGAAGTTTCCCACATGGAAACTCAGGTGAGCTGAGTTAGGCAATGTGAGAGGCTACGTAGTTTGCAACCAGAAAGGACATAGAGTCAAGGCTGCTCAAACCCACTGAAGTTCACATCTCATCACATCATGCCCTGAAAAACAGATATGGAGTTATAAGAGTTAAGGTTTGCATTGTGAGGTTTGGTCTTGCTTAGGGCTTTTTCCTTTCTAACATTCAATTTCTACCTTTTGGAATGGAAATGCTAATGTTTACCCTGAGCAAATGTGTGTTGGAAATGCATTGGAGTTTTTCAAGTAAGAGTTTGCTTATATTCTCAGGGGATACTTGGTCTTGGAGTATTCAACAAAGCTGAAAATATTATAAATTTGGAAACTCTTATGCTAAAGTAACTTTTTATAACAAACACACACATTTTAGAGGCCATGGTTGGGATGTCATGAATTAGATCTATAATATGCTTCAGTGCCTCATGTGTTTGGAAGGTGAAGGTGACTGAATCTTGAATACACAATATTCATCAGTGGATTTATCCATTAATAATTTCAATAATTAAATGTATTGTAGAGATGGGACCTGGTCAGAGGAGATGGGTCATAGAGGGGTTAGTTGGAATGGTATATTCTTGTCCCCTTACACCTTCCTTGTCTCTCTGTTTCCTGAATATTGTTGTATACAATTTCCACCATCAGACCTTTCTATCATGTTGTTTCTGCCTTAAATATTGCCAAACATTGACTAATTGGCTGAAACTATCAGCCAAAATAAAGTGCTCCTATTTTAACTTATGAGTGTTGGATACTTTGTCCAAGTGTTGGGAGAACAGACTAATACATACATAGAAATTTATATTTTTTTTAAAATGTAACTACAGATAATATAAAATACAAATTTTAATACATAAAAGTTTAAGAATATGTTAATAAAGTTAAAACGTTTCATAAAATATATATTTTTAGGAAAATTTTCTTTTATATAAATGTACTCAAGAAATTTAAAACTTAAGTGTATTAATTGGTTTCCAGAAAAATATGAGAAAAATAACTACATTAAAATGATGTACCACTGTAAAAATTTATAGGAAGTGATTTATTCTAACTTATTATGGAATAATTCATTCTCATTAATTTATTCTTCTATGGACCACAAAAAATGAGCCCATTTTACATTAAGTTAATGAAGGAAACACTGAGTTGAAATAAATCACAACATTATATATTTTATGCTCACAGAAAAATATTCACACTGAATAAGATATTATGATTTTAAGTATAGCAACTATGGTAAAGGAAAAATACAATATGAACTGGCAAAATGTCTTTCATTAAGGTATATATTTTTCATTTTTGAAACTTCTACTAATGCAGTTCATCACATCAAGGGGAAATGAAGCAAAACTATATGATTATCTTGAAAAGACTGTAACAAAGCAGAAGGAAAAAGTTTTAACATCAGTCCTTTATGTAATAGTGGAGTTAATTAAAATATAAATATTCTTAAATGGAAAAAAGAAAAAAAGTATTCTTAGATGGAAAGGATAAATCAGGTTTATCTCAGGTTTACATATGGAATAAATGATATAACTTAAATTGTGGAATATGAAAGCTTTCTTATTAACACCTGGTGTGCAAATAATTTTCTTTATATTATCTCTGGAATTGAACTTTCTTTTGGAAATTGTATTCATTATAAGAAAATCATACTTTTATTGGAAAGGGTAGAAATATTTTACTCAAGCCAACCATAATTGTTCATGTCTGTAATCTCAGCACTTGGGAGACTGAGGCAGAAGGACTGCTAAGAGTTGGAACCCAGTTTAGGCTACAAAGTGAGTTCGGGATCAGTGAGAACTCTATAGCAAGACCCTGTCTCAAAAACAAAACAAAACCTAACAAAGAAAAACACAAAAAAGCAATTCTGCTGAAATACATGCTGCTCACACATGGGAGGGAATCAAGAAAAATGGATAGACAATTTTTTGAGGCTCTCAGGTGGTTCAGTAATATACTTTGTTCAAAATTGTTTTAAAATTACAGATATGTAAGTGTACAGGCTTGGCTCAATGGTAGAATCAGTGATGAGCATGACCATGGGCTCAATGTCTAGCAACAATAAAAGCACACACATATTATTCACGTGTAGCCATGTAATACAGAGATAATTTTACACTGTAAACAATAAAATATTTACACTGCAAAGAATAAAATCTTTACACTGCAAACAATGAAATATTAAATGATAATAAATGCATAGTACATGTAAGAATAAAACTAAAATTTACTTAAAGACAGATGAATTGGTTAAACGGAGGGGTTTATTTGTAATTGGGAAACCTAAATATAAAATGTTGACCTTTCATACTAAGTAAAGCAATGAAAAGTAGAGTAGAAACTATATGGTGCGTATAGAGCAAGTGAAAGTTTTTAATATGTAAAGCAATCTTATCAAAAATAAATTTTTTATCAGTAAGAAAACAACTAAATCTTTTGTAAAGCGAAAGTTACATTGTTTTACAACCATATTACATTATTATTCTCATTGTACAGGTGTCATAGTTTATGTCAGTGGCCCCCAAGCCTCATGCAATTACAGACTCTACCAAACCTAGAGTGTGTGATTGGTTCATTATCTAGTGATAGGATTGGTGGTGTGAGTGCTACAGCCACCTAGCGGTGGAGCCAGCATATGATGTAAGGTTGAGAAGAAGGTGTGTCTCTCTCTCTTTATGGTTCCTTCCTTGCTGATTTCAGTGGCCATGAGTGTTGGCTACACCATGTCATCCTGCCTTGGAGCCAACTGAGTATGGACTGAAACCTCTAAGAACTGTAAGAAATAAACCTTTCTTTCCCTAATTTTGGGTGTCAGGTATTTTGCCCCAACAATGAGTAAAAACTAAGACAATGGGTAAGAAAACTGAGTCATCCTAATGTTTCTTAGATTGTCTTAAGTGTCCCAGACGCTGGGAGTCCATGTATCCTTTTCCCTCTTGAAGTTTTATATTCTGATGGGAATGTGATAGACAACGAATGTAACATGAAAGGAATTGATTATACTATACATTAAAAGATGAATGGCTATGGAGAAAAAAAAGTCGGGTAAAGATATTAGGAATGTAGGGTGGTTATTTCCTTATAGTTTTGTAAAAAAGTTAGTTAATATAAATATTAATGATATGTTAAATAATTGGACAAGAGTTTAAAGATATGAGAAAACAAGCAATAAGATACCTGGAGGAAGAATATTTCAAGTAAAGGAGCAGCCAGTGCCAAAGTTGGAAACATTATTCTCATGATACAAAAGGAACAAGTCATATCAAAATAGGCCAGAAGCACTTGACTATCCTCTCCCCTCTCCCAGTGAAAGGAGCTACTGAAAACAGTAAAGTATTAATGTATATGAAATTTTTATCGTAGAGTAGGGACTTAAATATAGTAGTTCATTTCTCTTTTGTTGGCTTCACCATTCAGCTGATGAAACAGATTGGTAATGATACTTTGTTGATAGTTTATCAATCAGAACAAATAGCATAATGTTTAGGTAAGCAGCACAGCAAGGGTTCAAAGGGTATTTAATAAAGCTAGAAATATAAATTTTTCTTAAACAGAAGCTTTGATCCAGGGGTTAAAGGATAGCCTGGAAAACCAGAAATCGTGTTGGAACCATGAAAATCCTGTAACTATAATTTATTTATTTAAATGGCAGGTCTCTTTGGGAATACAATTGAGATTGATTATCATCACCATATTTTTTTTTCAAAATTTTTTCAGATATTCCTTTGACATGATAAAGTCCTGTAACGTCATGGGAGATTCTATAGTTTCTTCAGTTTGTCGGTTTACTGCAGGCTCATTTCGGAGATGTTTACATTTCTTTGTGTATTTAACCAAATTCAAGACTCTAACATCACTCATTCAATTGAAATTATTTGTCTCTACTCCCAAACCCTAATTAGCTCTCGTGAAAGGTAGCTTTCTATTCTGGGACCTGTCAAGATTTTTGGAGTCTTCCTACCACCCATATAGTTCCTCTTCAATGGGCACAGTAACACTTTCTTACAGTTCTTGAAAGTGAAGCTGGATTCTTCAATGAAACTCATTTTATTCAAAGTCTCAGGGGTGGGTGCTTTTTCAGGCAATAATTATGTCCAACTCTCAGGACCTCCCAAAATTTCATGAGATATGGGTCAAATGATATCACTAATTTAAATATCATTTTGGTCATGAGACACCAATCAGAAACTGTTGGACCATCTTCTTTGGTGATGAGGCAGTTATGGTAAGTATTGGGATGCTATAATACTCTTAACTATACATATATTCAACTTCAAAAAACTCACTATTTCCTTTTAGGAGTAATTTATTTTTATTGTCATGATTTCTTTTATATAGTCTGGAAATGTGTAGTCGTATGAATTCAGGATCAGCTTTTCAATGTTCTATAACTATGTTTCCAGCAACTTTCCATTCAGTATTCAACATTTGACACTATTTATCATTGGTGTTTATATGTCCCCCCAAAGCCTCATGTGGTCATGGGTGGGACTTTTTCAGAGGTAGCTGGTTCTAGAGTGTATGACAGTGAAACTGATTCATGGTGCAATGCGAGGATTGAAGGAAGTACGATTAAAAGTGTGAGTCTTCCCTATCCTGAATAGCATCAGTAAGATATAAGGGATAGAAAGATCTGTGGTCATCCCTTGTTTCTTTGGTACCTTCTGCCCACCATGAACTGCTTTTCCTCTAGAGGTACCTTTGTTTGGAGCCAGCCAATTATAAACTGAAATTTATAAAAACTATGAGTGAAATAAACATCCCTCCTATAATGTTGCGTGTCAAGTATTTAGCCTCAGAAACAAGAGAAAATTAACTAAGACAGAAATTTGGTGCTTAGAGTGAGGTTGTTTTTGTGGCTATTCCTGACGATGTGGTTCAGAAACCTTTGAGACTGGCTTGTGGGAAGTATTTGGAAATTTTCAGGGATTACAGCTATGACTGGCACCCATTACTCTTAGCTTTAAAAACATGAGATAACAAGTAATATTCCATTTGATTACTTGATAAATAATCCAGAAATATGACATAAATTACCAACTTAGAGTAGGTACACTGATTTTTTTCAAAGTACAAACAATTCATTTATCAGGTTGAAGTAAAGGACATTGGCAAAGGAAAAAGAGTATGGAAGTAATAAAGGAACTTGCATAAACACTGAAGATGACTTTTAAAGAAAGCAAGGATACATATTTTATTATTCATGTGTGAGATTACAACTTAAAAGGTGTAGATCAAGAGCATGGCAAACACAACATGCTCTTTTTTAAAGAATAATGTGAATTCTATATTATCTTCTGTACTAGTGTCCAAAATTGCATCTATTTTACTTCACAACTTTACATTACAACAGTTACTTTAATTGTACAAATTTCAGCCTCATTACTGTATCAGACCACTTATCTGTCCCCCCAAAAGAAAGGGATATATGGCAGTATGATTTCTCCATTTTTCAGTGCCATTCCTTATGTAAACTTAGGGATTATTAAGATGTCTAAGCCTTTAGAGTTGTCATTTAGACCAGTCCTCATAACATTCTGAGGAAATTGAGAACTAAATATAACCCTGTTTCACTAATCATAGGCAGAAGCTAGACTGAATGTCTGATTCACCCACCTTCCACCTAGGTGTTAGATGACAAAATGAATCAATGTAGCAGACAATAGAATAAAATGGGTGTATTGTGCATTTTTCTCTCCATGCTAGAGCTTCACAGAAAATGGTTTGTTTTAACTTATGCAATCATGTGACACATAGATGTTCCTGAGGTTTTATAGGGGGAAAAGGAATCCTTTTTGGGGTATCTACAGTGGTGTCTGCTCTGAAAATTGTTATACAGATTCCACGAAGGCAGAGTTTATGTATGAGTTATTACTTTGTGCATTTAAATTTTTACCACAGTGTTAGAATACACTATGCATTCAACAATTAGCGTTTTTCAATGTTATTATTATTCTCTAAGCTCTAAGAAGCCTAGGACACTTTCTGCTTTCATGCTTAAAATGAGAGGAAAGGAAGGAGAATGAATCAGTAGCAAGGCATGCCTGATTATACTTTTGGGCAATGAAGCTACTTCTAAAGTTCTCAGTTGATTATATGTTTTATGCTTTAAAGACATGCTGTGTTGCTTCTTTCTGCAACTCTTTAGTCAGACGTTCATTATTTAATAGGTCACTTAAAGTATACCTACTATGTGTCAGGCCCAGTGCTCCATCATGGGGCTTGTGAAGAGCATAGAATAGGATCTCAAATCAAGTAGAGGAAACCAACCTTAAACTACTCAACATCTTCTCTACTGCAAAAGGACATGAAAAAAAAGTGTTCTATTATCATCAAAGCAAGAACAATTAAGCCTAAAGTAGGGGTCAGGGAAAGTTCCAGCAGTGATTAAACTGGATACTGTTCTCTGAGTAATGCTCTTCTGAATGCTGTGGTCTTTCATTTGATAAATGCTTTATCTTAGGGGAAAAGCTCAACTCATCATTTTGTATTTGTTTTCTCTTAGTTTCTGTTAGACACTTGGTATGCAAATTTTTTGATATGTCAGTCTGTTTAGTGTATTTGTAATCTCCATTTGCTTCAGTATCTGGATGGGTATTGAAGTCAGTCTTGATAATCTGTAGCCTATGTGGTAAACAAAGAAATTGCGGGTACATAGATGCTTTATTTTCCACTGCTGAATAAAGGAAAATGGCTGAATTTAAGTTGTCAGCAGACAGCGATATCTGCTTAATGCATAAGAGATGAGATAGTACACTTAATAGCACAGAGAGTGGAAAGAAAAATGTTGTTACCCAACTTCATGGACTCGAGGGTAAGTTTGTAAAATTAAAGCAGAGCATGTGATAAAAAGATAAAGAACTTACCTAATCAATGTTTTGGCATCTAAACTTAGAACAATAGACAGTACTGGAAACAAATTATAAATGAATTCTGAAAAACCTTCCAAAAGTTTAGCGTTTACTGGGCATAGGTCTGGCCCTCTACTTTTGTTTTGTGGTGAGTTTTAGGGCTCAGGTATCACCTGAGGCTGAAAGTTAGCTCTTTTGCCTGCCTTTCCCATAGTTCATTTCTTCATTATTGCCTCCAGTGCTGTGTGCTCCAAGAATGCCCAATGCTAGTGTTGGGGACATTGATCTCTAAGAGAGGACTGTAAATATAGTACATGAAGAATATAAAAATTGTGATAAATTTCAAGAAAAGCTCATAGAATACTGTGGTAAAGCCTAAAGTCTCTTGCTATCCAGTACACTTTCCAAGCATAAGGAATAATAATACATAATAATAATAATACATAATAATAATTATTGTAACCCATTGAATTGAACATGGTGGATCACTTACAATTTGTCCTCCTAGTAGTTAGACCAGTGTTGTGTACTTTGGAAAACATGGGAGTTCTGATGTGAGAGTATTTCATTTTACCAGCATTCTTAGCATAGTATTCTTGATGATCCATTTAGATGACAGTAGCTAGTGATATTATTGTCCATTATTACTATGTTCCAGGCACTGTATAGATTTTCTCACTCAATTCTTACAACCTTGTGATGACAGTCAGGTATTTCATTTATTTCCTTTAAAGGGGAGGAAAGAATCTCCAAATGTGCTTGATGTTCTCTGTCTGCTTTTCCTGGTATACCCTTCATCCTTTTTCACCTGGTTCTGAGGCTCTAAATGCTAATTTATATGGACCGAATCATGCAGGTCTCTTGCTATGAGTTTCAGCTTGACTAAGCCTAACAGGAGGGACTAGAAGGGGATTAGGGCCAGGAGATTTCCTGTGCAATCAGTGCACTTTGCTGCTGACAGTTCCTTGTTGAATGCCAAAGCTCCTCTCAGATGCCTCTCTTTGTTGATGTCTGTGTAATTGTCACTCTGAGGCTCTGATTTCAGTTTTTTAGGATGGATATATATATATACATATATATATATATATATATATATATATGTATATATATATGTATGAAGTCAAAATGATAAATGCTGTACTATTTTTCTTTTTTCAATTTTTCAATGAACCACCATGATGCTTTCCACAATGGTAGAAACACTTTCCAAAGCATTTGCCTTTACATTCCCATAGTGTTACTGTTTGGTATTTATCCACATTTTCATATGTAATTGTTTTCTATTTCATTTTTATCATTACCATCCAAATGGTCATGAGGTGATGTATCATTGTGGTTTTGATTGACATTTCCCTTTTATCTATATTTACTCTTCGTCAGTTATAGTCAATGAAATTGTTTTTAATTTCTTTTCGGGTTGGGCACTGATAGCGAATAGTGAAATTTTCCTCATCTTTATGTCATTTCTCTTTTTATGTTCCTAGTTTCTAGAGGTATATAGATAAGTATGCTATTTGGGATATTTCTTGTTTTTTAATGTACACATCGACAGCTGTTAAAATTTAGTTCTAAAATGTGTCCCAGATGTCACATGCAATTGGAAGAATACTGGATGATGGGGACTCATAAGTGGATTAATCCACTGGTGAATTGACAGCTAGCTTGCTGTTAGGAGTTGAGGACCTGGTAGAATTGGGTCACTAGGGTGTATTCTGGTCCTTTGCTCCTTCACTCTCTCTCTACTTTCTGCATGCCAAAGCTTGAGCAGTTTTCCCCCTGCCACCATGTTTCTCCCTCAGAACAACTGACTATAGACTGAAACTGTGAGGCAAAATAGACCTTCCCTCCTTTACGTTGCAGATATTAGGAAATTTGTTACAGGGACAAGGAAGTGCCTGTCACAATAGGTGTAAACTTTTTGCTTTCTCAGAGCTCCTCTCGCTACACTCCAAATTTTTTTCCAATATGTTGTATTTTCCTTTTTATTAATCTCAAAGTATTGCCCTTGTGATTTCTTCTTTGATCCATTGATTGACTGCGTTATTAATTATCCACATGTATATTGATTTTCCAGTTGTCTTTATGCTATTGGTTTCAGGTTTTATTCCATGGTTATATTGCAACATTTTACGTATAATTACAAGCTTCTTGAATTTGTTAAGACATTTTGTGGCCTAACATATGATCTTTCTTGGAGAATGCTGTATGTAATCTTGAAAAAAAGGTATACTTTTCTGTTGTCAGGTAGAGTTCTGAATATATCTATTAAAACCAGGTATTCTCATGTATTATTAAAATTACTGATCTTCCTCCTATCTATCCTATTTATTATTGAAAATGGGGTTTTAATTCTACCAGAATTATTGCATTGCAATTCTGTTCAGTACTGTCACAGTTTTCTTTGTAGATTATGAACTATGACATTTCATGCCTATATATTTATAACTGGTTTAATTTCTTAGAGTCTTGATCATTTTACTATTATATAACTTTATTTACTTTTGTGACAATTTTTATTTTCATGTTCATTTTGTATGATATCAGTGCAATTTCTCATGATCTCTTCTAGTTATTTGTTTGGACTATTGTTTGTATCCTACTATTTTCCACCTCTGTGAGTCCTTAGATGTAAAGTGAGTGACATTTAGACAGCATAGAGTTTGTCATTACTTTACAATGAAAAAATCTTTCAGCAGATCTCTGACTATGGATTGTGGAATTTAATTCACTTCCATCTAAAGTACTCCTTGATAAGGAGAGACTTATTATTGTTATTTTTTCATTGTTCTATTTATGTCTCACAGCTCTTTTATGCGTTGTTTCTTCTCTGCCTTCATTCATTTGTGCTGTGTTGATTTTGATATGCTCTGATTCATTTGATATTTCCTTCAGTCATATTTTTTTTAGTTTTTTTCCCTATTGTTGCCATTGCAATTACATATGCTACTAAAATTGTTAGGAAAATTTCTTGTCAAGTCCATGATTAGCTGAAAATGTCATGAAAAATGCCCTGAATGTATTTAACCTGGAGTATCACATTTTAGCAGCATAGTATCCTGTAAAGTGTTTGGTGTCTACCTTTTGATCAAGTGATGATTTCGAAGTTGTAGTTTGTGGCCACTGTCAAAACGCTGAAAAGGATATTCTCCTGCATATACCCATGCTGGGGGAAAAATCAAAATTCACATCATGATTTAACGTGTACCACCTTCACAGAATTATAAGGTAAAGAAAACTCTCATTCGAGCAATTATAAATCAGGGAACATCAGTACAGAAATGTCTTAAATTATGATATTCATTTTAAGCTACTGTAACTACAATTTAAATTCTATCACATATAAACATTACTCTTTCATAGCTCCAATATCTTTATGTTATTGATGTCAAAAATTACATCTTAGTATACTATGTCATGACTGATATAAACACATAGTTTTATGTTTTATAATTTAAATAGATTTTACTAAAACCAACATAGTATAAATGTCTGTATTTGTCCATATATTTTCCTTTACAGACTATTTTATTTCTATTAAACCCTTTTTTTCTGTCTACTTTTTTAAAATTTGAACTTGAAGAAACTCCTTTAGTATTTCTTACAGAGAAGGTACAATGGTAATATACTTCCCTGTTTTTTTTTCTTTGTTTGTTTGTTCATTTGTTTAATCTGAGAAAGTCTTAATTTCTCCTTTGACTTCCAAGTACATTCTTGCCAGATATGATATTTTTCACTGATAGCTGTTTTTTTATTCTTTCAGTGCTTTACTGTAAAATGCCACTCATTTTTAGCTTGCAGTTTCTACTGAGAAAGTGACTGATAACCTTTCAGAAGTTTTCAGGTACTTTTCTCTTGCTGTTCTTCAAGTTTCTCTCCTTTGCTTTGACTTCAGATATTTTGATCATTAAAGTATCTTATTATGATTATCCTTGGGTTTATTCTCTTTGGAATTACTTGAGATCCTAAAATCTGTATGTCAATTTATTTATTCTAGTTCAGAAGTTTTCAGCAGTTCTTTCTTCAAATAATATTTTTTTGCTTTCTTTCTCTCAACTTGACAATTTCTGTAATGTATGTATTGAATTTTTGATTTTTTTCTTTTTGGTCCTCTAACTAAATGATTTCCAATCACAAGTTTTCAAGTCACAGAATTTTTTGTTTTGCTTGATCAAATTGGATAGTGGACCATTTGATTTTTTCTCTACAGTTATTGTATTTTTTGGATGCAATTCTGGTTTTGTAAGTATTTTTCTTTTTTGTTGATAATCCCATTTTGTTGATGCATCATTTTCTGATTTCATTTGGTTAACTGGATTTTCATTTAGCTCGCTATGTATTTAGTGGTTTTTTTAAATTCTTTGTCAGGAGATTTTTGTTCTGCATTTCTTTATGGCCAATTTCTATAGTTTATTGTGTTTCTTTGACTGAGCAATATTTCCTTTTGCCTGTTTATTTTGCTTCATAATTTCTTCTTCTATTTGGGTATTTAAAAGTTCAGCAATTTGTCTCCCAGTCTTTATTTATTGCCTTTTTCAAAGTAAATACCCTGTCCAATTTATATATCTGGAAGTTCTAAGACTTTTCAAGCCTTTTGTGATCACCTCTCCACCCCAAAATACACATGCAGAACTACAGTTCTTACATGTGGCTAAATTTGTTCTTAGTGGTTTCCAAACCACAGCACCTGTTTGGCGAGTACTTGCTCTGAGTTAGATAACATCAAAACTAACTAATTGAGCAGCCAGCAGAAGTTTAATCATGTTGGAGACATAGTATGTTATTTTGTGTATTTTGTCAGAAAGGTAGATTTTCTTCCAGTTATGCTGCATTATGTCATGACTAGATTAAAGGAATGAAGAGATGGGCCAAATTTATCTGTAGCATTCACTAGAATCACTACTTGGTTTTCCAGTTTTACACCATTTAAGGTCTAAGTTCATATTCTGACCTTCTTATGGTAGTCACTCAAGAACGAATGTGATAATTTAATTAATAAAAAGGAAAATGTAATTAAAATATGATAATTATACTGTCTTAATGACAAGTGAGTTTCATTTATCATTAAAACGTTAATTACGCACAATTTATTTGTTTTTGTTGTACTGGGGATTGAATCCAGGACATTTGCACTGGGCTACAGCTCCATCTCGACTTTTTTTTTTGAAGCAGTCTTGCTACATAGTGACATGGTTTAAGTAGTGCTTAGTGTCAAATTTGTAGCCCTGCTGCCTTAGCCTTCCAGAGTGCTGGGATTATAGGGATTTCTAAATGCTTGTATGTCACCTTTTATTCAACAATTCTATTGAAACTGGTTGATATCTTAATAAAATAAATTGACTATCCAGGCATAGTGGTGTATGCTTGTAATCCCAGCACTCAGGAATCTGAAGCATGAGAATTTCTGTGAGTCTGAGTCCAGTGTGGACTACAAAATGAGTTCAAGTCCAGTCTGAACAGCATAGCGAGACCCTGTCTCAAAAACCAAAACCAAAAACAGTTAAGAAAAGAAATTGAATGTCGCTTGTGAATTAAGAAGCTCATTAATTATATGTCATTTAAACTGGTTCTGGAAGAATAAGAGTTGATTATGAATTAAAAGCTATGAATATTTTTTTGCTTCCACAGCACACACTTGTAGCTATGGATACTTCATATAAACAGTTCTGTGGTCAAAGTTACAGAGGATTGGAAACAAGTGAGGAAATGTTCATTTTAAGAGTAGTGTGCCAGCAAATCCTTCTTGGCATCGTGGCTGGATGAAAATGAGATTCATAGCTGAATATGCTTTTAGTAGTTGGGTCATCAGGGACCTGGCTTTCGAAAGCACATATCTCACTGGCACTCTTAGGCTGTGCCTTCCTTCCTGGCCACTGTGAAGTATGAAACTTTGTCTCCCCATGCTATTCTGTCATAATTTTTCTGCATTGAGCATAATGTTTTAGAGCAAGAATGTCACCCAAAGACATCATGCACTGATCTGTGAGACTTTTGAAATGTGAATTGACTTGTTATCTGGACGTGGGTGTCTTACTGGAAAAGACAGGGTCATGAACTAGTACAGCACCTACCCTGGATCCTCCCTTCATGCAGTTGGCTTCCTGGCCACCCTAAGTGGAGCATGTTTGCTCTCCGTATCCTCCCAGTGTTTCTGCCTTGGAGCCAGGCAGCCAACCAGGGATTGAAAGCTCTGAAACTCAGAGTCACAATAAGCCTATGTCCTTTAAATTGTGCGAATAGTACCATAGTTAGTCCTGGTCACAAGAAATCAGACTAATACAAGTAGAAACAGAGAAAGGACAAAAACATGGATTCATCTTTGGGTGATTCAAGACACTTCATTTATTTTAAATGTCTTATTAAAAATGATTAGATTAGCTATGCAGATCTACCTGCTGTATAAAATTTATGAAGATCTTACCTGTAAGTTACCTCTTAGAAATAAAGAATCTGACTCCAAGGTTATGACCAAGTGAATAGCAGAACAAATGGAAAACCTCACGGATGTGAGGATATTCCCAGGAGCCAAATTTAATTTTAATCATGACAAGCTTTGGTTAGATAAAATTTCCATGATTAATTATGTGGTCTTATTAAGTTACTTAAGCTCTGTGAACTCCATTCTGTTTTTATCAAAAATATAGATAATAAATATCTTACAAAAAGAGTAGTGAAAATGAAATAATGCATCCAGTGGTATTTGTACAGTGTGTTTTACAGTACATAAAATAAAGGTTCTTCTTTCCCACCCTGTTACACATTATGATGTGTTTGCCCTGCTTCCCATAATTACATGACTCTGAGTGTTTTCCTCTTCACTCTGTCTAAAATCAGCTCTGAAAATATCTGAAATAATGATGGCTTTTATGATCTTGGGAAAGTACATGCCTGGGTGCACAAAATGATCAACCCAAACCTTACCTGGCTGGTGACATTTCTCACTCTGTTGTCTACCATCCCCCACAGGATTGGCCATAGCTTAGCACTTATCATTGAGAATCCAAGACTCTATAGATGAATTTCTGCATTCCTGCATCTCACTTGAGTGAGCAGAACAGGGAAGATCTCACTTTAGTTTTTGATCTTTAAATAAACCTTTCCTTCATGAAATGATTTGATTTTTTCATTAGGAAAAGCCATTTACCATGTTTCCCAAAGGACATCTCAATATCTCAGTCATTGTCTTTTCTAACTTCTTTCCATTTCATGAGCTAGCTGTACTGAATCATCTTTGAAATTCTACTTGTCAGGAAAACAGCCAAAATATTCAAACAGATGTCAAAAAGTATTTTCTCAATTTGAAATCATTAAACATGTCTCTATTCAATGACAATATTAAATATGATTGTATGATGTACTTGAATCGTATATGTAATATTTTCCTTCAACACATGTAACAAGACATTTTAATGTAAATTTTCCATTAATGTAAATTTGCCAATGTCTCTTACATATGAATTGCAAGTCACTGTCTTCAATTTCAAACTTACAAGAAGGTTTGAACAAGAGTATTTTTTTAGTTACTTCTTGCTGTTTGCTGAGACAAAATATGTAACGCCCAAATTTAGGGAAGGAAAAGTTTATTTCTTACAGTTTTTGAAGGCTTCAGTCCATAATCAGTAGGCTCCAAGGCAGTGTAGCATGGTGGGGCAGACATTCATGGCTGCTGCAAACAGCAAGGCACGAACCAGAAACAGAGAGAGAGAGAGACACACACACACACACACACACACACACACACACACACACACACCTTTCCTCCATTACATTGTATCCTGGCTCCACCCTTGGGTGAGTGAAACACTTACACCAACAATCCAAGCGCTAGACAACGAACCAAACACAAATGCTACATTTGGTCAATTCCATCATTCATGAGGCTTGTGGGCCACTGACATAAACCATGACAAGTATATCTCCTCTCTGTACACATTAGGAATATAGTCAATGGCTGCTTTCCCAATCCCCGTACTCGGAAGCAACACTTCTAGTTTGTAGGTCAGAAGTACCCCTCTACTCAACCTGTGCAAGTCAGTTGTCTGGACTAGAATTAGATATGGGATCATGACCACATCTTTCTATCTTCTTGAAAATGTTATGTTACTGTAGTCATTGTATGCTTCGTAGCTATAGAGGCATGGATTGCTTTATAAAGGGAATCCATTCTGAGAAATAAGAAAATTTTTGTTGTACAGATATCATGGAGTATACTTACATAAACCTGTCTGTTATAGCTTATTGCTTATTTAGACTACATAGCATAGCTTATTGCTCCTGGGCTAATATCTCATGCAATATATTACTTCATGGTACCACAGACAGTTATAACACACGAGTGTGTCAATAAACATATATAAAAGTAACAGATATACCAAAAATGATGGATACTTATAGCTCTTCAATTCCATTGTAATCGTATGGACTACTGTCATACATATAGTCTGTTGCTGGAAAAAAACATGGTCAAAAAGCACAAATTTGTCTGTGTGGCTATGGAGTTATAAGATCTTCTGTTTGCCCTGTGCACATATCTGTTTTTGTTGTTGGCTTATTCTGTGATTGCTAGACTTCTGTGCTGCCATATATTAATTTTTCTCTGACATAAAACCTTAGCAGCTGATTAGAAAATGTCTATCATAAGGGACTGTATCCGCACCCTCTGGATGACCGTCTACTCTCAGTGTGGGGCACAACCTGGACCATGAATCTCAGCTGCGTGTCTTAACCTAAATATACCTTTTGAAGTTCCAAATTTCCCACATGTGAAGTAGACATAGTAATATCTAATCTCCTAGAATTTTTGCCAGGAATGAATTTGTTCATAAAAATAAAGTGCATTAGAGCCATACCTGGCATATGGTAAGAGCTTATCTCTCTGAAGTACTAAAATTTGCTGTCTGCGTAATACTATGGCATTTTCACTGACTTAATTTTGAGCCTTACCTAGTACAAAGAAGTTCCACCTGTCTTTCTCCCCTCACAGATCTCCCAGATGATGCATTCCTTCCTTGCAAAAAATTTGCATATGATCTATTTGACCTGTTGTCTAAAGAATCCAACTGACCCAATATTTGGCTCTCCTGGCACCTGCTCTACACAATTATTCTTTCTTTGTCCAGCACAACAGCCCATGCACCTCACCAAAACATCCCTTTATCATAACAATTGTAAAACTGGTAATCATGGTACTCAGCTTGACAAAATATTGAGCTGCAGAACCCCTTTCATAGAGTGTGACCCTCAAATCATGTCAAGGTGACACATTCATATGCTTCTTTAATGAATTAAAAGATTTTTGTTTCTTTCTGAGAATAAAAAGTAGAGCTCATCCAATTTGCTATAGATATAACCTTTAAGACTTATTAGTAAACAAGGCAAGAAAAAATACTATCTTTGTTCTGATTCTTTCTCAATATTCTATTGAACTATCAGAAAAGACGCAAAGCAGACCATAAGCTACAGAAAAGAGTAGTCCACGTGTTTAATGAATTACATGGGTGCAAATTCCATTACATGTATTTTTCACGGGAAGGGACCAACACAAGACAGGAAAACCATTTTATTTCCTTGTATTAAGACTGACATCAGAGATGCACCAAACTGCTGTGAGTGACCTGTGTAGGGTGATTACATCTCTCTGTTTTCTCAAGGTGGTCCCAGTTTATAGATGATTCCTTAGTATAATTATTAATGATATACACATCTCTATCAAAAGAGTTGATAGATGATATATAGTTACTATAGGACTGAAATCTGTCCCAAGATATACCAG
The DNA here is from genome assembly GCA_004027455.1 of Hydrochoerus hydrochaeris. Classification (NCBI taxonomy): domain Eukaryota; kingdom Metazoa; phylum Chordata; class Mammalia; order Rodentia; family Hydrochaeridae; genus Hydrochoerus; species Hydrochoerus hydrochaeris. Next base: position 61,567 of record PVLA01000656.1, read on the forward strand.
TAGCAATAAGCATACATTTATATGTATTTTAACAAAGGTTTGATAGACATTAACCACTAGAAACATTCTTAACTTAAAATTCATAGAATCTCCTACTCTAACAACAATGAATTTTCTCAGCTACCCTGAATGCAATATGCATTACCGAGGACTTTGGTGAATTCTGAACTAGTGAATATTTTTTCTTTCTCACAAGCAACATTTCTCAGATATTTTAACATTCTTAAGACAGTATTGCAGGAAATATGAAGCATAATATATATACCATGGAAAAAGAATTTTAATTCCTGTCAAAGGATTTATTTCTCTTAAGAATGTAAAAAAATTAAAATTTGTGCTAATAAATAAAAGAAAAAAGTATGTTTATGAAATAATGTAAAAATATAAACAATAAAATTAGCTGAGATAAAGTAAAATACACAAATGATGTAATCAGAAAACGATGACAGATAAGAATGAGTCAACATAGCAAAATTCAAGTTTACCTAGGTGGTAATAATTGATAAAATTTCTAAAATAAATTCTTTCAAGTAAGGAGAAAAAATATAATAAATGCCAGTAAAGGGAATTTAAATTTATGCAACAACACACAGAGTGGAAGAAAATATTTGCAAAGTTTTAATTCATAAGTGATTGATAGTCAAAATATTTAAAGAACACTGAAACTTCAATAACAAGAACAAAAAAAGTCAACCTGTTTCCAAAATGGGTAAAAGACTTACACAAACTTTATTCCAAAGAAGATATAGAAATAGGTAATAAACACATGATGTGATAAAATTATCACTATCTGTTTTGGTATACAAATCCAAACTTCACAAAACAGTAATTAGATACTATCTCATGGCCATTAGGATGGATAACATAAACAAACAGAAACTTTTACGTGTTGACAAAGATTTGGAGACACTGGAACATTTGTGCATTGAATGTAGAAAGATGCAGTCACCATGAGTAACCATGTGGTAGTTCTGTAAAAAAATTAAAATGTTTCAGCAATTTAATTTGTATGTATATGTTCCCCAAAATTGAAAGCAGTCTCTTGAAGATATATTTGTATACCTATCTTTATAACACAGTTATTCACAATGTCTCAAATAAAGAGATAATTCAAGTATTCATAAGTGGATAAACAAAATACAATATATACATATAATAGTTTATTATCCAACTTTAAAGAAAGAAATTCTAACCCATGCTACAAGATAAATAAACCTTGAATATAAGGTAAATGTATTACATAATTCAGGGATAAAAAATAAATTATTCTGTGATTCTCCCAAAATACAAAACTCAGAGTAATAATAATCATAGAGAAAATATGAAGGATAGTGTTTCACAAGGTTGGGGAGAAATGAAAAAGGGGAATTAGTGTTAAATGGGTGCATAGTTACTATTTTACCAGCTAAGAGTCATGGAGAATTGAGGAAACTGCTGATTTCAGAACCTCATAAATACATTCAATACACTGAGCCATAGACTTATAATGGTTAATGATAAAAAATAAAATTTAAAATCCTTGTTATGATGATACATTTTATGTTTTACAATTAAAGATGTGGAAAAATATATGAAATGGAGGTCCTAAGAATTTTATATATTCAGAGGAGAAAAAGAATAATAACAACCCAAACAGGAAACAAAAAATATAAAGAATTAAGAAATGTGTTTACACAGATTGAAAGACCTTATCAAAATTTAGGCAAAATTAATAATAAATTCATACACCTTCATAAAAATTCGATCATCCTTGTTGACCCTTTCAGTTGGAACAAAATATTCAGATGAGAAGGGAGAAAGAAGGGGAAAGAAAAAAATGGAAAAAAGGAAATAAATCTTTTGTAAATAAAGAGGCAAAGAAGGGTTCAAGGGATGGAGGGGAATAAGAGGGGAATGGGAAAAAGAAGAATCAAAATATATTCTGTACCGGTGCAGACTCCTTATGATGAATGTTAGCATTATATGCATCAAAAGTATACAAATAAAATTAATTAAAAGAGCAAATTTTTTGCAATTATCAAAGTAGAAAAAATTTACCAATAAATTAAAAAACATCAGAAGTCACTAAATTTTTTATTCAGATAAAAGCTAAATGCAAAGGAAACATAAAGAACTATCCACTATTTTGTTGAAACCACCAAACTCGAGATTATTATTCAAATTAATTTGTCATAATTAAGATGTTTTATGGCATGATAATGATTTTTTATGATAATTTATCATAAACAAACAATTAGCTGGAAGGCTCCCATTTCCTCAAGTTATAAATAGCTACTCTAGACTTACAAGGGGTCAACTTTCCAGCATAAGTGTCACCCAGTTTTAGCACATTCGTCTGTTATACCTCCAGAAACTGTCTCGTACCGAGTACCAGAATTCATAAAACCTAACTCTGGTCACTCGTCAATAGAAAACTACCTGAACTGGACTTTAGGTAAAAGAGAGATAAAGGTAGAATCCAAGGATGAGAATCCTTTGACGATGCAGAGGAACTGAAGCCAACAGATACATACTGAAGTGTAAAGAGCTGCTAGGAGTATAGGTATCACATTGATTTCAAATCCTCAGTCTATTTTTGATCAAGACTGATATGAATAAAATCATAATAGATATTTATTCTTGTTATTTAAGCACATATTAAAAGTGTTTTGAACAAGATGAATGCCACAAAATCAAATAACTGTTTTCAGCATTCATTTTGCCCAAGAGCCTTTGTAACTATTTTTAAATTGTATTTTGAGAAACTTATTTTGACAAAAAAGTTAATGCTACATATATGAAGCGAAAGACAAAAGACACTTCTCCCAAATGTCCACTTATTTTTTTTTGTATTTTTTGAGACAGGGTCTAAGTACACAGTTCAGGCTGGTCTTAGCTCACTTTGCAGCCCAGGCTGGTCTCAAATTTGCAACGATCCTCCTGCCTCAGTTTCCCAAGTGCTGGGATTACAGGCGTGCGCCACCACGCCCGGCTCCAAATGCCCCCTTCTAACAAACATAGAGTTTCACAAAATCATAGTAAATTGTTGTGACACACTTACTTTATGCTGTATAATATATGTCAGATGATCTGAACCATGTACCATGCAACTATTTATTTTAATAATAACTTATCTCTTTCACGTGAGATAATATGTATACACTACGCAATTTTTATACAGAAGACAGTAAATGGAGGAGACAAGATGGAACTGGAATCAGAGGATTCTGAAACTTGTATATATATATATATATATATATATCTTGCTTTAGAATACTTTGAATCAAATTTAATCAAGTTATTCCCAAGAATGTTCTTCTTTTGATTTTGTCATTGCATATTTTAAAGAAAAGTAATTGGGGGTCCAACCATTATGGACCACTTGTAGATTACACTGAATTTTAGGAAATAAATTGTGGCTGCTATTGTTTAAAGCAGAAAAGGTGGAGTTAAGGCTTATTTATACTTATATTTCATATTTAGAATCTGGTATATATCAACTTGTCATAGATACTTCCTAAGATTCCTCCAGGAAAATAAGATGGAATTATTTGCTCTGTCAGCTTTCACCAGTGCTAATAGACCTCACTTAGGCTGCATAATTCCTTACCTGGAGCCTGCCTGCCAATTGCCTGTAAGAACCAGGTGCTCTTCTTTAGATACCACTGCAAAGCCAGTCCCGCTTAGTACCCATCCAGTGTTTCTGGCGACCCCTGCTGTTTTTCAAGGTGTGAACTAGTTCCTCAACAATGTATATAAGCGGAATTAACTCAGAAATACAGGGAAATTAATTACTTAAAGGATGGACTTTGAGCAGTGAGAGAGAGGAAAGCATGACCCAAGCAGCTAAGTGTTTTTCTCCGTTTCATGAACTGCTAGGACTGCTTTCCTGTCGGCTTGAAGACCGTCTATGAAGCCAAGTGTACCCATTCTCAAGGGCTCTTCCGTTAGCAAGTAGTGTAACACCCAAATGGAGCTCTTCCTCATCCTTTCTAATTAGCTCTCTTTTTTCTCCACTGTCAATGTCTTTGAATTGAATTTTTCAAATAAAGCTTAAACACTTAATCCTGGCTTCTGACTCAATTTTTAAAACCCATATTAAGACATACTGCAAGACAAACTTTTGTTTATCTTTTATCTCTGTAAATTTATCTTGCCAGGCTCTTGGTCATACAATGTGTATTGGAACAGAATGAAAGAATATGTAGCTATTCACTCATTCTTACTCCTTTTTAAAATTCTGTTGAGTGCCTGGCTATCATTTTAGTTCTTATTGATTCATATAAAGTTTATTTGACTGAGTCCTTTAACACTTCCTCCAATATTTTCAGAAAAATACTGCATTCCAAGATTAAGATTTTGAAAAAAAATATGTTCTTAACTTTCTTGCTCAATTTGTCCTTATTTTATTGTTTAGGCAAATAGACTTTTAGACAGCGACTGCTTTCTAGTTTGACTACACCTGCTGAATGATTTTTCATTTTTTCTTCCTTGTTTTGGGTGGTGATGTTGTATATGTAATGTTAAGTACTTACTTCCACCAGAAGTAAATTTGCAACTGCTGACTTTGACAAAGCTTTTAAATCATTTTCCTTGTTCTCATCACAGATCTGTATTGTTGTTTTTTTCTATTCCTGAATAATCTGTTTAGTTTTGCTTTGTAGACCTTATCGGCTCTATTAATACTTCTGTACTGGGACTTTACTCGGATCTACATGCATCTGTTCTCCAAAATTTTAGGTGAAATTGAATTCATGACCCCAAGTTCGTGCCGTTAGGATGCAGGACTCTTTGGAGGCAATGAGGTCATCAGGATAGACACATCATGAATGCAGTTAGTGCCCTTGTGATGTCTGGAAAAAGGCCATGACTACGTGGTGTCATCCATGAAGCAGATACCAGGATGTCACCTGAACAGAACCTCCTGGTACCTTGACGTCAGAATTATGTCTTCTGAAGTGTGAATTGTATCTTGTTGCTGATTATAAATTGCCAAATGTCTTACATTCTAGAAGCCCAAATAGAATAATGCAGGCTACTAAAACATACTTTTTTTTAAAGACAGAAACAAGCTAGTAGGATAGTAGCAACAATTAGCACAGTGCATATTGTTATCTTCATGGTGGTTATTCACAGAACAAGACATAGGCAAGAAATATTGCCCAAACAATGTTGGCTCCAACCTTTCTTTGCAATGACCTGGAGAAACTAGTAATATTACTATCTTAACTATCACATTATCATATATATATATATATATATATATATATATATATATATATATATTTCCTTTCCCTTTCCCCCAGCTCCAAGTTTCTCTTCTCTTGTGAACAATTTCTTCCCAATTCACAGTATCTATTGTGAAATTAGAATATTATTTACTTTCTCACATTAGGGAACAATATGATATTTACATACATGGGTCTGACTTATTTCACTGATAAGTATGCTCTTGAGCTGCATCCATTTACTTGTAGAGATCTCAAGTTTATCCTGCTCCATGTATTTTATCCATTCTTTGATTGGAGAACAGTTGGATTGTTTCCAAAATTTAGCTATTACAAATTGTACAACTATAAACATTTGTGCACATATATCACTGTGGTATGATGTTTTTAATTCTTCTGCAAAGATACCCAAAGGGGATATAACTGAATTAAATGGAACCTGCTTATTTTTTGAGGAATTGCCACACTGTTTTCCACAATGGTTGCACCAGTCTACACTCTCACAACAGTATAGAAGGGTTCCTTTTTCCTCCCAGCCCCGCCAACATTTGTTGCTAATTGGTTTTTTGATGATAGTCATTGTTTCTGGGATAAGATGGAATCTTAGTGTTGTTTCAATTTCTATCTCTTGAATGACCAATGATGTTGAACTTTTTTCACATATTTATTTGCCATTTGTATTTTTCTGCTGAGAATTGTGTATTCAACTCAGATGCCCATTTTTAGATTGGGTCTTTGAATTTTGAGGGACTGATATTTTCAGTTCTTTATATATTTTAGATATTAATCTTTTGGCTGAGGCATAACTGGCCATAATTTTCCCACTCTGAGGGTTATTATTTATTTGGAACCAGAAGAAACCTGGAAGAGCAAAAGTAATTCAGGATAACAAATGCAAAGCAGAGGGCATCAGAATAGCTGACCTGAAGATTATACTACAGTATTACTGTGATAAAATCATCATGATATTGGCAAAAAAAAATATCAGGAGCAGTGGGACAGACTAGAACATTCAGACGCAACTCCAAATATACTCAGCCACCTCATCGTTGACAAAGGGGCCAAACATGTTCACTGGAAGAAAGACAGATTCTTTAATAAATGGTTCTGCAAAAACTGGTTTGCCATATGCTGAAGACTAAAACTAGAGCCATGTCTCTCACCATGCACTAAACTAAAATCAAAATGGATCAAAGATATAAATATTAAAACAGAAACACTAAAGTCTACTGGAAGGGAAAGTAGTTAGACATGTTGAAGACATAGGTGTAGATAGAGATTTCATTAAAAAAACCCAGACCACACAGGAAATACAACAAAGAATCCACAAATCGGATAGCAACTTATTAAAACTCTGTTCAGACACCATTGTTTTTCACATCACTCTTTCATGCTGGATGATCTCACCTATTGCAGTCGATTCATATATCAGATTATCTATTTTACAAACATAGACTGCATGGAGGGAGTGAGTGGAAGGAAGGTTGAGAAAATAGAATCAAGGTGTGTTATATGCATGTACAGATTCCTCATGGTTATTGCAATCATTGTGCACTGCAAACATATACTAATAAAAATATTCCAATAAAGAACCTACATCTTTAACCCAAGATCTTCTTTTAGAATTTATATTTCTGTCTTACATATATACACATATCTGCCTTCTTTCATTTCTGTTGTGATGCTATACACACACAAAGAGTGATAAAATTACAGAGTGAATAAATACAGTAAAGGAATAAAATTTAAAATGTTTTACAGTAAAATTCAAATTGCCATTAATCCCCCTCATTTCCAACAAACTTATACATTGTTCTTGCCTCTTTGTGAAGCATTTCCTGCTTAATTTCGTGAGTTTCTTTAAGAGCTGAAATAAAAAATATGGTGAATGCTGCTGCTGCGTGCTATCCAACAAAAAGGCATTGTCATCAAAATGACAGTGTGCCCTCATCCATTTATTCACAGCTTCTGGCACAGGGCTACTTCTGACTCCTTCCCAATGTTCAAATGACCGTGAGCGGTAAATGGTTTGAATCAATTCAGGACACTGAGGCAGCCATGATCCTGCAACTAAAGACTTGAAAGAGGACTTCCAGAAATACTTTGGAAAGTGATGAGACCAGTAGAATAAGTTTTTTAGAAATGAAGAGATATATTTTGAGGGGCATGAAAGACAGCATGCTTTTATTTTAATAATTTGTTTAAAATTTGAACTTTATATTTTTGAGCACTCCTCATAGATATTTTACATTTGTCCAAATATCAGTCCAAATGCTCTCTCAGAAACACATTTTACATCATTCTGGTTTTTTGTTCTCTTGCAATGAGACCCCGTGCCTGATCATCCTTGATTTAAACTTTAGATTTCTTAAAACAATTTTCAAGGCTCATCATGACATGGCCTCTGATTACTGTTGCAAGTTCATCCCTTATTACGCTACCCAGGCTTTTGTCTTTGTGACAAAATACACACGAGCCACAAATGAAAAGGAGGAAAAATTTATTTTGGCTCAAAGTTTCGAAGGTTTCAGTCCACTGTCTGGGGGCCATGTTTGAAGCTCTGAGGAGAAGTAACACATCATAAAGGGCTCACACTGAGTGATCTACTCTCCTTTCAATTGATCTCAACATCCTATAGGTTTTACCAAGTCCCAACATTGCCACAAGCTGTTAAAACATATGCGCCTTTGGAGATAATTGAGGTCTAACTCTTAACACTTTTATTTGACCTTCACCAGATTTTTTATTCTAGGAAAACATCCTTAATTTCTCAAAAGCAACATGCCCCTCTTTCAATAGACATACGCATCTTCTTCCTTCCATCATGCTCCAATGCCATTTTTATAAATAACTCCTTATTATCATGTGTATTTTGTCACAGTTCCTCATTATACTTCAAGTGTTAGTATTGTATTATTCTCCATATCATGAAGTTATTTTTGTCTACCAGATGTTGGCCACATTCGGTTTCCTTTCAAATATAATATTATTAACATCCTAAGAAGAGGCACAAGATATCTTGTTTACATGCATAAATCCCCGATAAGATTGTAAAATCTGTTAGGTAGCTATAGAGTTGCTCTTTTTTGTATCTATCCAGCACTGGAACACCATAACGAATATATTTTGGAACTGATAATTCATTGGAGGCATGGTTTTTGAACTGGATTCTTCAAAGTCTTAAACTCTTACTCATAACTGGAAGGCTGTGACAGAGTAGGAAAACATACAGAAGAGAGGAGTTCAAAGAAGGATATGCTCTGGGATCTCAGTTTTACTCCAGCTAGAGAAGCTAAACACTTACAAATAGTGCATCTGAAACTCTCATTTCTGATTTTCTTTTACAAATACTTTGCTGAAAAAAATTTAGAATCATTTAAGTCTCTGACATTGACAACCCCTTACAGTGCTTAATTATGTGATTTTTGTGAGACTGTAAATAATTAAATGACTAGAATATTATAACATGAACTCATTGGATTCGGTTCTCCATACCAACGGTTTTCAAAGAGGTATACTCCACACTGAGAATATTGTTCTGGCAATTCACCAAATCATTACCATTACTATATGAAGTGATCCCTCAGTAAATGGTTTCTAGGAAGACTTTCTTTTTTAAACCTATACTTGCTAGTGCACAGAAGCAAGTTACTATAACCTTCCTGCAGAAGTAGAGTTCTATTTTATTCCAAATGGTATTCAAACCCATGATAATTCATTTCATTTTAGTTAACAACTCAAATAAATCTACAAAATCCAAAAGTTTTTCCTGTTTCTGTGGAGACCTTTTGACTCAAGAAATATAACTGAATATGAAAGAAAATATTCAGACATGAGAGGCACAATTGCACGACTAATTAAATCACATGCCAGTTGCCTTGGAGGTTAATGGGTATCCCAAGCAGGTATCACAAAACCAATATTAGTCATTTTAGAAGTTCAATAAGTAATCATTATAATCATTTAATTGTAAGTTGCTAATGCTCTCAGCTTTCTTTCCATTTTGTAACATTTTCTTTACAGGTATGGATTATGAAGCAGACCATGCAAGAAGTCGCAGGAGCCTTAGAGACAGAATGGCACATTTTTTTCTCTTTATGGTATGTGAAAAAAATATCCAGGGTAGGGAAGCAAGTCACCTCCAGGCGCTAAAGTAACAGAAGTAGAGCTGGAGATAAGATTCTGATACTTTGCTAGATTTTCCTTTGATACTAAAATTCCATCTATTGAAAAGATGTAAGAATCTAAGACAAAACAATATTTTCTGAGGCAGATCAGCACAGTAGAAAGAACACTGGTTTTGGAGGAACAGAGAGTTGAATTTATATTATATTAATGCCACTTCCAAGTTATTTAAACTTGGCCTTCATTATCCTCCTCTGAAAACGTAGCATGGAGTTGTCGCGATATGTCAGATATCTCATACATGGGTACAACAACCTCTCCTATTACACATGCTCTTCTCTAATGTGATTTTCACACACCTACCGCACGCAGGTGATACTGGTCTCACCAGTTTTGTTGAACCTGAGACTGTTTCGAGCATTAAACGGCAACAGATGTTATACTGTACAAATTCCAAAGCTAAAACATAAAAAGCTCTAACATGTCTATCAGTCGTGGGACATTTACATGGAGAAAAGTAGTGGTCCAATATGCGTGAATCACAGTTGAGTACTCAACAACAAAAATGTGAATAGCTTAGCTAATGATCTGTGAATTTCATTAAAAGGTTGAGGAGGACATATTATTTAATTATTCTAGTAAAATATTGTGAAGCAAGAGGATGCTTGGGTAAATGTGATTAATAGCATAATTTAGAGATCTTTCTCTTCATAGATCAATAACGTATTAGACTTGGAAAAAATATTTGATATCATGATGTGCGATGGCTTTTAACCAAATTATATCCTTGATCCTATTAACATGTGCAACATTTTATTATAAGTAATATTTTAGCATAAGCAGAAGATCAGAGGAGAGTAGCATGGGGATAATATTGTGTCATTGGAAAAATATCATCCAGGGTTTCCTGCTACACTCCTTTGAATATGCGTTGCTGTCTCTCCTCTGACCCACCTGCCACTCCTCCCTTGACAATAATCATGGTGTGATTGAGTTCTGTCTCTTTACAAATGAGAGTGAGAGCAAGTGATTTTACCAAAGTACACATTGCGAGATAATGTCTCACTTGGGCCTTAGAATCCTTGTCGTCTTTCTGTCCTTTCTCTCGGGACACTGTTGACTTCACTTCTAAACTATGCACTGAATAGTATCAGTATTTGCAGAAATGTTGGTTTTGAAGATACATCAGGTTATGCTTATATGAGCAGAACTCATTATGTATCCTATGAAAATTATGTGAGTACAAGGGCCTCAGGGTCTTCATATATTAGTGAATGCCCCATTTTCAAGAAAAAACTGAGAACAGTAGAGCTGCAGTCATCATCTGTAATTTCAGGCAAATGAGAGAAATGCTGTGAATATTGATTACTCTCTCAACAAAATTGGAGCTGATGGGGAATTTAAAATTGTCATAAACACCATAGAAATTAAAATCATAAGAGAATTGCTATCTGAACATGAATCTAAGTATTCTGTCACTGGAAGAAATCATTTAATTGCTGCCCAAACCTACAGAAATATATTCCCTTTATTCATTTTGTTGATTGATTTTTGACATAAATGTAAGTATGAGAAGAAAAATACTTTGGTTCCCCAGTGTTATTTATATTCCTTTATTAATTCAGTACAGTTGAAGATTCGATGTATTTTCATGCAGCCAGAATAGAAAACAAATTCCTCCCAGTGACTTATGTCAACTTCAAAATTGTTGGTTTTAAATCAGTGGCCAACAATACCATTTGATTTTCTATAGTGGAGGTTAATGTGGCAGTTGAGTGGCCTTGAACATTTTGGATTTCAGATTCAAAGCACATTCAGTTTTTGCTAGGAAAAAGCAGATTCACTTTTTACTCAAATGAGTTATATCAATAAACATAATTAGGTTCTTTATCCAAAGAAATTTTAAAGAACTATGAAGTACATTCATTCTAGTTCTCTCAGTTTTCAAGTTAGACTACTGGAAACTAAGTAAGTAGACACTGGTTGTTTATTCAGGGCAGGAAATATTTGATTTCCCTATAACTTTTATTCATTGTTTAAGTGTTATGTTCTAACAGTCTTTGCCAACATCACTTAGTAAATACAGGTTGATTCCCTCCTAGACAGCCTCTCTTCTTGGATACTGCTGAATTCTTTTCCAAATATTGCATTGACTAATGTCAGTGTTTTCAAAAATGCAGGATTTAGGTTCTGGCAAGAAATGTTAGACTGAAACACATTATTCATTCTCAACATTACGTCCCACCTTCTTATTTCATAGCACCCAGCTCCTACAGAGCAGCAGGTAACACTTTATGTCTCTGTCATTCTGAATAAGATTTGCCTACACTGTGTCATATTCATGATTTCTGCTTCTCATTACTGTCTCTAGCTTATATAAAATAATGTTGATTTTCTGTTCAAAGGCAGAGCTGCTTTTGTAGCTATTTACTTATTAATCACAGGGTGCAGAGGTAATTTCTTCAATTTAAAATTAGAGCCAGAAATTGAATTAGTTTCACTCTGTCCACATAATATCTCATGATACAATCAAGAAAATGAGATAAGGATTAGAAAAACCATTAAATCTCTGTGTGTGTGTGTGTGTGTGTTTGTGTGTGTAGAAACACCTTTTCCTTCTCCTTAAATTCAGCAAGAAGAAAAGAGATACAAGATCCGCTTTGCCCATGTAGCAGTGGCCCATATAGCAAGTTCTACCCAGATTTTGTTGGCTATCATCTGTAAGCGGAAGCTTCATCTTTAAGCACCACAGATAAACTCTGGAGAACAGGATGTGTATTTCTGTCGCTGTAGCAAAATGGACACTGTCCACAATTTAAAAGAGAAGAAGTTTGCTTTGACTCACGGTTTTCAGAGGTTTTAGTTCGAGGTCAGCTCGTACCATGTCATAATGATCATGCAGAAGGGTTTACAGGGCAAAGAAGTTTAGGTCATGAATCCTGGGAAGCTAAGAAAGAGGGGAACATCCAGGGACAAGACACGCCCTTCCAGCTCACACCCTAGCGACCTATTGCTTTTAGTGAGACTCCACCATATAACAACACATAGACTCATGAATGCATGAATCCATTGATGCATGTAGCATCTCTTAGATCTAAAAGCCTTCCAAAAAGCTCGAAGTTGATTGTATGAATCTTTCAGAGACATTTTCAAACTAAGCTATAGCATTTTGTACTTGATCAGCATAAGGCTCTCTGGTGCATTTCATTATGGAAAGTGTATTTAGTCTACCTTAGGTTTATTTATTTATTTATTTATTTAGGTAGTGAGAATTGAACTCATGACCTTGCTCTTGCCAGGCACGTGTTGAGCCTCTGAGCTATACCTCCAGCTCTGACTTTAACTTTTATCAAAGTTATAATACTTCTAACACCACGTACAATGGTACGGGGTAAATATTTTCTTTCCAGAAAGGAAGAAAAATGGGATAGAAAAGGATGAAGCCAAAGGAAGAGAAAAAGAACAAGAAAAACATTAAGTTGTGTATCTCCATATCTAGCACCTGATTCAGGTTACATTGAGATGTGAGTTTGCAAGGGTATGGGCACTCCTACCTCCATGGCTTGCTGGTTGCAGCCTTTATGGCCACTTCGTTGGGCTGGTTTTATTCACTACTGTTACTTTCTTAGACAGACTACCCACACTGGTGACATGGCCAAATTGCTAGGGTGTACTTTGCATCTGTGACACCACTCTCAGAGGCTTACACTGCCCTCTCAGGAGCACACTGCTTGGCTCCCAGGCCTTTATTTGTAATCTGAGTGGAAGCCTCCATTACCCAACAAATGTTGCATTTTTGCATGCCTAAAAAAACAACACCATCTTGGTAAAGTTAGTGTGATCCCTAAAATTGGATGCAACCTAGCTTCATCAGACAAGGGCTCCAGTGTCCTCTGAATTCCTGAGTGGCTAACCTCAGTAACATACTTCTCTGGGGAACCTTGAAATAACAAATGGCCTTGGATTTCTCTTCTTAAAAAAAGTCCATTAAAGAAGCTTAATCTTTTACATACTTAACACCTGACAAGGTCTAACTATCTCCTCACATACACACAAGGTATCTTTCTCAATTTCTTGTTGAGAAATACATGCTTCTTTTTAATAGAAATAATGTTATGCAATCATATTTCTTTTGGCTCCAATATTATATATGTTTATTCTGGCTCAAAATTTAAATTTTTATTTTATTTTTTTGCTCTACCATTGTTAAAATCATCACTAGCAATATAGTTATATCCATCAAGTAATATTCATAATACACCCTGAGATGTGAATAGTCTTAAAATTTTCTCTAACAGATTAATTAGCCCATGACCTTTAATCTCAGCTTCCTTCAAATGCTCAGGACCTGTTCAAATTTACAACAATTTTTTTTTGCTAGAGCATAAAACACATGGCCTCTAGCCCAACATTCAATGTAGTGCTTGTTACCAACTGAAACTTCCCTGAGACTGGTCTATACCACCCACATCCCCACCACCATTTTGGTCCTCTAAGCCAAAAGGCTCTCATTATTCATTCTGGGGCTTCTCTAGCTGGCATCTCTATTGGACATGTCCACATCTTTCCAATTTCCTATCCAAAAACAGTCCCAAAGTCTTCTGAATGATACAATCATGTACAATCACATCAAATATCCCACTTTTGTGTTGCAAAATTTTTGTATCAGTTACCTTTCTCTTGCTGAGTAAAAATACTCAACACTGACAGTGTAAAGGAGTCGAGATTTATCTGGATTCAGGGGTTTCAGAAGCTTCAGATGCAGAGACATCATGGTGGAAAGCCATGGAAAGAAGAGCAGATTAATTATTAGCAGTTAGAAAACACAGAGGAAAGGAACTGGGAATAAGAACATAACCTGCCATGTCATGACATCAGTGACTGATCACCTCCAAACAAGCCCCATCTCCTAACAGTGCAATTAGTTTTAAATTCATCAATGAATTCATAACATGACCCATTACCATCTAGAAGCCATGAGGATTTTGGGATATATTTTAGGTCTATATCATAATAGTATATATTCTAGCAATATATCTTTGTGAGCTAAAATGTATGCTGTGATGACCTTAATATTGTATCATAGAAGAAATGAGTTAGGGAAAAGTTTTTGCAAGCATGCATTGATAAAATGATTATTATTACTCTCAAAATGCAATTGTGCTCAGAGAAACATGAAAATAAACAGTAAATTTATATAAACTGTTTAAAAAGAGATTCAGATTGCAAAGTTTGTGTTTCCAAAATGGCACTTTTGAACTGCAGTGTTCATATTGTGGAGTCATGTATGAGAGAGAGAGAGAGAGAGAACACCACATAATTGATCATATGGCATAAACTGCATATTATGATATGTAAGGCTGATTGCACATGCAAATTTGTCATTGTTTGTATTAACCTGCACATGGATTCATCTTAACACATTTAATTTCAGGCATACCTCTGTTTTTTCAGGACTCACAAGATATTTTAATCATTGCATCAACTAAATGCCATTAGTAAGTGCCAAGTACTAGCACCTAACTCCTCTTTCAATACTAAATTTGGGTAGTATTAGCAGATACATATATTTTTTCTAACAGAGAATATCATGAAACATCTAATCTTATTCTTCTACTGACATTTTCTGGACGTTAAGACAAAGATAGAGGATTGACATAGAACTGGTAGTAGATAGCTTTTTCTCTTCATGGAGTGTATGGGTCACTGCCAGCACAGACACATATAAGGAAGCACCATTCCCTTTGTCAAATCCTGCCTCTCCCAGTCTTTTAGAGTTGGAAGAAATTGATGCCCCCAGCCAAGCACTGAGGAACACAGGGTCTCTAAGCCAGTCTTAAAGAGAATGGGTGTACAAAAAAGAGGCACATAAACTATCTAATGAGGTCCAGTGCTAAAGTTTCTTTTTGACTGAGCATTTCATTGTGTGTATATATAACCATCAATACATGCAGTATAGTGGCTGGGATTTTCTTCATGCTTTAATGGCCGAGTCCTATAATTCTTAGTGACATTATAGGCAATTCTAAACCAGTGTCCATGTGGTTGAACTGCTATATGTACTGTAGGTCTTTCTTTAGTTTGAGTAGCTTTTCTTTTGAGTTTCTGGTGGGCTGAAATCCAAATACTATGGCCCTATTATTCATCCTTTCGCCAATACACTAGATACTAGCTAGGATCTTACTCTGGAAAAAAAAAAACAGTAACCACAATACTTTTTGAAACAAACCCCATATTTATGTAAAACTTCAGATTCAATGCAATCGGGCCATGATTATTAGAATCTAGCCCTATACACAAATGAGTTTATTAACCTCTCTAAACTTTTCCTGTTTCCCTTTCTCATTAGTCATTCCACCCCAAAAGCTTATCTCCTACTACAAAGCCGACCAAAGATAATAAAAGTGACATTATCAGTGTGGCAGAATCCCCTAGTCCCATTGTTAGTCATGCTCATCATTTTCAGTTAACCAAATAATGGCTTTAGTAAGATAAAAATAATATGACATGTTTCTTTATAGTTTAATCATGTTGCCAACATCGTCATGTACAAAGAGTCGCATTTGGCCTGCATGGCATTAGATCTGGTTGCAACAAAACTCACTTAGACTGAATAATGAATATATTGATATCTGTGCACAATCCTCTGAGCAGGTCTGCCCTCTTTTCCTCCTCAACTTTGTATCTAATGCATTTTTATTCTGAGATACAATGCTTTGAAATAAACACTATGTTTAAAATGTTTGCTTTGTAATTAGGTAGTCACATACATGTATTTGAAAACAAGATCATAATACTCAACTCTGAAACATGTAATTTAAACGAGTAAGAGGTTATGTGTTCTAAGCAACCTTTTGTTTCTTGAACAACTATTTATAGTATGCAAATATACAGATGTGCACACTTGTTGCTTTCCAATGAATAAGTTGTGTCAGGTCTAACAAAACTGAAGTCTTGTTTGAAT
Source organism: Hydrochoerus hydrochaeris (assembly GCA_004027455.1). Taxonomy (NCBI): domain Eukaryota; kingdom Metazoa; phylum Chordata; class Mammalia; order Rodentia; family Hydrochaeridae; genus Hydrochoerus; species Hydrochoerus hydrochaeris. Next base: position 77,863 of record PVLA01000656.1, read on the forward strand.
ATAAATTTAAGAAGTAATTTTCAATGCATCTTTCTGTGTTTTATTTATCTTAAACTTCCAACTTTTGCTATTGAATTACATGTTTTTTCAGCAGCAATATTGTGATATACTAAAAGCTAAAGATTCTTAAGAAGTTGTGGCAGGAAATGTCTAAATAATACTTGCTGTTTTAAAATGGCATATTCACTGATTAGGCCAGACATACATCTCAGTTAAACAAACACAAAAATTTACTGCTAATTATAAAAATCACTGATAAAAATTCATTTCTAATGCAAATTGGGAATCATATAAGACTGCATTGTGCCTTGTAAGGTTATATTTCATACCAAGTGTTATGGTTTAGATCTAAAATATCCCTTCAAAGGCTTACATGTTGAAATGATGATTTGAAGCTAGCATGCTGAACTCCTTGGTGAGTTCATCTTTTGATGATTTCAATAACTGAATGTGGGTTTTGGAGCTGGGGGGTCTGATTAGAGGTGTGACAATGGAGGATCACTTGCATTTTTAAATTAATAGTGTCGGTACATTTTAGATATAAATAGTGGCTGAATTCATTGTAGGAAATTAGTGCCTTTGCATGATGTATCTTGATTCCTATCTTTTCAGATTCCTCTCCCCTCCCTGCAATGCCTCTTCCACTCCTTATTTCCAAAAGCTTTGTTTCCATTTTCCCCCCATTTTTGGATGTCTGTTGTTTTTCTTTTTATTTCCTTCCTTATCCCTTCCCCCTCTCTAGATCTTCTTCTTATTTGAAAATTTTCCTTCTATTTCACCATATCTATTATACATTTTGATCTTTATTTATGTTTTTGGTTTCTCACCTAGAGACCATAAAGTTAGGTGAAAGAAATTGGACACACATGTATAAATATTGCTAGGTTATCTGGTGTGAGAAAATGGAAAGGTGCATTCTTGTTTCCACTTTTGACTCACTTTTTCTCCCCCTCCTCCTCTGTGTTTCTTGACTGCTCTATTGTGTTTTTCTTTTATGCTGTTTCTGCCTTTAAGCCAGCTAACTAGGGACTGAATCCTCTAAGCTATGAGACAAAATATAACTCATTTTAAAATCTTGGTCATCAGATACTTTGTCCTAATGATGGATAAGTGACTAGTACAAAAATTGGTACCAGGAGGAGTGTTGTTGGTGTGACTATATCTGACAATATCTATATATCTGTATATCTGTATATCTGTATAGATAGATAGATAGATAGATAGATAGATAGATAGATAGATAGATAGTTTGGAAGTCCTTGAAGTGAGACTTCCATGGAGGAAGTTTGGAAAGGTTTGGAGATATCAGCTAGAGAAACTCTAGAATGCCATAAGCAGTCATTGAAGAGATAATTTTGTTAGAACTCACAAGACTGGATGCCGATGGGAATGTGAATAGTTAAGGGAAGGCTCAGAATTTAATTGCAAATAATGACACCATTGGCAGTTGGACTAGAAGCCAAGTGTGTTACCTTTTGGCAGTAAATATGCCTACAATTTTCCTATGTCCTGAGAATTTGCAGGAGGCTGATATTAAGAGCAGTGGACTAATTAATCTGAAACATAAAATTTCAAGACAGCCCATCATTCAGTCTATGGCATGGGTACTGTTGGCTTCATTTAGTCAGATTTACTGTGAAAATAAGAATAAAAATTAAAAGCCAACAAATGTAAAATAGTTCTAGTTCTGCAAAGAAAAAAAATACTAATGGCAACAGAGAGTTTGGCTTCTGACAATATTGGCATTAATAAATGACCAGTCATTTACATCAGGACAGTATGAAAAATACCTTGAAAGTGTCTTAGCAAATGGGCCTTCCCTGCTTGTCACATGAGGAATGCTGTAGAGGGGTAAAGACAATGGAAAGACTTTCCTTTGAGAAGAGAGTTCCATGGCACCCTGCCCATCCAGAGCCACAAGACGAAATGTGTCCTTAAGTTCAGCAAACCAGTCAGGGGTGGCTGCAGTTACAGTGCAAGAAAGTCTGGCTACTGCTCAACAGACTTTAGTGTCAACTTTGTGGTACTTGTTTCTCAGAAATGAAGAAGATACGAGCTGTTGAGTCAAAGTGACTTCATCTAGATTTCAGAGGAAGGTCCCAAAGGCCAGGCAAAGTGCCTCTGAGATAGAGGTGCATAACATGTGAGAGCTCAGAGAGCGAACCCATTGGTGTACTGGTCGCTCAAGTAATTTGGAGATGCCAAGAATGTGGCTCATCTGCTGAGGAAAGTCACACATAATGAGTGGCCATTTGGCTGGAACTCACAAGGGTGAGGCTACCAGTACCTTTGGAGATCATGTTTCACCCCAACTTGCCCTGGTCCCTGGATGTGGACATACATGAATTAATGGTTGCCCTGCTGAATTTCTGTCTTGCTTTTCTCCCCCCATGGCTTCATTTGACCCTATAGGTCCAATTTAAAATGAGAATGTTTGCACTGTTTCTGTGCTGTGAATGTGTCTAACTTAATTTTTAAAAAATTTTACATGGTGTCACAGCTATTGGTTTACTTTGTATGTCAGAGGAGATTTTGGACTAGTACATTTCAGCAATGCTGTTACTGTTAGGATTTGAGTGAGTCTTGCACTTGGACTAAATGCACTAAATATAATTAGTTCCACATAAATCTCTCAGGAGTTAGTGCAAAAATGTGGCATAGACCTAAAATATCTCCCTGAAGTCTCAGGGATTTGAGCATGATTAGATAATGGGATGCTCTACAAATCACCGAGCTCTGAGGAACTGAGGAATTGAATGGGCTGTAAGAAGGTGAGAGATCGCTGGAGGTGGTGCTGTGATTTACAAAGGTACATTCTTACCTCCACTTGTGTTCTCTTTCTCTATTTCCTGCTATCACATGATCACTTTTCCTCTGCTATTTCCTCCTGCCAAGACTTCTATGCCTTGAAGCCAAACTACCAAGTGACTGAATTATTTAAAAATTATGGACCATGTGCTTTGGCGGAATCCCAGCACATGGAAAGGGACTTTGAGCCTGCTTCCAAGCAGTAAGACCACATGCTGCGTCTGAGACCACCCAGGGCTGCACATGGGGACAGAGGCCCAACTGGGCCATGTCCAGCGAGCCCAGTAACCGCCAAGCAGCCAGCGGGACCCAGATTCCAGCTTTGGGCCCTTACCGTGTGCTCTGGCAGACTCCCAGGGCACAGAAAGAGACTTTGAGCGTGCTCCCAGGTGATAAGACCAAGCAGTGTGTCCAAGACCACCCAGGGCTGCCCATGGGGATGGGGGCCCAACTGGCCATGCCCAGCCACTGCTAAGCAGCCAGCTGGACCAAGATTTCAATCTCAGGCCCTGACCACGCACTCTGGTGGAATCCCAGCACATGGAAAAAACTAGGAATTTAGCTCCCAGTTGGTGAACCATGACAAATAACAACTGAATAAATTCACATCCACCAAATGAACCCTAGAAAGAGTACTGAAAGACATACTACATAGAGATGGCCACAATCCTCAAAACAACAACAGAAAGAAACCACCATGTAGGATAAGCAATAATATAAGGGGAAAAGCAGAAAGCAAACAACTGGAACATAACATGGCAAAGTCAATCCAGTACATATCAGTGGTATCCATAAATGTAAATGGACTCAATTCATCTGTAAAGAGAAATACACTGTCAGAAAAGATCAAGAAACATGATCCCACAATATGCTGTATACAAGAAACATATCTGACCCAAAAGGAAACTCATAGATTAAAAGTCAAAGGATGGAAAACAGTATTCCATGCCACAGGAACCCAGAAAAAAGCAGGGGTAGCTATCCTAATTGCAGAAAATGTGAACTTCAAACCTAAAATGATTAAAAGAGAAAAAGAAGGTCACTACATATGTGTTAGTGGAAAAATTCAAGAGGAAGAACTAACAATTATAAATATATATGCACCAAATACAGGAGCACCCAACTATGTAAGACAGACACTAATGGACATGAAAAACCAAATACACAAGAACACAATTGTAACAGGAGATCTTAACAGCCCATTGTCACAAAGAGATAGATCAATTAGACAAAAAGTCAGCAAAGAAATAACAGAACTGAATCATACCTGTGAGCAATTGGACTTAGTAGATGTTTACAAAGTGTTCCAGCCAACACATCAGAATACACATTCCTCTCAGCTGTGCATGGGACATTCTCCAAAATACACCATATATTATCTCATAAAACATTCTTAAGTAAATGCAAAGGTATTGAAATCATCCCATTCATAATATCTGACCACAGTGCACTGAAAGTGGAAATTAATGGCAAAAGAAATTGCAAAACCTACACAAATACATAGAAATCAAATAACAACTTTTTGAACAACCAGTGGGCTACAGATGAAATTAAAGAAGAAATACAGCAATGCCTATAATTCAGTGAAAACACAGAAACAACATACTGTAATGTATGGGATGCAGTGAAAGTAGTCTTAAGAGGGAAATATATAGCAATAAATTGTCATATGAAGAAAACAGAGTGAGCACAAATAACTTAATGCCCTATCTCAAGTGTCTAGAAAAAGAAGATCAAGCTAAACCCAAAACTCATAGAAGAGAGGAAATTGAAAGATTAGAGCAGAAATCAATGCAATTGAAACCAAAAAATAATACAAAGAATTAATGAATTGAAAAGCTGGTTTTTTGAGAGAATAAACAAAATTGACAAACCCCTAGCTAACCTTATCAAGAGAAAGAAAGAAAATACCCAAATTCATGCAATAAGGACTGAAAAGGGAGAAATTACTACAGATCCCATGGAAATTCAAAAGATCATGAATACCTACTTTGAATGTCTCTATTCACTCAGAGTGGAAAATTGTAAAACCTGAATAAATACTTGGAAATTAAATAACAGCCTTTTGAACAACCAGTGGGCTACAGATGAAATTAAAGAAGAAATAAAGCAATACCTACAATTCAATGAAAATATAGAAACAACATACTGTAATCTGTGGGATGCAATGAAAGCAGTCTTAAGTGGGAAATATATAGCAATAAACTGTCATATCAAGAAAACAGAATGAGCACAAATAAACAACCTAATGCTCCATCTCAAGCTTCTAGAAAAAGAAGAGCAAGCTAAACCCCAAGCTTATAGAAGAGAGGAAATTGTAAAGATTAGAGCAGAAATCAATGCAACTGAAACTAAAAAAAAAACAATAGAAAGAATTAATGAATCAAAAAGCTGGTTTTTTGAGAGAATCAACAAAATTGACAAACCACTAGCTAACTTTATCAAGAAAAAGAAAGAAAAATTCAAATTCATGCAACAGGAACTAAAAAGGGAGAATTTACTACAGATCCCATGGAAATTCAAAAGATCATGAATACCTACTTTGAAAATTTCTACTCACATAGAGTGGAAAACACAGAGGAAATGGACAGATTTCTAGAAACATATGAACTACCAAAGCTCAACCAAGAAGATATAGCAATTTTGAACAACCCAAGATCAGCTATTGAAATTGTAAATGTAATTAAAACTTACCAATATAGAAGAGCCCTGGTCCTGATGGATTCACAGCTGAGTTCTATAAGAAATTTAGAGATGACTTGATGGTAATATTCATTATACACTTCAATGAAATTGAGAAGAAAGCAATCCTCCCTATATCATTCCTGGAGGCAAGTATTACTCTGTTACCAAAACCAGAGAAAGATCCAACAAAAAGGAGAACTATAGACCAATCTTACTAATGAACACTGATGCAAAGATTCTCAACAAAATACTGGCAAATAGAATGCAGAAAATCGTCAAGAAGATTATACATCATGACCAGTTGGGGTTCATTCCAGTAATGCAAGGATTGTTTAACATATGCAAATCAATAAATTTAATACACCACATCAACAGAGCCAAAAACAAAAACCACATGGTCATCTCAATAGATGCAGAAAAAGCTTTCAACACAGTCCAACACACATTCATGATAAAAACCCTTTAGAAACACGGAATACATGGTGTCTACTTCAACCTTATAAAGGCCATCTATGACAAACCAACAGCTAACATTATACTAAATGGACAAAAACTGAAAGCTTTCACTTTAAAATCAGGAACAAGACAAGGATGTCCACTATCACCACTCCTTTTCAACATAGTTCTGGAAACACTAGCCAGGGCAATCAGACAAGAGAGAGAAATAAACGAGTAAAGATAGGAAAGGAAGAAGTTAAACTATCACTATTTGCAGATGACATGATACTCTATATAGAAGGGTCAAAAAACTCCATTAAAAGAATACTAGAGGTAATAATCAAGTTCAGCAGTGTAGCTGGATACAAAATCAATGCTGAAAAAGCAATGGCATTCCTGTACACAAACAATAAACTCACCGAGAGAGAAATAATGGAAATATTGCCCTTTATAATAACATGTAAAAAAATGAAATACTTAGGAATCAACCTAACTAAAAATGTAAAATATCTATATGCTGAAAATTATACTACACTGAAAAAGGAGATTGAAGAGGATATTAGAAAATGGAAGGTTATTCCTTGCTCTTGGCTAGGAATAGCCAACATTGTAAATATGGCCATACATCCCAAACTGTTATACAGATTTAACGCAATCCCAATCAAAATACTATTGCCATGCCTCACAGATCTAGAGAAAACATTCCCAAAATTCATTTGGAAACAGAAGAAACCTAGAATAGGAAAGACAATTCTGGGCAACAGAGGCAAGACAGGAGATATCTCAATTCCTGACTTGAATCTATTCTATAAAGCCACAATGATAAAATCAGCATGGTACTGGCAAAGAAACAGACCTGAGTGTCAGTGGACCAGATTAGAAGATACAAGCACAACTATAAAGACACTCAGACACCTGATATTTGACAAAGGGGCTAAATATTTCCACTGGAAGAGGGACAGCCTCTTTAATAAATGGTTTTGGAAAAATTGGCTCTCCACATGCCAAAGAATGAAACTAGATCCATGCATATTACCATGCACAAAACTAAAGCCTAAATGGATCAAAGACCTTAATATTAAAACAGAAACACTAAATCTACTGGAAGACAAGGTAGGTAGAAGTCTTGGAGACATAGGGGTAGGCAGAGAATTTATGAACAACATGCAAACTGCACGGGGGACACTTCAAAGAATCAACAACTGGGATCTCATATTATTAAAAAGTTTCTGCACTTCAAAGGAAATCACCAACAGAGTGAAAAGAAAACCCACAGACTGGGAAAGAATTTTAGCCAGCAACCCCTCAGACAAAGGACTTATGTCCAGAACATATAAAGAATTTAAAAGCATCAAGCTCCACAAATTCAAAGACCCTCTGTAAAAATGGGCATCTGAGATAAACACACAGTTCTCAGAGAAAGATATACAAATGGCAAATAAATACATGAGGAAATGTCCACCATGACTGGTCTTTCGAGAAATGCAAATTAAAACAACAGTGAGATTTCACCTCACTCCGGAAAGAATAGCGGCCATCAAGAAATCAACTGATAACAAATGTTGGCGAGGCTGCGGGGGAAAAGGAACACTGCTCCATTGTTGTTGGGAATGTAGACTGGTGCAACAGCTATGGAAATCCATATGGAGAATTCTCAGAAGACTAGGATTGAAAGTTCCATTTAATCCAGCTATTCCCCTCCTGGGTATTTCCCAGAAGAACTGACAAGTTCATATCACAGTGATATGTGTGCATCCATGTCCATAGCAGCATAATTAGTAATAGCTAAATCTTGGAAACAACCAAGATGCCCATCAACTGCAGAGTGGATGAAAAAGATGTGGCATTTTTATACAATGGAATATTACTCAGCTGTAAAAAAGGATGATCTCGAAGCCTTCATAGGCAAATGGATACAACTTGAGACTATCCTCATTAGTGAAATAAATAAGAATCATATTTATAAATATCACATTGTGTCTCTCATGTCAAAAGTGATAAGAACTATAAGAGTAATAAAATGCTAAATGTGTAATTGCTGTTGTAAAAAAGAGAGGAAAAGAAAGTGCTCTAAGGGATATAACTGCATGTATGTTTGATTGTGTAAAATAGATGAGCATATTGCTGAATCTTTGTCGGATCTTTTAGCAGAACTGTTTGCAGTCTCACTGTTTGAATGTCTACTATGTATCTTAATCTTCTTAATCTTGCAACTTCAACAACTACAACCAAGATGACAATATGTAATTTATCAACTAGTGATTTCTTAATGTTTTTTTCTTTTTTTCCTTTAGTATTCTGTACTGTTGCTACCATTTTTCTTTTGCTTTTTTTCTCTTTAAATACATTTTTTTAAAAAATGAATAATTGCTATTGTAAAAAAGAGAGGAAATAGGAAGTGCTATAAAAGATATAACTGCATGAATATTTAAGTGTATAGGATTGATAACCATACTACTAAGTTCTTGTTGGATTGTTGAACAGATCTGTTTGCACTCTCACTGCTTGAATGTCTACTTTGTATGCTCTAATAATGTAAGTTGAACAACAATTTTAAAAGGACAAAATGTAATTTATCAACCAGTGATCTGTTACTGTTTATCATTTTTTTGAATTTCTGTAATATTTCTAACTTTTTTTCTGTTTTTTCTCTTTAAATAAAAAAAATTATGAACCAAAATATTCTCTCCTCTTTAAATTGGATTTTTGGATAATTTGTCCCTCCTATGGGATAGTAACTAATAAAGCAAGTTTATATCAATATTAGTAGGTGCTAAGATGCCAAGTAAGTTATACAGGGTACCTTAAAATTTTCATTAGTGTATTTTGCATATTTCACAGTCTTCTTATTTATGTGCTATGAAATAAAAAGTTTTCTCAGGATTGCTTTTAAATCTTTTATGTCAACTCTATAGTTACTTTAAATTAATGTGTAGTATATCCCTACTGTTGAAGTGTGAGTCTTTTGACTTGTCCACTGAAAGTTTTAGCTGTTCAATGAAATCTATCCATGCTGGCTAATAAAAACTCAAATAGATCTCATTTCTTGTGAGTTCTTAGAATATTCCACCTGCTTCTTACACTAATTAATTGAAATTATTCTCTATGTGTGTGGAATTTTATATTCAGAAGTAGACCCACTGGGAATGAACACAGATTTTTAGAGATCTTTTTCTATATATTCTCTTAAATTTTAACTCATCTCATAAATTCTACATATATCAGTTTTTCCTAACTCTAATATCTATCTCAACCGGAGATCAACTGTCTTGTGCCAGGGCCACCTTATTAATGCACAGAAGTGTTGAATGTGTCCTTGGGCAAAAAGACCATGTGTTTATGTCTCCTTAATTTGCTTGTCTTCTTGCAGCAATGTCTGCTATGATCTATATTTTAAAATTTATCAAATGAGGTGTTCCCTGTACTTTATCAATTATCCTACTCATTAACTGTTGAATATACTTCAAGTTTCAGAGATGATCATGCTAGTAAAGTTAGGTCTAAGCATATTATTTTTGAAGATCATCAAGGTACTATGCTGTAATATATATATATATCTGTTCTTCACGGAGTGAGACACCACCAATCAATTCACAGTGTTCCTGAAAGTTACGCGGAGCCTCACCTGTTTATTGCTATTTGAAAGGGGATAATGATCACCTCTAAATTTCTAATGGATAAGATAGAGAAACAAAGAAGGCTGATGTCATCACATGTTGGGAACTAGCAAATTGCACATATTTATTTGGTTCAGAATGTTTGTTTGTCAGCTACCCATTACTAGAAAGAGTGTGTGAGAAATAAAACTTACTGGGTAGCAGGTTTAATTTGACTCAGGTTTTCAGTCTGTAATGAGGCAGTATTACCATGGTGGAAAATGTGTTTCCAGAAAACTACTTATTTATTCTCAGAAAGCGAGAGAAAGAGTGAGCGACCTGTGCTGGTGGGTCTCCTCCTTCTTTTTTCTTTGTTCCTTTTGGTCCTCCTTCTTCTCCCCGTTTCAGTCTAACAGGTGATGCTTCCCACATTTAAGCATAGTTATTCTCCCATACTTTGCTTTCCTACATACCCAGCTCCGCTCTGAGATCCTCACAGACATTTCCAGAAGTATTCTTTAGTAATTTTCTAGGTGTTTTTTTAATCAAATCTAAGTTGGCAATCATGACTAAAGATCCTCACATGTAAAAAAGGGAGATGGTAGAAATAAGTAACTATTTCAAATCCATTAAAAAAATCAAACTGATCAAAGCACAGCACAGAATGTTTGGTAATACAGATCAAACATGAGGGTGGGTGACAGAGGATGCTGAGAAAAGGATACAATTTTCTAGTTACATAAAAGGAATGAGCTTTCTAGAGTCATCATGTAGCATGGTGACTTTAGGAAATATTAGTGTATTATACTTGAAAAATGCTAAAAGTAAAGTTTAAATGTTCTCATTATATAAAGTTAAGTCTATGAAGTGATACTATATGAAAATGTTTTTGATTTAGTCATTTGACAGCATATGTATATCTAAGTATCACCTTATGTACCATAAAGGTTTATAATTTATTGGACAATTTTACAATAGCATGATATGGGCTGGGGATATAGCTAAGCAGCACAGCACCTTCTGGGCAAGTGTGAGGCCCTCAGTTTGATTTCTGGTACCAAAATAACAAATGAACAAATAATATTATAATTAAACATAATGTCTGGTACCAAAATAGCAATTGAACAAATAATATTATAATTAAACGAATGCTTGAATTTAAAAATATACAACCCTAAACACCTAAGAAAGCCAGAAGGATATAATTTAAATTTGAAATACATATAGAAAAAAGGAAATACTAAATGATTATAGGAGACAATTAAATTAATAATGAATGAAAAATAAAAGTATTTTTCAAATTGCAAGAAAAAGTAGAAAGCTTAGTGAACTTATTTCTTTAAATCCGTAATTGTATTTTTATCACTTATGAAAAATGTAATATATTTGTCCAATAAAATGTTTTCTTCAAATTTAAATTGTGAAACCTTGATTTCTTACACTTTGATTGAATATTATAATCAATATTCTAGCTATCTGATGTCAGTGTTAGAATTAACACTGTGAGTATAAATCAAAGGGGGCTGGGGATTTAGCTCAGTGGCATAAGCACCAGCCTTCCAAGCACGCGGTCATGAGTTTGATCCCTGGTACTGATAAAAAAAAAGTATACATCAAAGGATGATTCCGTAAATTTTTTTTCTTAACACTTTCGTCTAACTACATGCAAAACAACTTTTCTTTCTATTAGAGACTCTTAGGATTCCATAGGTGATATATCCTTCTTAAGAAACATTGTTTATATGAATTTTTTTATTTCTATCAACCAAGAAGATTGTATTAAATTTGTAATAGCTTGTATTTTGAAGCAAATGATTTTCAAAATTTTCCCAAATGCATGATCATTTTACTATTAACACTCTTTTTCCAGTTTTGTGTCTTTTGAATATTCCATTTTGTTCGTGTATAAGTCCTAGATAAATTTGTCCACTGCCGAAAAATTACTTCCACAGGAAATAGCACTGTGATAGATTTTCTTACTCAATTATTTAAAAGCCTTTCAAGAACAGAAAGCCAAAATGTAAAAGGTACAAGACAAATGTGGACAAGCGCAGTTGCTCTATGGCTCTGTCTTTCATTTTGTTTGTAACTTTTCCTCCCTCGGCATCTACCTGTATTGCTAACTATGCATATTGCAACAAAGAGAGCTCTTAAAATAAATTCCAACTAAATCCAATGACTTTCTTCACCAAAGTAGGATAAACCAACTTTCAATTCACTTGAAAGCACAAAAAATTCATAATATACATGGTAACCTTTAAAAAAAAAGATAGCAGGATCACCATACTTAAAATCAAAACCTATCACACAGTCAAAAAATCATATGGAGTTTGTATCTGTACATGCAGTTTTATTTTCTTATAATGCATTTGTGTTTGTTAAGTGGATGATTCTTGCGACATACACTGAGTTAGGAAATACTGATTTTTTCTTTTGTTTTCTGGAAGAAATTATGGAAGACAGATAAAATGTTTTCCCTTAAATATTTAGAAGTGTTTACCAATTAACTTTTATGTTTTGGCTCATTCTACCTCAAGAGATTATTCATTATTGGTTCAAAACTAGCATTCTACTTGAATAAAAACAGACATGTACATGAGTGGCATACGATAGGGACAGAAAATAAATCCTCACCTCGACCGTCATCTTATTTTTGACAAAGGTGTCAAAAACGTTTACTAAATTTTGCTGGGAAACTTAGATACACTTATATACAAAATTTGAAATAGATCTATATCTTTCATCCTGTTTAAAAATCAACAAGTCCAAGTAGGATCAAAGGAGTGAATGCTTTGGCCTTTGTCCTCTTCATACTTCAGTTTATCGCTTAGATTTATTCCAAGAGCAGGCTTTTAAGGGACTGCCCTGATCTTTCCTTGTCCCTTACATGAGTTCCTTCCCAGATACCCATCATTTTTCTATTATGTTTGCTTCCTGGTTCTGTTCATAAAAAGCCACCGAGGGTTCAGTTTGGGATTAACAGACTGTCTCATGCTGAGGGGTCTTAGTTAATGGTAGATACCCAGGGCCCTCTTGGAGTATGGATGGGACATTGACTCAGAATAATCTTTGAGTAATCTTTCATCCTTTTGTGATGTGCCACAATCATGAACTGTGACACTATCTGAAAATGACAGATCCAGCAGGTCAAATATTAAAGAGGGCATAGTTGAATTAAATAACGCCAAAATCAACAAGATTTATTTAACATCTACATACTACTTCATATTCTTCTCAAGCTCATTTGGAACATTTACTGGTATAAACCGTATTCTGTGCCATACAATAGCTCCTAATATATTCAAAAGATTACACGACATATACATCCTTCTCTCAGATAATAATGAAAATAAGCTAGAAATCACTACAATTATAGGAAGATTGCTAGAATATACCCAAACATTTGAGGAATCAAAGGACACACAATTAAATAGCACATGTCAAAGATAAAATTTCAAGGAATTTAAAAGAATAATCTGAAGAAAATTATAGTAAAATATAACTTACAAAAACAAGAAGTATTGGGAAAGCAGTACTATTTAGGAAATTCATATCAGTGAAGGTATAAAAATTAGAGAAGAAATCAAGGAAACTGAAAACATAAAACTAATTGAGAAAATGAGCAGAAAGAAAATACAGTCCAAAAAAGTTCAGTGCAAATAAATACATTTTCAGAAAGGCTAGCCAATGGAAAATATAAAAGACACAGATCAATAATACAAAAACAAAAAAGACATTACTGCAAATACTTCAGACATTAATGCAACACTAAGGTATGTTATAAACAACTGTGTATCCATAAATTTGAGAGCCTTGATGAAATGGACCAATTTTATGAAATACATAGTCTTTGAAACCTCATACAAAAGTAGGTAATTTGAATAGGCAATTATCTACTAAAGAAATTGAACCAATAATGAATAATCTCTTAAGGTAGAATGAACCAAAACACATGAGTTACTTGGTAAACACTTCTAAATATTTAAGGGAGAACATTTATCTGTCCTCCATAATTTCTTCCAGAAAACAAAAGAAAAAATCAGTATTTCCTAACTCAGTGTATGTTGCAAGAGTCATCCACTTAACAAACACAAATGCATTATAAGAAAATAAAACTTCATGTACAGATACAAATTCCATATGATGAATGTTATCATTCTGTACATCTAAAATGTACCAATAAAAAAACTACTTTAAAAAATAAAGGAATTTAAAAAAAGAAACGAATGCTACAGTATATAAGTCTCATTAACATAGATACAAAATTCCTTAAGAAAATAATAACAAATCAAATCCTAGAATGTATGACTTGATCAAGTGTGACTTATTCTAGCTATGTAAAGTTTGTTTAATGTTTGAGATTCAAATAATATAGTCCTTCACACAGACAGGTTAAACAGAATGATCACATAACCATATCAATCAATAGAGAAACAACATTAACAAAAATCAGTACTTAATGATGATTAAAAACTGATAAAATTAGAATAAAGAACTTCCCTAATATAATGAAGAATATCCATGAAAAGCCTGCAGTTAACAACATGCTCAGGGGCCAAGGATTTAGCTCAGAGGCTCAAGCGTTTGCCTGGTAGGCACAAGGTTGTGAGTTCGAGCCCTGGTACCAAAGGAAAAAAATAGATGTAAAAAAAAAACCAACATGCTTAATGTTGAAAATTGACCTAGTAGCAAGAAATTAGAAGCATCCCTGTTAAGATGTGGAATATGTCTGTGTTTTTTCCTCTTACCACCATTTTCAACAATATACTGGAATCACTAATACAATAAGAAAAACAACAACAACAACCAAATAAATAAATTGATTGGGGAGGAAGAAATAACATTTAATTTGCATATGACGTGCTATGTAGAAAGACTGAACTGATAGACCAAATAAAAAAGGAAAAAAAAATAACTTTAGAACTAATAAGAAAGGTAGCAAGGTAATTGATAAAATTCATATAGAAATCAGTTATTATCCTATATGAGCAATCAACAAGCTAAATTTGAAATGTTAAATTTTTACTATATGCTTACATTAAAGTTCCCGATTAGAAAATAGTTAAAGATATATATATATATATATATATATATATATATATATAATCAATATGAAGAAAACTATTAAAGTCTAATAAAGAAAATAACAGCTTGAACAATCGGAAGATATTCCATGCTCAGGAAGGTTCAGTATTAAAGAAATGTTTACAATTTTATCTTTAGATTTAATGTAATTTTAATCAGCATCCTAATAATTTTATTTTATATGTACTGGTATACTGATTTAACAGTTACATAATATGCAAAAAGCTAGAATTCTCTGGTGACCTGCTGTGAGGTTCTGTGGTAGTTTCACTGCACTGCAGTCGGTCGCCTGGGTTTGTTCTATCTTGTTCTGCTATATTTTGCTACCTTCAAAAAAAAAGTAGATAAGAAAGTGACAAAATACCTCCAAAAATCTCCCAACTCCACCAAAGCTGATCCATGGATCATGGATGAGGAGAAACTCAAAAACAAGGCAACAGAATTATATAAGGTGATTGAAAAGTAAATAACAACAACAAAACAAGTCAGTAAGGTACTGAGCAAGCTGAAACAGGATATAACTAAACAGATAATGGACTTAAAAATAAAAAGAAGAAAAGAAAGTGCTCTAGAGGATATGGCTGCATGTATGTTTAAGTGTGTAGGATTGATAACCATGTTGCTAAGTTGTTACTGGATCACTGAACTTCTTTGCAGTCTCACTGTTTGAATGTCCACTTTGTATGCTTTAATTTTGTAACTTTAACAACTATGTCTAAGAAGACAATATGTAATTTATCAACTAGTGATTTCTTACTGCTTATTTTTTTCTGAAATTCTGTATTGTTTGTACCCTTTTTTCTGTTTTGCTTTTCTTCTCTTTAAATAAATTTTTTAAAAAGGTAGAATTCTCCACTTATCATTGAAGAAGTGTACAGTCTGAAGCCTGACATTATCCAGCATCGAAACTCTTTATAATTCTGCATTAATTAATACTGTGATCTTGACAAAGGCAGAAAACAATTCATCAATAGAATAGAATAGAACATAGGGAAAGACACACGTATAGAGTCAATAGTTCTTAGAAAAACCATAAATGCAGCACAATAAACAAAGATAATCTTTTCAAAGCATGGTGGTAGAACAACTAGACATCTACATACTATAAATCTTCACAGAAGTTAAAATCTTCACAAAAAGACATTGTGGATCATAAACCTACATACAAAATTAAAAGTATAAAATTTCTAGATAATAGCCTGGAATTAAATCTAGATGACCATTAGTAAGGCAATAGACACATTGAAAATATGATAGAGGAAAGCAATAGTAAAGAAACTGAAATTCAGTAGAAATAAAATCTTTTTTATGAAAAATATTGTCAAAAGAATGAGAAAAATGCAACAGACTGGGAGAAAAATATCCACAAAATACATTTGAGATAACGGAACCTTATTCAAAATACAAATAATTCCTAAAACTTTACAATAAGAAAATGAACAAGGGGCTGGGGATTTTAGCTCAGTGGCATAAGCGCCTGCCTTACAAGCATTGGTCATGAGTTCGATCCCCAGTACCGATAAGAAAGAAAGAAAGAAAGAAAGAAAGAAAGAAAGAAAGAAAGAAAGAAAGAAGAAAGAAAGAAAGAAAGAAAGAAAGAAAGAAAGAAAGAAAGAAAGAAAGAAAATGAACAAATACAATAAAGCATGGATAAAAACCTGAACATACATCCCACTGAAGAATGTATACAGCTTGCATATGAAAAGTACTCAATGACACATCATCATGGAATTGTAAATAAAAAATGATAACATGATGCTATGTTCTTACTAGTATAGCCATAATTCAAAGTACTGATGTAATCAAATGCTGGAAAATATTTGGGGAAATAAGAACTCTCACTCGTTTTAGCGGAGATTAAATGATACTTGCACAGTCATTTTGGAAGAAAAGTTTTCAGTTTTTTTTTTTTTTGCAAAATTAAGCATCGTCTTTACACATTGTCCAGCAATCATTCTGTTTACTATTTACCCAAATTAGCTGAATATTTTTGTGTACACTCAAAAATGTGTACACAAACGTTTACAGCAACTATATGTAAGTTACTGTCAAAGCTTGAAAGTAAGCAAGATGTCTGTAGTAGGGCAATTGATTCAACTACGGGAAGTCCATACATCCGGACAACAGCTTGTTGTTCAGAGCAACAGGGAAATGAGCTATCAAGTCACACCACCTTATGCAGGAATCTTAAATGCATAATAGTAAATCAAAATGCCCATCTAAAAAGATACAAATTATACTCTTTCACCCATACAGCATCCTAGAAGTGGTTACTTTTACTATGAGAATAGTAAAAGAAATAGCTACTGCTGTTGGTAAAGGGTTTCACAGCAATGATTAGCAGGATCACAGTTGTCCTTGTAGGGCAGTGAAACTGCTTTGGATGGTAAAAGAATGATGGATGCATATCTGTATCTGTATCTGTCTATTTATACCTGTATCTCTATATGTACTGTATCTCCACAGAAAGCAAAAATCAGAGTCAACTTGAATGTATACGCTGGAGTTTGGATGACAATATGTCAGCTGAGCATTATTAATTATAGTAAAGGGATCATGTAGGTGTGGGATAGTATGTGCGTGCGGGGGCGCTGGGAATCAAACTCAAGTCCTCCTACATGCTATGCATGCAGCCTACGACTGAGCCACAAGTTCAGCCTGAGATGTGGGATCTGACAGCTGAAGAAGTGAGTTTGTGACTAATATGATATATGAGGGATCTTTATAGCTTTCAGTCAATTTTGCTGTGAGTTTAAATGCTACTATAAAAATTCCGTGTATTTCCAGTCCGGTGATGTAGCTCAGTGGAACATCTCTTGCCTGGCAAGCTCTAGGTTATGAGTTCGATTCCTGGTACTAAAAAAGAAAAAAAATCAGTGTACTTTAATTAAAATGAGTCACATTTGAAATTAAAACATAATTTCTACCTACTTAAAAAATCACCTTGTAAGATTATTCAGATTAAAATGCAATGAAATATCAAATTTGAACAAAATGAGTTTCAAAGTTAGGAAGTAGTCTCAGCTCTAATGGTGTCAAATAGAATATTTAAAAATGAGTTTGTAATAACATACTATTTATAAAATACCTCTGTGTATCAAAACTTAATGAATGGAACAAACAAGACAAAGGAAATTTTATAGCCATAAAATTATACCTTATTAAATAAGGAAAAATTAAAAGACTTTTGCTTAATTTTCAACTCAAAAAACTTTGATAATAGTAAATTAGGCAAAAAATTAGAAAATAGTGAAGCTGATTAATGTATCTTGAATAACTTGGGTACATTTCTTTGAAATTTTCATTGCCCTCTACAGCCATCTGGAACACAAAATCAAGAACAATATGTGACCATGTAGCATAATGTAGTAATATAATAATTATAGTATTAATTAAATACAGGGACTTTACAAACACTATATTTTCAAGCCCAGATGCTATTTTGAATGTAGACAGGTTTTTTTTCTATTGAAAAATATCAAGTACATATTTTAGTCCTTATTTACACTTTTGGTTTCTCACACCTAGAAACAATGCAGTATTTACAAATGTGCATCTGATTTATTTCACTTAAGAGTATGGTTTTAAGTGTATGCATACAGCTACGAAAATTTCATTATGGCAGTAGTACTCCATTGTATGTAAAAAAATACAAATTTTCTGTTTCCATTCATCAGTTGATGGACATTTGGCCTGTTTCCAAAATTTAGCTCTTCCAGACTGTGGAATAGGAAGAACATGTTCAGTTAGGAAGGGGAATTAGGGAGGAGGGATAAGGGGAATGGAAGGAAGGTAAAGGACAAAACTGGGAATCAAAGGAAAAATTCAACTCAAAATTTTTGCAAATAAGGAAAGGGAAGAATGATTGAGGGGAGGTAGGGGAATGGAAATACCATGTAGATATACAAATTCCCTATAATGAATGTGATTATTATGTATACCCAAAATATACTAATAAATGTAATTAAAAATAATAAAGTGGACAATATTCCCTCATCTTTACAGAGGGAACAAATAGAAAAACTATGTGATTTTTCACATATACCACAGACAGAAATAGGCCTAGACAATGATTGACATTCTTCTTGTTATAGAGCTTATGTTCTTTACTACATTGCCATAATCACTTTCAAATTTCTCAGTGTTATGATGGCACATTTGAAAATCTCAATGTGATTAACCATTTTCTGATAAATTTACTAAAGGTTTCCTCAATTCAAAAGCTGAATAAACACAAAATCATTTTGAAAACTGAAAATGGGGAGACTCCCAAAGAGTTGTTTACCAAAATAGCTCAGAACATATACCTGAAGTGCATTCTTGGTAAACACTGAGGTACACAACTGTAATCTCAGCACTCTGGGAGACTCAGGCAGGAAGATCACAAATTAGAGCCCACAGTGGCCAATTGTGTGTGTGTGTGTGTGTGTGTGTGTGATGAATTAATTTGCTGATGGTTTTACTGTATATAAATATGCATGGAATTTAAAAATATAACATTTTCTCTATGTATTTGTTTACATTATGCAAAATGGTTTGTTTTGCAAATTGTTTTGATAATAATGATTCCATGAAGGAATTTCCATTTCTTTTACTTTTTAAATTTTATTTTACAGAGAATAAACAGAACAATACAAGCAACACAGCACTTCACAACAAGACACCTGGATATCAACAGTAGCTACCATAAGATCTCTTTCTTTGAAATAGTTGAGCATAGCTTCAAAAACAATAATACCAAACATAAAAAAATATAATAAAAGCATTCAAGAGAATGAAACTATTACAAGGCATTCTGAACCAAATAAAATATAAGTATTTTAATCTATCTTAATTTATATTTTAACTACTTTCCAGTATGGTTTATCAGAACTTAGCTATCAATTCTATGCCAATGTATAACTGTACAATTTCTACTATTCACAAATTAAATATGATAACAAAAATTATATACATAGTACAATAACATTATATACAATATTCTGTATAATATAATACATAATAAATAAGCAGTCCAGTTTATCTCCAGACTGGTGTTTAAAAGGTAAAATGCATGTGTTCCAGAATAGAACATTTATATTCAATTTTCTCCCAAAATATCTACCTAAGTTTTTAAAAGAGAAGCAATTTTCTTCAATTTGGTCAAGATGTAGCAATATTGAACCGTAACATATTAACAATATGATAGGAAAAAAAACTCCTGTAATTTCACCATTTTAGTAAGTTGACCACCTTTTTAAATTACCCACTGTATGTTTTCTTTGTTATACTGTATAATAAAATACTTTGCCATTATCTCCTAGTCAGTGCTCTATTGTCCTTACTGATCTTTGCAAAATGTATGATTCAATTCTGTAAAGTTTTTATCCTTTCTTATTTATTTTAAAATTAAAAAAAATAAAAAACAATAAGAATATTTTATGTTTATTGGACATATTTTCTTTCTATCTTTTGTTTTCCCTGTAATGTTTCTCTCATGTATGTTGTATTTAATTTTGATATATTAAACTTACCAACACTGATCTTCACAAGCTTTGTCTTTTGAGTCATTTAATACTGGAAGCTTCAGTAACCAATAATAAACATTTCTGTATTTTCTGATAATAAGTCCATGCCTATTTATTGAACGTTAGATATTATAACCTTTTAGATTTTTTTGTAAATGCTGTGTATTGGTGTGTTTTCCTTGAACACAATGCCTTCTACCCACAGTTTAAAGTAGATAGTTAATTTGACTCCCATTCACAGTGGACTCAGGTCATGATCAGGTGGTTCTAAGATCAAAACACGATGATGGAAGGGTTTGATGAGACAAAACTGCTTGTTCATGATGGCAGAGAAGCGAACAGTGGAACTGTTCCAGAGAGGAGTGGTCCCGGACCACATGTAATACTCAAGATCAGACCACTATTATCCACCCTGACATACTAAAAGTTTGCTTTGCTATCCCCAGGAACATCACAAACCCAATGAAACTGACAAGCCCCCTTAGCCATCAAAACATGCAAGAAAACGTTATTTTCCCTTTTTAAACAGATTGTCGTTTTCATCTACAATTTTACTGCATACTATTTTTCTCCACTAATTGTAAATATTTTTATATTAATCCCAAACTATGCATACATCATGTCTCACTACTTCTATTATTCTGTTACCTGCATCTAATTTTCTTTTGTTCATTAGCTTTTACAACGTTTTGTTTACTTTATGCTAATGATATATTTTGGCACCTGGAAGGATGTATTCTCCTTCCTCAAAACTGTTCCCCTTTTAAACTATAAATATTAGTATGTGGAAAAAGTAAATCACATAAAATTTCCAACTTTTACCATTAACAGGTGTCCGGCTCAGTAACGTGATCTATATTCACACTGTTGTAACTGAGATCTCCGGAACGTTTTCATCTCACAAACCCGAAAGTCCACATTCGTTACATATTTTTCCTGTTCCTTCTACATCCAGCTTTGAGCATTCACCATTCTCCGTTCTGCTTCTATTGGCCTACTTTAGGCAGAGTAGGTAGGAGTGGAATCATGCCATATTTGCCCTTTTTTCACTGCTTTATTATATTAGCCCAATGCCTTCAAGGTTCATCTATGTCGTAGCACAAGTTAGTATTTCCTTCTACTTTGGGTCTTAGACTTGACTATGTTTGCATATGTGTACTTACTACAGAATTAAGAATCAGTACATACATCATGAGTGAAATAATTCGGTAATACTTTTCAGTTAGGCCAAGTGAATTTTAAAGATTAACTCAGCGTGAGCTGGCAACTTTACAGCATCGATTCTTTCAGTTCACCCACAAAATGTATTTCTCTTCATTCCCTGGTGTATGCTTTTATGCTCTTCAGTAAAGTGTTACCTTTTTAAAACATTTCCATTTTCTTATTCTCTAGATTTGATTTAGATTTGATTATTTATTTATGATTGGGATCTGTAAACGTTAGCTACCATAGACTGCTAATCTGTTCATGCTTGTGTATTATTTCTATTTTCGATAAACAAAGACAGAAGTTTACTAAATAATGTATCACTAAGGTTCAAATATATGAATATATAGCTTTAGATAGCTCATGCTTTTGTTATATACTATCCTTTATTTAAGTACATCTATTATTATTTTTTAATTCTGTCGCTAAACATTTTGGGTTTTTTTTCCATTTTTTTTATTAAACACACTGACAATATGTACATTCTGCCCATATCGTCTGATGTAAAACTTTAGACTTTGGCTGAAGTATATACCTAGATGTGAAATAGTGTGGGATCATAACGTGCAAAAGTTTATCTTTCAAAGATCATACCCAACAGTTTTCTGGGGTGGTTTTAGCAATTTCTGTTGTTATAAGCAGTGAAACTAATCTGGTGAGGCCACATCCTGCTGGAGCATGCATTACTAGTCTATGCTAAGTGATCTATTTCATTTATCAAAACTTCACTTTGACTTGAGAAATAACTCACATTTTTTCTTTTCAGGGAAATGAATACTACCCCTGACTTTGTCTTGTAGTTTTAAATGTGTGTGTGTTTGTGTGTGTGTGTGTGTGTGTCTGTGTGTGTGTATACGTATGTGTGTATGAGGTCCGTGAGGTCTATTTTTTCAAACTTTACATCTTCGATATTACTACTGTATTCTCTGACATACGATAGATTTTTTTGATGTCATATATATTACTAAGTTTTTATTTCATTTTCAAATTGACTAAACCTTTCTTTAAATAATCTTCAAATGTTGCATATTATCATGTGCTTTTTAGTTAGACAGTATTTGCTATGAAAAAATACCTTTTATCATTATATTTCTTCGGTAGAGTGACATATAACTAATTTTTACATATTGAAAAATCCTTGTAATATAAGGTGCTTATCATTTGGTTATGATGAATTTTTAAGATATTTTTATATTTATTTTGTTTTATTTTGGATTTTTTAAAGATTAATTTGAATTTGCCTTATACGATCATGTATTATCATTATACTTCTAATATCAGGGTTATATTTGTTTCAAAATATAAATTGGCCAATTTTATTCTTGTTCATATGTTGTGGAACATTTTCAGAAAATAAGATTATTTTTCCTTGATTATTCGCTAGAAATGTGCCTTCAGTGTTTTTGTGCTTGTACCTTTTGGAAGTGAGAAGAAACATGTCTGACTGGATTTTTAACCTTATCTGTATTTGAAAGTGAATTTAGATATACAATTTCTGGAATTTATCTTGGTAAATTTTTTTGGAAAACTTTTTACTTTACAAAAGGGGAAAAGCAAGTTCGCTCATAGAGTTTTGTGATAGTTAAAATTACATACAACTCCTGTATCTGCCTGTATCTGTAGCTAAAGATGTGTTTGTTTACAAACGTGTTTATTTTTTGTCCATTTGTGTGTCTGAGTGTTGAAAATTGGAGCTTTCATTATACTATCAACCCTCTAGTTTTTTTTTGTTTTGTTTTGTTTTTGTTTTCTTTTCTTTTCTTTTTTTTTTTTGACAGTGTTTCATTATGTGGTGTGATCCTTACCTCACTCGTGCAGTCTAGGCCTACCACAGACTCACAGTCATCCTCCTGCCCGGCCTCCAGAATACGGGAATTAAAGGCATGTGACACCACACCTGGCCCAACCTTCTATTTGAAGCTCTTTTTATTCAATAATCTTGTACAAAAATAGCCAAAATAAAATTTAAATAGTTTTGACACAAGTATAGTTGATTCCTCCTAATAAATGAATGTATCCACATACATTTTAACAAATGAGTCATTTTCCCTTTGCAGGGGTGATGAGTTGTTTCCATGAATAACTGCAATAGCTCTGCACTGTCCGAGCTTTTTCTGCAGGCCATGGGTTCTAGAACTTAATGACAGGTGCATTTGTGAAATTAGCCCACATACCTGTAAATTCTCTTAGCTCCATGATCATTCAACCATGATTAAATTTTAGTTTTGGAGCAGATGAGTGACTCCTGTTGGCTGCATGTTAATTTCTCCTCTAAAAATGCTGTATTACATTCCTTAACTTCTCGTAGAGCAGTGTCCCTTTGTTGTCACTAAGATCTTGCCACTCATAAAAATTCCCTCCTCCTTGTTCTCAGTGTTCTGCATATTCTGTGAGCTGTGTTTTTCAGAGCCTTTCCAACATATTGTTTTCAGTGACCCCAATTTTACAATAACAGCTCCTACCATCAGCCTTGCCTGACTGCACAGTGATTTCCATTGATGCCAGTGTGCTTTTCTCTGCTATTGTTTTGGTAAACATAGATGTACTGCCCACTGCCAGTGGGCTGTAATCATCTCATATGTTTCGCTTACTTGCTTAGCATAGCATCTGTAATCACTCTTACCAGTCTGCCATGACAATTCTGGAATTTCTCCCTGAATTCTAACATTTTTTCTTCACTGTATAGGAACCTTCTCAAAAGCTTTTCCCCACAAGACACCAGGATTCTTGCATCGATCATAAATCCTGAATTATGCATGAATGTCCTCAAAACAAAAACAACTCCCTTATCTAATCTTAGGTTCTTCTTGTCTGATCCGACACTCTCCTAGTTAAATCCTCCATATGCTTTTTCTACTCCTGATTTTATTAAGATTCCTAAAGTAATGAGATATTCATAAACATTATTTGACCTTCATAGTAAACTGAAAATAGGCATAATTTTCTACTTTAAAGAGGAAGCCACTGAGGCTTGAAATTATTAAATACTGGCACAAAGCTACCCTCTGTGACAGTTTAGTCTCATTCCAGAAACAATGCTCTCTATAGTATTTTTCTCTGATTTAGGAAACTGAGTGCACACACTGTAGATCTGGATGGAAGGATACTTTCCTGACTCTTTAGTATAGTTCTATAATCAATATATCTTCCCTTTTAGTTAAATAACAAACTGAAAGTCTCATTTAATGATTCTTTCCGTATATTGTATATTGTGGTAAAAGTTTTGTCAAGGGTAAAATTTCTATGCAATTTAATCACTGAAACAGAATGCAATACACTTCAGGTGAAATTCCCACAGTCAAAAATATGTGGAAGAGTATTTCTTAAATTGCTAACTTTGACACAACTCATTGTGATTTCCAAGCATGGTGCATATAGACTTACCATTTAAATGGTGGAGTGCTTCAAACGATATGTATGAAAATGACAAAGTAGATTGTTAGTAAGAATTCATTCAGTTGAAAGAAGATAAAAGTCTACACATTAAAGATGCAGAAGGGTAAGTTTTAACCAGTGAAATACAAAGATCAGAAGCATAATGTATCTTCTTTTTTTATCACAATTTACACTAAACTTACTCTAACATTTGTGGATTTTGTGTAAACAGAGTCACTTTATCTAACAATGAAATTACAAATCTTACCATTGCATCCCATCACCAAACTAGAGGGTGGGAACTGTGGAAGACTGTATTACATTACAGGATACAGAAGATGTCCCATTTATTAAATAGCATTTATTATGCCTGTCATTTACATATCAGGGAATGAATAGCATTTTTTAAAATTTTAGAGAGAAAAAAACAGAAAAAAGGGTAGAAACGATACAGAATTTCAAAAAAAAAACAGTAAGAAATCACCAGTTAATAAATTACATATTGACTTCTTAGATATAGTTGTTCAAGTTACAAAATTAAAGCATACAAAGTGGACATTCAAACAGTGAGGATGCAAACAGTTCTGTTCAATGATCCAACAATAACTTAGCAACATGGTAATCAGTGTTTATCAATCCTACACACTTAAATCCTACACACATGCAGTTATATCCTTTAGAGCACTTTGTTTTCTTCCTTTTGCTTTTTAAGTCTATTATCTGTTTAGTTATATCATGTTTCATCTTGCTCAGTACCTTACTGATCTGTTTTGTTATTGTTACTTTTTTATTTTTTTCTTTCTTTATTTATTTATTTTGAAGGTAGTAAAATACAGCAGAACAAGATGGAACAAAGCCAACTGAGGCAGTGCAGTGAAATAGGTATAGAACTTCACAGTAGGTTACTGGGATAACAGTGATAGGTGCAATAATATATCTCATTCTCTTTGCAATAGTTGTTCTTTCAATCAGGTACAGCAAAATTGAAGGAAATACAGAACTTATAAAAACAGAATATTGAAAAGAGCAATACCACTAATCAGAACAGAGCAAAACAGTGATAAAAATATTTTTCTTCAAAGAGATGGTGGAAGGAAATTCCCCTTACTTGCCACACTGCATACGTTCATTTTCCCAAGAGATACTCAGACTTCTGGCTCCCACTTGCTAAGGCCCCTGCACTGGCAAGCCCATAGCCACTTACCAGAGTGGCTAGCTGGCTGCTTGTTTTCCCAGTGCCCCAAGTTTCAACATGGTGTGGATATCAGGAAATGCTAATGGTTCTCTCCCTGGAGCCAGATGTCTTATTTTAATAGTCACACTATTGACATAGAAATCTGATTTTCAAAGCTTTCTAAGGTCAGAACAGAAACATTTGTATGAGAAAACACTTATTCCACATAGTAGTCAATAACTAGCATGTTTTGAAACTAAAATAGAAAGAGGATGTTTTAAATGTGCTATTTAATCCAATAATTCACCAAAGATCCAGGATTTTAAATTAATCATTAAGTTAAATAATTTAACCATACATGGAAGTGGGAATAGATTTCAACCTGAGAATACTTTAGCTCTGGTGCTGGCAATGCCACTAACATGATGTGTGACTTTCGGCAAGTCACTTTTACTTACCAGTATTGATTTGTTTTGTTTTGTTTTGTTTTTTGTAAAGTGAAATTATATAAAAAATGTTTGATTTCTAACTAAATAACTTTGTTTTATTGGATACCTATGAATATGTCCATAATGTCTTTATGGTGTTTTTACTTAACTATTTCCTTTGCAGAGTATAGTGGCAGAGACACTCTTAAGGATAGGTTCCTCAAAGAAGGGACTATTTTCTCACATTCGCACCAGTGGTAGAAAGTTCAGAACATGTTAATTGGGCAAGCTTGAAATTCCAAGGATTTGCAAATGGAACAGGTGCCAATGTAACTGGCAATAATTGATGGCTAATTATGCAAGCAATAACACACCCAGGGGACTGACCTGTCTGCCAATACACGCATGCCTTAGGTGTGAGTTTATTAGTAAGCAAGCACACACCCTGGAAGTTGAGTTGTACACATAAAATGGTTTTGAAAACAGAAGATTTAACCCTTTGATCAGCACTTCATCTTTCTGACCCTTTTCGCTGCACCTAGTTAGTCCTAAAAACTATTTGGAAAGATATCAAATGCCTTCGTTTGCTTTTAAAATAGACTGTAATGAACTGAATTGGCATTTATTGAGAGTTCCTAGGAACCTGACAAATTTCCTTCTCATAAATAAATCAATTATATTTGACCACTGTCTAATAAACTATTTCCTTGTCCTTTCATTCTGAGGATGGAATGTGGAGCCCACAATTTGATGCTTAAAGACAACAACCAGGAAAATGATGCTTTTTATCTGGGAATAAATTTGGAAGACAATCATGAAAGAGTAAGATTATTAGGTTTTGGGATGGTGATGCTGATGATTATTTTGCTTTTGCATATGTCCTCTGCACAGACTTAAAGAATAGGGCCGTTTTCCCAAACGATCCGTGGCAGAAATGCACACAGGGGCCATCTGCAGGATCAGAAGCAGCAGTATTCACAGTGGCCACCTCTACACTGCACAGCCAGGGGATTCTGAAAGTGCTCAGCCCAGGAAGGAAAAGCCACAGGACAAGAGAGGTGGAGAATGTAGTTCCAGGCCAAGGTGGAAGACTTGGAAAACCACTATCCTGTTCCTGGAGAGAGGTTGCTTTGAAAGGCTGAAAAAATGAGATTGAGAGCCAAAGGTGATGGTAGAGACTGCAGTTCTTCTACACAGTGGGCACATTTTCTTCACCTTTCCCTTTCTGTGTCTTCTGGGTTACAAGTTGCTTGGTCAGTGTCACTCATCTGTAGGATGAATCTTTCACTTCAGTTTGCTGGTCCATGTGCTAATCATCCACTGACACACTCAGAATTGTGCTTTACTAGTCTTCGAGGTGTTTCTTAACTTGTTCACATTGATCTATCATGATTGACAGTAACAGCCCACGCCTAATCTATTTAACAACAAGACTCAGCTAGAAATCTGCTCTATCAATCGCAAGGGCTGATCTCAAACCAGTCAAGTTGAATGTCCATGCATACCACCAATTCTCTCCTCCACCACACTGAATTCTTTCCTCTTATCTGAAAATATTAGCCACACAAACATCTCAGGACTTTACTTTGCTGTTTCCTGTTGCTGAGTGATCTTAGCTTACACATCTACTTGGCTTGATCATTTACCTCTAAACTAGTAGTTTCCAAAAGGCAAATTTTGGGTGAAATTTTGTGTGACCACACCATCATCTATCCAACAGTGACATTCCTATCCTATGTTCTCTGTCACTGTTGCCTGTATTCCTTAGGAACTTCTAACTTATTCTACATTTCATTGTATTCTTTATCATATCTTTCTCTATATCAGAATGTGAGTTCAAGGGAGAATATGGTTTGTGTCTAAATGTAACCCCAAAGCCTCATGCAGTCATAAGCATCAGACTTTTTAGGAGGTAGCTGAATCTAGGATTTGTGACTGATTCATAGTGTAATCCTGGGATTAAGGGTGCTGGGATTAAGGATGGGTGACTGCTGGATCAATTCACTGATTAGGTTGGCACTGCCCTATTCTAAATTAGATAAAAGGGGCATAAAATGTCTCTATCTATCTATCTATCTATCTTTCTCCTTCCCTCCTTCCCTCTTTCTCTCTCTTTTCTTCTTCTTCTTCTTCTTCTTCTTCTTCTTCTTCTTCTTCTTCTCTCTCTCTCTCTCTCTCTCTCTCTCTCTCTCTCTCTCTCTCTCTCTCTCTTTCTCTCTCTCTGCAACTCTCCACCCAAATTTTTTGTCTTCTGCCACCATGAACTGTTGCCCCCTGCCATGTGCCACCCTGCCTGGGAGCCAGTCAATTCTGTACTGATACCTCTGTAAATTGTGAGCTAAATAAACCTTTCCCTCTTTAACTTTGGGTGTCCAATTTTGTCCCATCAAGGAGAGAACAGTGAATAATAAAAACGGATTTTTTGTCTGTTTGATTGATATAAATCCAATACAGAGTCATTGCAGTGCCTTTGATTAACACTTATTGTCAAACAGCTGAAAATATCCTAATGCATAAAATTGGGTTAATAAATATTTGTTTAATAATTGAAGTAGGAATACTATCTGCCAAGGTTCCAGTAGTAATGTAAATTAAATTTTAAGATCTATGTTACATGACTTGACCAATTTTTTTCAAAATTTTGTTTGTTAGGATTACATGATGTATAGATTTTTTTCAAACATAGATTACATATTAACATAGAAATTATCACAGATTAACATCTATAAAGTGAATCTTTTGTTCCATGCCTTAGAAAATGGACAATGAATGAGCAAATACACTTAAAAGAATATAAAGTAAGGTTCTAAGTGTGGACATTCAAATTCTTCTCCTTCATCAACCTTTTTTTTTTTGGCTGAGTATTATTTTGCACAAATTTTCTCTGAATGTGATAGTTAAGATTGCTAGAGATAGCTTAAGACTCACATAGGCAATTCAATAGAAAAAGCTATTTATTTCAATTTCATATTTCTTCCAATTGGGGAAGATGTCAACTAGATTTCTGTAAGTTTACATTCCATTAGTGGAATTGGATTGTGCCCATGGGTGGAGTAAGATCAAAATTTTGGCCTCCATTACGTATAGTGATAGGGATAAATATGGATGAATTGTGTACAATTCAGTGTAATAGACAAATATATTAGTGCTTCAATTAGGAAACTAGTCCCTTAAAAACACACACACAAATGGTGAAAAATACTACTACTATCACCACTGCTACACACACTACTACTAGTAACTCTACCACCTACCACAGGTACATTAGTACTCCTGTGCATATGGTAAATATTTAGTATATAGAATGCAAAAAGTCTTTCTGAAAGTGTCTATTGCATATACTTAAAGCTTAAGGCAATAACATGCAACAGTATCGGGTTCTGCCCTAGATCCCTGATCTTCCAAATGAGTGTATGGCAGAGGTTAAATAAAAAGAGATAAATTGTATAATTTTAGAGGCTCCATCTAGGAGGATTAAAACCCTTTAGTTGAGCTCATGACTCCGAGGGTTAAGACCCCTTCTTCTCTGGATTAGCCTACTTTATTAGGACCACAGACAAAGGGTGAGAAAACTAAGAAAAGGCAGGAAATGAGCAGGACCCGGGGAGTCTCCAAGTTGTAAATTAGGCCAATTTAGGAAAACCATCTTATTTCCAAGATAACAGTCATGGTAGAATGGAGACTATGGTTGTAAACTTCCTTTAACTGCTGTCTCCATTTACTTAATTAATGGAGGAGCCAAGGTGTCTTCAGCTGTGGTGTTATCTTGCCCTTTGAGGTGTCTTTGGCCTCATTGGTTACTACAACCCTCAGCCAAGATCAGTAATTCACAGAGGTTCCCTTACTATAAATCAGACTCACAAATAAACATAGAAAGCCAATTAGTAAAATTTAAATCCTTCTCAGAGCTGCTCTGTAGTGGTCTCCAACAACATAGTTCTGTTTCCAGGTTTGAGTTATTTCATAGCCACTGTCTCCTCACAGTAAATACATTGTCATGAGTTCTACTTCAAAATTCATCCTAGACAGTGGATTCTGTTGATAATTGAGCTTCTTTGGAGTCAATGAAGGATGAAACTATCCTCTCTTATAATAATGAATGTTTTTCTAATTAAAAGTAATAATAAATGGTGTTTCATGCCTGTAGTCCATGGAATCTGAGAGGCTGAGGCAGAAGAATTGCAATTTCAAACCCAAAGACTTGGGAATCTAATGACTTAGTGAGACTGTGTCCCAAAATAAAAATTATTGAAAACCACTGAAAATGTACCTCAGTGTGAAGGTTTCATCCACAATACTGCTCAAAAAGGATTAAGAAGAAGACATATAAAGCATTAAAAAAGCCAAAACATAATCAAAGAACAAGTAAATCCCAAAGAGTCTACAATGTGCTTTAAAATAGAACAGACTAATATTGTTAGGGGTAATCTGAATCAGTAATGATAAATTTTCTGAGAGCCAAAGGAAATTAAATTCTTCAAGACATAGAACCACATAAAATACCTGTAATATAGATAACACAATTAGGGTTTAAAATGAAATTTCATGTTCAAATAAGTTGTGGCCTAGTCTTGAGTTTCTCCACTCAGGGAGTGATTTAAGTTTCTTTGCTTGTGACAGTAACAAATCCTGGTATTCAACGCAAGCCAAACATTATTAAATTTTGTTGTAGACTGAAGTCACTTTGAGAGCTTATAATAGCCTCAGTGTCCAGGTCACAAATCAAATCAATTAAATCGATACTTACATGAGTGACCCAGGCATCTGGATTTACAAACCTGCTCTAAGAACATAATGTGCTTTTAAGGTTGGGAAACTCTGCCTTATTAACAGGAATATCTTAAGGCGAGATGAAGGCATTAGTATTACCTCAGAGCTCCACAGGTAAATCTAATATATGCAAACAGTTTAATTCCGCTGCACAAATTCTTAAGCATAGTTGTAACTGAGGGTAGAAGTCCAGATTCTCCATCTGTGGGAAATGATGACTTTCAGCCAGAATCAGGAGGAAGGCTGTGGGATATGTCCAGCGTATCTTCAATATTTTCAATCTTCATTTTGATTATATGCAAAGTTCACTGAACATATAGAATGACATTCTGATCTCAGAAAAGCAAATTATTGAGGGGCCTGGATAATGTGTTAATCTGAGTTTTCAAAAGTATCTATGTGTCTTTAGTTTATTCTCCAGGTAAATGTTTCCACTGTGATTTTCCAAAAATTAGAGAGACCTCTGTGATCACACTAAGTGTGTGCTGTGTCGATTCTTTATTCGAACTGTTTCAGGGAATTGTAAGCTCATGTCATGGTAGTGGCCCATAGCACCTGAGTGAATCAAGCTAGGAATGTCTTCCCTCACCAGATATCCTATTCATCTCACTTTCTCCCAGGCTCCTTAAAGAGGACTAGAGTTGCTTACTGTTAATTAATGTCAGGAAACCTCTTACTTGTGGCCTTTCTGACTACTCTTCAGTCAGCTTGGATCACCTTTTCTCCAGAGGGCTATATGGCTCAACCCTTAGAAATGCTTCCTCAAATATCAGCCTTTCCAAGTGTTTAATGTCAATCAGCCTAAAATTTGAAGCCATCTAATCTCAATTTATTGCTTTTTTATTTCTACCATTGCACTTTAACTTCCATGAAACTATAAAATATACTTCATCATATCCATTGTGTTTTGCTACTACAGACCCCAAAGGTAAAAGTTTTCCCTTGTTGTGTTTATGTATGTATAACATTAACATGAAATGGGCAGTGACAGCAAGAACAGTAGAGCTCCCGGGCCATGTTATATCCTCGATAAACATTTGTAAATGAGTGGGTGAGAACTGAAATCTACCTCATGATATTGAGCCTTCCTGAAAGCAGAAAAAAATATGACCAGTTTTAGCGAATACTGCAAGTATAACACGTACAACTACTAGAAACAGTGGTAATAGCAGTAATGTTGTTATAAGAATTCCAATCCATAGTCTTAGATACCCTTGTTATAAAAGCTTGTACATCTATCCCTGTATATATTATTGACCCTGAGAAACTGACTCTAATTCAAATTATCTTAATGTCATATTGAGAAGGTACAGATTTTCCTTCGTTCTGTTATTAGTCAACATTAGTGCAACAAGGAAGAGCACTTTGGTTGATACAAAACACAAACATAGCTTAAATCTGACATACATCTTTCAGAGATAATTATGCAAACAGGAAGGTGGTGCAGGTGGGAACATTCCTCCACTATCATGTACAATTTCATTTCAACAAGCATTTGGTAGCTGTTTCTGCCAGGTTCTACTCCATACAAAATGACAATCGGAAATGCCAAAACATTGTCACCTGGCTTCATGTTCTACAAAATAAGAATAGCCCTACTGTTTAACTTGAAGACACAGTTAAGTCCTTGCCACATGTTTTTTTGCTCTGCTTTTATCATTGACTCATTGTCAATAAATAGGTCCTAATAGGAAACATCGCATTGGATGGTGAGATATTGGCACAGATAACAATGTTCAAAAATACAGTACCTGGCACCACGTATAATGACACTCTAATTCCAGATGGTGGCAGAAACAATTGTTAGTATTTCAGCTGTGAATGTTTCATCTTTTCATGTAACTCCCAGGAGACTTGAATGCACATTTTGTCTTCCAGAGTGATGCACTTGCACTGTGAATTCCTTTGACAAGATGATGCGATTGAAACTCAGCTGGGTTTAGTGATGAGCAAAAATGAAATCAATTCATAAAGCATAATTTTCATTTTTATGTCAATACAGCAGTCTAGCTTATCCTGTATTCAACATGTTATAAAAGTGTCCTGCTGAGATAGTTCATTACCTCATTTCCTACTGCTCCAGGATTCCACTACTGATATAAACTTGACAGTAGGAGTTAACAGGAGATTTAGTAAGAGACTCTTGTGTATACTCTTAAGGAAGTTTTAGTCCAAGGATTGAGAATAACAGAAAGAAACTCAAACAAATTGTTAACAGACAAACCATATGAACAATTAACTTTAAAGGGCCAGGCAGAAAGAACAGTAGAAAAGATACGGAGGAGTCTCTGAAAATCAGAGCTGCAAGGCAAGGCAGAGTCTCAGCAAGGTGAATAAAAACCATAGTTTATTTTTATTGGGTTCCTAGACTTCAGGTAATGGGGAGAGGAAGGTACTGAAGCTGCCACTGTGATGATCTTTCCGCAGTAATTACTGTTAGTATCTGCAAAGTATGTTTACCACATAAGCATTTATCAAGGTATTTTTGTTGTTGTGTTCTTTTTTGTTTTTGTTTTTTGTCTTTTTCAGACAGATGTTCAGGTTGGCTACAAACTCACACCAATCCTCCTGCCTCAGCTTCTGCACTGCTGTGATTACAGGCGTTTGCCACTACATCCACCTAAAGGTAAAGTATTATCAGTGGTATTATTTGGATGGGTGATAGTTGGCTCTTACATTACAGATTTTCCAAATTGTTTTTTATTAAATTACATTAGGTTTGTTCAACTAACCTTTTAATTTAAAAAATCAAAATTAGTCATAGCATATATTCACTCATCAGTGAGCTCAAATAGCAAAGTGAATTCTTTTACATATACCTAGTTTTGGAGTACTCAATGTTATTCAGCAAACACAATCTACCCATAGGTTTGATCAAAGCTAGTTACAAATAATCTGTGTTCCAGCAATGTGCCTGTTCTCATCTGAAGAAGAAATTCAAATCTATGCAGCAGCTACAAACAGTGATTCCATTGTTTTCTTGACTTTCATATATGATAACACAATGATAGAGTATTCTGCTCTTCCCTATCCCTAAGGTTTTCTGTGATCCACTCCTTACTTATGGCTGCTAGAATGTTTCAAGGAAAAATGTTTCGAATACTTGATTTATCTGGTTAGCACTTGCTGTATTTCAGATGTTCTGTTCTGAGTCATAAGTATCTTGTGATACTCAGCACGATGTGATGGGTGCTTCAACCTGGATATAACCAAGATTCTCACTGAACACAACACACATAAATTGTGGGGTACATACCTCAATGTACATGGTACAGGATGAGAGCTAAAGCATATATCATCAACTGATCATTATCAAGAGTACAAAGGAATAGGAAAAGATCTATTCTGAAGGGACTAGAATAAGATCTTTGACCAGTAGTGCTAAGAAAGTGTGATATTCACATGGAACAAGATAAAATGGGATCCATATCCTATACTATATACAAAACTCTACTCAATATGGATTAAAAACCTACACCTAAGTCTGGAAACTTTTATATGCTGGAAGAAAAGAGAGAAGAAAATCTTCAAGTTACTATTTTTGACACTGAAGCACTTTACATTTGAAAAATATAAATCAGTAACAATGTATCAGAGGAAAGTCATCTTGGTTGTTGAGGGATTATGCTTACTCTCATTCATCAGTGAAAGAGAGAAGATAATCATCCTCTCTGTACATTTTTTCTCAACAAACCATCTTATCATGTTTGTATAAAAATGTTTTCTTTTTGAACTAAGTAAAGGAGAGCATTGACATGGACATTAGGATTGCCAATGTAAGGGCATGTTAGGTTTGGAGGCCCCAAAATATCAGCCTCCAAAAAATGCTTTGTTGTGGAGAAAGGTGAATGGATTGAATGAAGGCAAGGAGACATCTGACAAGAAATGTCCTGACAGATCTCCACTGCATCTGTTCTGCACGTTGGTGCTAGGAAATCAAAACCTATGGAATCAATGCTGTAATTGTTGGTTTGTTTATGTTCATTCATGGGATGTCATTAATTCTTTGACAAAGTAAGCCAGGTCATATCTTTCAAGATAAAAAACCAAAATAGAGACTTATGATCTCTTATGAAAAGCGCTAACTCTTCCTTGAATGAATCTGTGCTCACCCTGTGGTTTTCACTCGTTCTACCATCGTGCTGTTTCTCATGGCTGTCCAAGGCAGGGAAAGTTAAGGAAACATAACTTTGGTTGAATGAAAGCTTGGCAGATATTCCAAAGTACCAGTCAAAGCTGGTTTTAAATACAGATGTTCTGAGGGATGAAGTCATACGCCATTTTAGTCTGAATATGTTTTTAAAATTTTGTGAGACAGCCTTATCTAAAAAATTATCTCTGCTGATCAGACGTGCAAATCTGACTCGGAAGTCTGTATTTTTATTTGCTAAACATTGGAACTCTAAAAGTAAGAAGTTGGCAGTGGAACCCAGATTTATTTCCTGTTCTCTTCCTGAGAACAAGAGTTAGTTTTCTCTAACCTGTGACTGTGACTGCTCTGTTATCATTGAACTGAAACCACACTAGGGTGCAGACTTCTGGTGATTCTATAAATTCTGAGGTAAGGCATTTCACTTTATGAATTTGTGAATTTCTCAATTAGCCTTCTCTCTTAATTAATGCAGTCACATACTTAAAAGAGTTCCAGTAACACCAAAAAGGAAGACATGAGAAGAATAGGACATCTTGGCCACCTTAATCCATGTCCCTTGATTGCTTTTGGAAAACAGGATCATTTGGTTTGAAATTATAATTAACCAGAACAGAAAAATGGAAATCTTTCATGACTCTAATTTCCTTAAGGAGAAATGTTAAGGTTAATCTATTTCCACTTCATCAACTTATACGTGAAGAAATTAAAGTTCATATCCCTTATTTTATGTTTAAGTCAGGGGGCTCTCTGTATTAACTATACCAACTCAAAATCAATATGCTTCCACAGATATTTACTGAGCAGGCTATGTGTATAGGGTACTGGATTAGACCCAGGAATTTCAGGCGGATTACAACATAATGACTTTCTTTCATCTCAGTACCTAATACAGCCACAGGGACAAGATGTTTAAAAGGATGAATTGATGTAGGGGACTATAAAAAAGAAATTGACAATTGTACCAACTCCTATTCTCTAGTTATCATGGCGTAACTAATGCAACAATGTTTCAAATCCTCTCCATTTGTCAACAAACTTAATTTGGTTGCAGCTAATTATCCCCAATAATGAAAGATGTTGGAGAAAATTAAGAACACATTGAAAGATGGGGATTCCTGTCATGATGAAATTTGTTGTCACAGGTAGATACATTACACATATGTATCACAAAGATACATTACAAAGATGAATTACGAAAAGTTTTAAAAGATCGGTAAACCATACAGACAGTGTTTAAAAAGAGGGATGTGGACAATGGTTTATTTCCCTTTCATTACATTTTATGTATTTTAGTGTTTTATTCTTCTAGCCTATTTTTAGCCCATTAATTGTAAATGATATGGTACAGAGACAGAAAAAGAAAGATCAAAAAAGTAACGACAGTAATGACCTGTTATTTCACTCTCTTCATTATGGTGCTGTCCACTGTACTATTACAATTTCAGTAGACTTCAAGAAGGCTTCCATTAACATCATCTTGAGTGGTCATAAGGCTCTTTCAAGTCCATCATTATCTGCAGTGTGAAAGTCTTTAATGTGTACAACTTCATAGCTGAGACACGTGACAACCAAACTTCAGGTTTTGCTCTTTGATCAGAGTTTTTCCATTATGTCAAGTTGCACAATTACTATGCTAGCAGCTTTCAATATCAACTAGCAGTCATCTTGGCGCCGTTTCACTTTATTTTATTCCTGATGT
This sequence comes from Hydrochoerus hydrochaeris, assembly GCA_004027455.1. Classification (NCBI taxonomy): domain Eukaryota; kingdom Metazoa; phylum Chordata; class Mammalia; order Rodentia; family Hydrochaeridae; genus Hydrochoerus; species Hydrochoerus hydrochaeris. The sequence goes on from PVLA01000656.1 coordinate 114,787, forward strand.
CAGCTAGGCATCTAACAAGTGGCATAGCCACGTTCCCTGCATGTATTCATTATGCCCTTGAATGTGTGTATCTGTTTTTTCAAGAGATAATTCATTCTGCAATTAATATTAAAGTAAGTCATATGTTTATAAAACAGCAGGAAATGCTGGCTAAAATGGTCTAGAACTGCCCAGAATTGTCCGTAGCATAGATATGTTTGGTACTGTCTAACTTTATCTGATCAGCAGATTTTCTATGTTATTTAATCCAGTTAATTTTAACCAGTGTTTACTCTTTCAACCATTAAATCTTTCCCCTTCAAACAGAATATGGGATGCTAATATGGAAGTAGGTAAAAATAGAAACCTAGATTGAACAATTTCCTTTTCAGATGAGGAAACTACTGTAGAAATAAAAAAGAGGACAAATTGATTAAATGGTAAATGGTAAAGCCAGCTCTAAAACCGGTGTATTCAAAGATTTTACTCCCATTGCTAACATCAGCTATCCATAGTTTGAGAAAATTATCCCAAGGCTCTGAGTCAGTTATCATCATTTTTAAAATGAGTTTAATGAAATTCTTCATTGAACTCTATTACAAGAATTACATGAGGCATTGGATGTGAACCTTTGTAAATTACACTGAACTATGAACATGTCACTTCGTCATTTCATGACATTCAACATAAGACTTTTGCCTTGACATTTGTAATGCTGGATTTTTAATTTTAACAGTAGAATCATTTATTAAATATAAACTTTTAGTAAAGCTCTCCAAATAAAACATATAAAATGAACCTCTTATGATACAAGGACAAGTAGGACTCCGATCCACAGCTGCATCTCCCCTTGTCTAGAAAGCCTCATAGGGCTCTGCAGAACTTAGAGATTACTGATAAGGTGCTTAGAAACATCTTGTGACTACGTAACTTCTTCTGTATAGATGGAATATATTTGTCTTTCTCTTCACTGTATCTCAGATCTTCTGAAATATAAGAGAGTCAAGAAAGTAAAAATTGTTTTTCTACTTCTCAAAATCAACAAATATAAAAGAGAAAAAGAGAAACCATCTGGAGTAACAGGTCAAAATTCACAGAACAATGTTAACAACATGGTTAAGTCTATTTAGGCACCAGTGCCCCAAGGGACTGAAAATACCCTTTTGTTGATTGACCCAGGAAGGTGAAATGCTACAAGTCAAAGAACACTGCTGCCATCATTATTGTTCTTCTGACATCCATGATCTCGTTTAATCATAAAATTGACCTTATGAGGAACCCAGAACCTCTGTTTTAAAGAGGATACATCAGAGCCTCAGAAAAGTTAGGCAACCAGGCAAGCAAGACAACCTGGATCTAAAAATCACTTTGTCAGATTCTTACACCCTTGCTTTGTGACACCAGAAAGCTTCAAGGACAAACTTTGATTCATTCATCCAACAGAAATTATCCATTGGCACAGTGTTCAAAGCATTGTTAAAAATAAATTTAACAAATGAGGTTATACTCAATGATAATTCAAGAATAATCAAAATAATATACAGTTAGTTTGTGCATGATCTAAAGTTTTTAGATTGGACTACAAAATTATTTCAGACTTATGACACCAGTAACTTACTCCAGTGACACTACATTTTCCATCTTTATTCATGGAAATCATATATCCTTGAGTTATATTTCAGGAAACAAAAGTCATCATGGTTAAAAGATGAAATATTTGTAAGCTTATATAACTTCTTAGAGTCCCATGGATTTATGATAATCTAGTTATGAATTTATTTCTAGAAATTGATTAAATTACATACATATGGGTATATGTGTATAGAAATATGGAAAATATCCCTTTACATCTACAATAATCTGATCTTTTACCTTCCAGAAATGCACACTAGATAGACTGGATGGATAGATAGACAGATAGATAGATAGATAGATAGATAGATAGACAGACAGATGTTTTGAAGTTGATTGAAGAAATATGTAATAGTAATTGCTTTAAAATTGATGTAGGCATAACAATTTAATAAAAATTTACAATTTCAGTTATGATAAACAAAGCATAAATCTTGTACAAAGAAATCAAATTATCAAAACCTAGATCTGTTTTTCTCCAAATCTTACACTCCCCACTATAGGGAAGTCACCTGTTTTTTATGACTCTAAGGTCATTTTCAGCTTGTACATCTGGAACTTCTATTGCTGATACCCTAATAAGTGGTTTTAGGTCTGGTTTAACACATTGCTTCACCCTCATAACCCCGCCCTTGCTAATAAGATGAGATCCCGGTTGTTGATTCTGGAAAGTGTTTCCCATGCAGTTTGATTTTTGTTCATGAACTCTCTGCCTACCCCTATGTCTTCAAGATTTCTACCTACTTTGTCTTCCAGCATAAAATGTTTCTGTTTTAATATTTAGATCTTTGATCCATTTTGACTTTACTTCAGTGTATGGAGAAAGGCATGGTTCTAGTTTTAGTTTTTGGCATATGGAAAGCCAGTTTTTCCAGCACCACTTATTAAACAGGCCATCTTTCTTCCAGTAAGTGTGTTTGGCCCCTTTGCAAAGATAAGGTGGCTCAGTGTCTTTGTAGTTGTTGTTACATCTTTTAAGCCATTCCATTATCTTCAGGTCCATTTTTATTCCACTCTGATTTTATCACAGTAGCTTTGTAGTATAAAGTCAGGGATTGTGATGCTTTCTGCCTTGCTTTTGTTGCCCAGAGTTGCTTTTGCTATTCTAGATCTCTGCTTCCAGAATAATTTTAGTAATAATTTCTCTACATCTGCAAGGAGTGCAAATGGTATTTTGATTGTAATTGAATTAAATCTGTTCAACAATTTTTGGAAAATGGCCAGTTTCACAATGTTTGTTCTTCCTGTCCTTGTACAAGGAATGTCTTTCCATTTACTGAGATCCTCTTCAATTTCTTTTTTCAGGGTATTATAATTTCCCTGGATAGATCTTTTACTTCTTTTATTAGACTAATTCCTAAATATTTTATTTTTTGATGCTATTTTGAAAGGTGTAGCTTATTTTATTTCTCTCTCAGTGAGTTTGTTGTTACTGTACAGGAATGCTATTGATTTTTGAGTGTTGATTTTGTATCCAGCTACATTACTGAATTTATTTATTATACCTAGGAGTCTTTCAACAATGTGTTGGGGGTCTTCTATGTAAAGTATCATGTTATCTGCAAATAATGATAATTTAACTTCTTCTTTTCTTATCCTTACTCCTTTTATTTCTCTCTCTTGTCTAATTGCTCTGGCTAGTATTTCCAGAACTATATTATTAGAAGTTGTGACAAGGGACATCCTTGTCTTGTGCCTGATTTTAGGGTAAGGGCTTTCAGTTTTTGGTCATTTGATATGATGCTGGCTGTTGGTCCACAATAAATTGCTTTTATCATATTGAGGTAAAGACCATCTATTCCAGTTTTCTGTGAGGTTCTTAACATGAAAGAGTTTTATCTTATCAAAAGCTTTCTACTGTATTGATAGGGATGATCATGTGATTCTTGTTTTGGCACTACTGATATAGTGGATTACATTGATTGATTGGTATATGTTGAACCATGCCTGCATTCCTAGAATGAATCCCACTTGGTCATGGTGTATAGTCTCTTAATGATTTGCTGCATTCTGTTTGCCAATATTTTACTGAGAGTTTTTGCACCTATGTTCATTAGTGAAAGTAGCCTGTAATTCTCTTTTTTGGTTGATCTTTCTCTGGTTTTGCTATTAGAGTAATACTTGCTTCCAGGAATGAGTTAGGGAGAATTGCTTCCCTTTCAATTTCACTGAAGAGTTTGAGGAGTGTCAGCCTTGAGACTTCTTTGAATTTCTTGTAAATTTCCGTGGTGAATACATCAGGATCTGGGCTTTTCTTTGTTAGTGAGATTCGAATTACATTTTCAGTTTAATTAACTGAAATTGGGTTATTTAGCAGTTTTACACCTTCTTGATTCAGCTTTGGTACTTCATATGTTTTTAGGAATCTGTCCATTTCTTCTGTGCTGTCAAGACTATGAGAGTAGAGGCTTTTGAAGCAGGTATTGGTGATGTTCTGTATTTCCACAGGATCTGTATTGATTTCAATGTTTTCATTCCTTATTACCCAAATCTGAGTTTTGTCTTTACTTTTTTTAATAAATTTGGCTAGGGGCTTACTGATTTTATTTATTCTTTCAAAGAACCAATTCTTTGATTTGTTAATTCTCTGTATTGTTTTCTTTTTTATGTTATTTAAAGAGAGGAGGGAAAAAAAGCAAAACAGAAAAAAGGGTAGAAATAATACAGAATTTCAAAAAAAGTAAACAGTAAGAAATCACTAGTTGATACATTACACATTTTATTCATGGTATATAGTTGTTCAAGTTGCAAAATTAAAGCATACAAATTGGACATTGAAGCTGTGAGGCTGCAAACAGTTCTGTTCACTGATCCAACAAAACCTTAGCAACATGTTTATCAATCCCACACACTTAAATATACATGCAGTTATATCCTTTAGAGCACTTTCTTTTCGTCCTTTTGCTTTTTAATTCCGTTATCTGTTTAATTATATCATGCTTCAGGTTGCTCAGTACCTTACTGATCTGTTTTGTTGTTGTTATTTACTTTTTATTTTTTTAATTTATTATTTTATTTTTTATTTAGTTTATTTTGAAGGTAGTAGAATACTGCAGAACAAGACAGTACAAAGCCAACTGAGGCAGTGCGGTGAAATTAGTACAGGACCTCTCATCAAGTTACTGGGATAACAGCAATAGGTACAATAGTATATCTGTTTTTTTCCACAATAGTTGTTCCTTTAATCAGGTAGAGCAATATCTGAGGAAATACCGAAATTATATAAACAGAATATTGAATAGAGCAATACCATTGATCAGAACAGAGCAAAAAGTGATAAAAATATTTGCCTTCAAAGAGATGGCAGAAGAAAATCCCCCTTATTTGCTATATTGCATATAGTCCAACTCACTAGAGATGCTCAGATCTCTGGCTCTCACTTGCTAGCAGGGGGGAATGAGATGGATATTTGACTCTTAGCATGTGTGCTGGTAGGCTCACAGCCACCCACCAGAGTGGTGAGATGGCTGCCTGCTTTCCCAGTGCCCCAAGTTCCAACCTGGTGTGGATCTCAGAAAACACTGATAAGGTTCTCGCCTTGAGGCAACCACGGCTTGGGAGTCCATAGCTGCTTACCAGAGAAGTGTGCTGTCCGCGCTGTTTCCCAGCGCCCCAATTCCAACATGGCGCGGATCTCAGGAAAAGCTGATATGGTTCTCGCCCTGGGGCAGCCACGGCTTGGGAAGCCTCAGCCACTTACCAGAGCGGTGTGCTGGCTGGCTGTTTTCCCAGCTTCGTGCTCTATTGTTTTCTTAATCTCTATTTCATTGCTTTCTGCTCTGATCTTTATAATTTGCTCTCTTCTTTTGGCTTTGAACTTGACTTATTCTTCTTTTGCTAGGTATTTGAGGTGTAACATCAGGTTGCTTATTTGTTTTCATTCTGTTTTCCTGATGTGGGATTTCATCTCACTAAATTTTCATCTGAGGACTGCTTTTATTGCATCTCACAGCTTCCACAAAACTGTATTTGTATTTTTGCTTATTTTTAGGTAGTGTTTAATTTCTTCTTTAATTTCTTCTGTGACCCATTGATTGTTCAGGACTTTATTATTTAATTTCCATGTGTTTCTGTGGCTTTTGCTGTTTCTTTTGTCATTAGTTACCAGTTTTATAGTACTATGGTCAGATAATATGCTAGGGATAATTTCAGTTCTTTTCCATTTATTTAAGCATGCTCTATGGGCTAGCATATGGTCCATTTTAGAGAATGTGCCATGTGAATCTGAGAAGAATTTATGTTCTTTTGTCGTTGGATGGAACACTGTACACATCTATAAAACCCATTTCTTCACAAGTTTGATTCAGTTCTTTTATTTCTTTTCTGATTTTCTGCCTCATTGATCTGTCTCTTTGTGTCAATGGGGTATTAAGGTCTCCCATTTTAATTGTGTTATTGCTTATTTGATGTATCATTTCTATTAATATTTGTTTTATATAGCTGCATGCTCCTATATTGGATGCATATATATTTAAGATTGTTAACTCTTCCTCTTGAAGTTTTCCCCTAACTAGTATGTAATGAACTGCTTTATCTCTTTTGATTTTTCTTGATGTGAAGTTCAAATTTTCTGAAAACTGAATAACTACCTTTGCTTTTTTTGTTCCTGTTGTAGGAAGTATTGTTTTCCATTTGACTTTCAGTCTGTGAATTAACTTTTGGGTTAGATGGGTTTCTTGTATATAGCATATGTTGGGTGTTGTTTCTTGATCCATTCTATCAGTCCTTCTTTTAATTAGTGAATCGAGGCCATTTACATTACTGATTATACCTAATATATATTGGCTCATTTTTGTCATGTTATCTTTCTGCTGTTGCTTCTTTAACTTTCCCCTCCGTTTAATTGTTTGTGCTGCTTGGTGGTGTTTCTCTTTTGCTGTTCTTGTAGTTGAATTATTTTTATGCCTATGTAGAATATCTTTCAATATTCTTTGCAGGATTGGATTGGTGGTCATGAAGTTCTTCAGCTGTTCTTTATCATGAAAGTATCTTATTTCTCTGTTGATTTTGAAGGACAATTTTTCAGAGTACATAAATCTGAGTTGGAAACCTTTTTTCCTTTATGATTTAAGAATTTCACTCCATGCTTTACTTGATTTCACTTTTTGTGTTGCGAAGTCTGCTTTGATACTGATGGGCTTTCCATCAGATGATTTGTTTCTTTTCTCTAGCAGCTTTTAGTATTCTGTTCTTGTATTGAATTTCTGGGATGTTGATTATTATGTCTGGGTTCAGATTTATTTTGGTTATGGCTGATTGGTGTTCAATATACTCCACTTATCTGTATGTCAGTTTCTTTTCCTATGTTTGGAAAATTTTCTGCTCTTGCTTCTGTAAATAGTCTTTTTATATCACTTGTGTTGTCACCTTCTTTTTCATTCCACCTATTAATCTTACATTGTTTTTATTTGTGAAATATTGCAACTGTTGAATTGTTATTTCCTGTTTTCTTGTTATTACAAAAAGATCTTTCTATTCCTGTTCATTAGCTGCAATCTTGTCTTTGAAATCTGAAAGTGTATCCTCACAATCACTGAGACAGTTTTGTCAGATTTCCATGGAATATTTCATTTCCAGGATATCTCTTTGTATCTGTTTCATGCATTTTAGTTCTTTCTTATGTTGTTCATTCCAGTTTTCAATCATTTTGCTCTGTTCCTCTATTTTGTAACTATCTCTTCTTTAGATGTGTTTAGCAGCATTTTCATTGCATTTGTCATTTCTTATTTTACTTGAGAGATTATTTTTGATCTGAGTTCCTTCGTAGCTTTATGGAGGTGTTTCTTTCCTTCATTTGCTATCATTTCAGATGTTTCTGATGTATGGTTTACATTTTCTTCTATGTCTGTGTCTCCTAACCTTGTTTTGGATGGGTTGGAGGTTTGAGATTGTATTCTGCTCTTTTGCTTTATCATTTTTCTGTATTTCTCTGGGACAGTTGAATGCAAAGTCCCAGTTGTTTCTTGGATTGAGGATGGCTGTTTGTACTTCAGGGAGTTTCACCAGTTGAGTGGGGATGAGGCAGTCCTTACCAGGTCCATAGTGCACTCAAAGGCTCCACAGATGTGGGGTACACTGAGTGGACTTTCAGCACACCCCATGTGGCTCACCAAAGTTCCCTGGCTGCTTGAGGTCACTGGAAAGGGTGCTACCAGGTTCTGAGTGGCGTAGTAAGGCTGAATGGTATTTGGAGTACACTGGGCAGACCTTCAAATCATGCCATATGGCACATCAAAGCTCCCTGGCTCCTTGGGGTCTCTGGGTGGGGTCCTACAGGTTCTGAACAACATACTAAGGCTACACAGCTAGATGGAGTTTGCTGTGGAGGCCTTCACCTCATGCCACTCAGCATGTAGCAGCTCCCGGCTACCTGGGGGTCACTGGACAGGGCCCAACAAGGACCCAAGTGTCCTGGACAGTTTGGGCATGCTTGGCAGGGCTTTTCCAGGTTCTGAGAAAAGTCCAATAGCTGTACAGCTAGATAGAGTTTGCTGTGGGGGTCTTCATCTCACATATGATGGCTCCTGGTTATGTGGGGATCCAAAACCAAGGCCATATTAATATTTGGCTATCTTCAACTATAGCAATGCAAAGGGGATGTGTGCAGGACAGGCAATAAATGGGTGTCTGGCCCAAGTTTTGTTCACAGTGAGTGACGAAGGACCATGGATCTGTACATTGCTCAATTCCTTAATCATAAATACACAGCTATATAATATGATATGATATAATATAATAGAGTAATGTAATATTTAGTATTTGGTGAAGCTCCTATGAGGAAATAGCTCCTATAATTGGAAACAGCAAACAGAAGCCTCTCAAATGTTTCTATCCACTAACTACATCTGGTCAAGGTAGCAAAAATTTCAACATTGTTGGGAAGTGATGGAATAGCCGAAGAAGTAGTCAAATATAATGACACAAATAAATCAGTTTTGTGTATTTTGTACCATGTCTCCATTTCATAGCTGAATCTGGCCTGCACTAAAGTCAAAGGCATACTAGAAAAAGGGAGTATACTATAAGAGAACAGTAACTCAGGTAAGGAGAGCACCTTAACACTGGTCATCAAGGGGCCACATAATTAGATTTATATGTCAGGAACTGCTTTTTCATGAGTTGCATTGAGACAAAGTTTGGGCAAACCAAGAAGAAATTCACCTTTAGCTGGGAGTGATGAATCTAGAACCGAGTATGAGCAGAGCCACAGTGAACAATAAGTTGAATGAACAGGAAACCATACTGTCATGTTATTCCATTTTATCACACCAGCTCCCATCTTGCAGTTCTTACAAACGACAATGTAGAAGGAGGGATCCACTTATGATTAACTGATGCAGGAGGAAAAGGTCACAATTCTTTCATGGTTGGATCATTAAGATATGCAAGCAAATAATAAAGGACTGCAGGATAGCCCCTTTCAAGGGTAGACTTAACAGTAAGAAAAAAAATTCTAGTGGGTAGAGCTTTGGAAGAACCACCTAGTTTGTGTAGAGAAAAAAGTAGATATATATAAAGTTTTATAATATATATTATAAAATATAATACATTTATAGTAATATACTATACATTATTTTATAATATAAAATATAATAAAATTTATGCAAATATACAATGCATATTATTATATAAATATATATAAAATATATATTTTTACATAATATATAATATACTAAAATTTATAATATATAATATATTGTTTTATACATAAATAAATATTATTTATGTGCAATACACTGAGTGTACTTTCAGAACACACCATATGTAAAGTAAAACAATAGAAAATTGAGCTCAGAAAGGATTAGGTAGGGCCGTGAAGATGGGCTTATAAGAACTGATAGGAACTATGACCACTATCTTTGTCACATATTGAAAACAGCAGACAGCATAGTCTCACACAAGAGACACTAAGCAACAAATTAGAGTTAATGCCTAGGCAGGTACATGATGGCAGTGGACCTCTGTCATGGGTCTCTATAGTACTGACAGTGAGGCACACAACAGTAACAGACATAAAGGATAGTTTTTCATGAGTCCCAAATCATGTGGTTCCTCTTGCCAATGTTGATATTTCTATTTCTGTTGCAAATGTTGAATGTTCTGACCAACTGTTAGTCTTTTAATTGCCACTATGTTTCAAGGATACCTACATGCTATTTGATGACAATTTATCTAGACTGAACTTCTACCATGGGAAGGTAGAATTTCATTTTGAATAGAATCAACAGATGTCCTTGGTATGAGTTTGTCTTTCCTGCCCATAAGGCTTCATTCACCTTTGGTCTTTGGACATGGGATTCCACATAGCCTTGCATTTTACTATGATGGGATATACAGGCATCGTCATGAGTTGTACTCCCCACCTTGGAACTGCCAGTCTGTTAAAAGAACACGTTTGTTGATGACAACATATGAGTTGAGGTACAATCTTTCTGTCTGCACTATGCATTTTTAATCAAAGATATTTATAGAATGTTGTGCATCAAAAGGAATGAACACAAGGGTATCTCAGTCAACATGTAGAATCACAAAGTGTTCACGATAACCAAAACTTCCAGCAATCCTTCTGAGAAATTTGTGTTTCCTGTTTCTGCAGTTACAGATTCTGTAAAATTAGATGCCCTCATGTCCCAGGGGAAAGTTCCCCACCTGAGAATAGATCAAGAAACTTATTTTTTGTTGTTTGTGTCATTTAAAATTTTAAGTTGACAAATTGCTACAGAATGATGCTTTGAAACTTGACTGCATTACAGAAATACACATTACAGAAATTTACTTTCTTTTTTGTATTTTTTTATTTTGAAGATAGTAGAATACAACAAAACAAGACAAAACAAAGCCAACTGAGACAATGCAGTGAAACTGGTACAGAATTTCAGAGCAGGATCCCGGGATAACAATAATAAGTATATCTTGTTGACTTCACAGTAGTTGTCCATTCAATGAGGAATAGCAAAATCAAAACAAAAACAGTACATTATAAAAGCATTCAAAACAGAATATTGAATAGAGAAAAACAATAAGAATAAAGCAAAACAATGAAAACTATATTTGGCTTCAAAGAGAAGATAGCGCACACACCAACCTGCAGAACCACCACATCCACACCAGCTCAGACCACCGTGCCACGCCTGTGCCCCAGTGCACTCTCCCCACATGCCAGCATGGAGGACCCCCATACTGACCTGGCTCAGACTGCTGCCCTCAGGTACCCTCCCCATCTCTTAGACCAAGTACTTATGTGAATGTTGGGCTCCCACTTTCCCTCCCAGAACCTTGAAATGCAGTGGATTAGCCATACTGGTTGGACAGGAGACACAGTGGCACCTCGCCCAGACAGGACTTTGGCAGTTTCTGGTCACCATGTACCCAACAATTGGATAGGCATCAACCACACAGTAGAACTCTAGGAGACACACTACTGACTGTTGTGACTATTGGGATTGAATAACCAGATATTGGCCCAGGGGATGAAAATGACAAAACAAAACAAAAAAAAAAAATGCAATCCCAAACATGCAGTCCATCGGGAACAAGAAGAGAGGACAGTGAAAGAGCAGACTTCAAAGGCCATACACCAGAAACCTCTGAAAAGATAACAAATGAAATAGATCAACAAATTCATAGGGCTATAGAGAAAATCAAATTAGAAATAATTTCTCTTTTAAAGACAGAAATAACAACCTTAGTAAATGAATTGCTCACCATAGCTAGAGAAGAAATAGATAAAAAAAAATACAGGAGCATGGCAATTGATTGAAACTTTGAATGAAAAAATGTAGAAAACAAGAAGAATCCATAAAACAAATTCAAAGAGCTATCCAAGAAACAAAAAATTCTTTTCAAAGCTGGGAAAACAGTTTAAGTGAATTTGAGGATAGAATTTTAGACTTGAGGACATTATCCCAGATAGCAATCATGAAATGGTAAAACTTATAAAAACAACAAAGCAGCATGACATGTCAATCCAGCAGCTTCAAGATAATGGCAAAAGAAACAATATAAGACAAACAGATATCAGTGAAGATGCAAGAGTCGATGCAAAGGACATAGGTAAACAATTCATAGAAGAGCAGAAAATTTCCCAAACATGCGGAAAAATCTAATATACAAATAATTGAGGCATATAGAATGCCAAAGAGTCACAAACAACATAAATCTACCCCCAGACATATAATAATTAAGATCCTAGACATACAGCACAAAAACAGAATACTAAAAGCTGTCAGAGAAAAGACACAACTCACCTATCAAGGAAAGCCTATTAGAATCATGGCAGACTTTTCAGCACAATCCCTCAAGTTAAGTCAAGCTTGGAATGAAGTATTCCAAGCCCTAACAGAAAACAACTTTCAACCCAGACTGATGTGCCCAGCAAAACTGTCTTTCAAATTTAATGGAGAAACAAGATACTTTCATGACAAAGAACAACTGAAGAAATTCATGCTCACAAAACCAACCCTAGAAAGAGTACTGAAAGACATGTTAGAGATAAAAATGACCAAAATCTCCAGAAGAACAACAGAAAGAAACCACCAGGCTGGACAAGAAATTAAACAAGGGAGAAAAGCAGGAAACTAACAACAGGAGCACAACATGGCAAGGTCAAGCAAGTACATATCAGTAATATCTGTAAAAGTAAATGGGCTCAATTCACCTATCAAAAGACACAGATTGACAGAATGGATCAAGAAACAGGATCCCACAATATGCTGTATATAAGAAACACATATGACTCAAAAAGTTTAAAAGTCAAAGAATGGAAATCTGTATTCCATGCAACAGGAACCCATAAAAAAGCAGGGGCAGCTATTCTGCTTGCAGACAAAATGAACTTCAAACCTAAAAGAATTAAAAGAGATAAAGAAGGCCACTACATACTTATTAGTGGAAAACTACAAGAGGAAGAACTAACAATTATAAATATATATGCACCAAATACACAAGTACTCAACTATATAAGATCAGTACTAACGGAAATGAAAAACCAAATACACAATAATATAATTGTAATAGGAGACGTTAACACCCCACTGTGACAAATAGGTCAACTAGACAAAAAGTCAGCAAAGAAATAACAGAACTGAATCATACCTGTGAGCAAATGAACTTAGTGGATGCTTACAGAGTGTTCTACCCAACCACAACAGAATATACATTCTTCTCAGGTGCACATGTGTAATTCTCTAAAATGGACCATATATTAACTCATAAAATACTCTTAAGTAAATACAAAGGGAGTGAAATTATCCTATGCATAATATCGGACCATAGCACACTGAAATTGGAAATCAATGATAAAAGAAACTGCAAAACCTGCATAAATACATGGAAATTAAATAACAACCTTCTGCCCAACCAGTGGGTTACAGATTAAATAAAAGAAGAAATAAAACAATACCTACAATACAATGAAAATGCAGATACAACATTCCATAACCTATGGAATGCAATGAAAGCAGTCCTAAAAGGCAAATATATAGCAAAAAATAGTCACATCAAGAAAACAGAACAAGCCCAAATAAATAACCTAATGCTACATCTCATTTTACTAAAAATTTTTTGCATGTCAAAAGATATTTCCAACAGAGTGAAAAGAAAGCCCCCGAATTGGGAAATATCTTAGGCAACTATCCATTAGACAAAGGATTTCTATCTATAGTGCATAAAAAATGAAACAAAAATTCAGGCTTACAAAATTCACAGACCTAATCCAAAAATGGGCATTGGATATGAATACAAACTTTTCAGATGAAGCAATACAAGTGGCAAATAAATATATGAAAAATGGTTAACATTATTGGTCATTAGAGAAATGAAATTTAAAACAACAGTGAGATTCTATCTCACTCCAGAAAGAATGGCCCATATCAAGTTATCAGCCAATAACAAATGCTGGACGGACTGTGGGGAAAAAGGAACTCTTGTCCATTGTTGGTGGGAGTGTGGACTGGTGCAGCTACTGTGGAAATCAGTGTGGAGATTCCTCAAAAAGCTAGGATCAGAGATTCCATTTGACCCATCAATCCTGCTTCTGGGCATTTTCCCAGAAGAACTGAAAACATCATACCACAGTGATATATGTGCACCCATGTTTATAGCAGCACAATTTGTAATAGGCAGATCTTGGAAACAACCTAAGTACCCATCATTCGAGGAATGAATAAAAAGTTGTGATCTTTTTATACAATGGGGTACTAATAAGCTCTAAAGGAAGATTGCATTCAGGCTTTTATAAGTAAATGGACATGGCTGGAGGCCATACTAATAAGTGAAGTAAATAAAATTCACATGTTTAAATACTGTATTGTCTCCCTAGTGTAAGAAACTCAAAGAGCAAACATGATCCAAAATCTATAATAAATATTATGTAAGGGTAAGACATTGCTCAAAGAGGAAAAGTAATTGGAATAAGAGAAAGGAGGAAAGAAGGAAATTAAAAAGAAAAAGACATAAATTTGTACATATATACAAAAGATAGATAAAATGACTGTCCTACTAATACTATTAGTTCTTGGAAAATAACAGTTAATACTCATATGTTTAGATAAATTTTGCATGTCTAATTCTGGTAATCTAAACAACTGTTTTGAAGATAACAATGTGCAATATTATAAACTAACCCTAACATTCTTGTTTTGAAAAACTATACAGTTATTATTTTGGGATTGTTGTTGATGTTTGTTTGTTTTTGCTTTTAGTTTTCCTTTTCTGTGTCTTTTTCCTTTTTTTTACATAAAAAATAAAATTAAAATTAAAAATAATCTCCACACTTTATTAATATGTACACATGTTGGAAAATAAATATAAAATTAAGAAAAAATCAATACTGGAATATGACAGTACATCTCACTTCCTAAAGATAAATAGTTGTTAAAATGGTGCATAAATATTTTGATACCTCAAGTAATTTTCATCTAAATGCCTTCCACATATTTTGACCTATGTTTTAAAGTCATCAACTAGCTTAGATTATTGGTGTTTTAGAGATTTTTTAAAAATTCTTGCTAATGTATATTTTGTGGTGAGTATAATTGTGTCTTTAATGAGCATCATATTAATTAGTAGAACTCCAAGTAATTAAATGAGTAGATTAAAGCCAACTACTTGTGAAATAATTCTTTGGGGAGAGGACAAAGAACTTTCACTAATAGTGCATTGCTTGCTATTTGGAATGATTCAATTTAAAAAAAAAAAACAGTCAGTCACACTGCCGAGGTTGGAAGATTCCCAAACCCAACTTATCATTTCAGGTTTAAACAGTGAATCAGGTAACAATAAATAAATAAGTAAAGCCTCAAGTGGACTGACTTTTGAAATACAATTTCTGATGGTCATACAGACATGCCTTAATTCTATATTGCTGCATGCTGAAGAAAGATTGCATGGAGGGCAATACGTTCTTTACACACAATCTTTTTTGTCTCTAGCCTTTTGTGTTATTTGTCAATATGATTGCTATGATTGTTATGCATCAACATACATAGAACATGGTGAACCCATTTGATTTATAGAGTTGAATGTTTTTTCTTAAGTGATGTCTTTTAAATTGTTTTAGCCTCCTGTATTTTTCATTAGAGAAATCAGATATGAGTATATTAGACAATCTTACTTTCCATATCAACCACCAAGTACATATCATTAATTGTTTCCTATTATAAAGAAATCCTTTTTTGGAAGGCAATTAATTTAGAGAAGATTAATGGTCAGATGGTGCTGCACAATTTTATTAATTTCAATGTGTATGATTTTCTGGCACCGTTCCTTTTAGTCCAGATATTGCTGAACTTGGCAGCCTCGCTTTATGTATTTTTATGTATGACAATATACCTTGTAATGCCTTTACCACAACTGAAGAGCCTTGCTTGATTTGAGATGGTTTCAAAAATGAAATGGAATCAGTTATTAATTATATGGAATTAATTGTATTTATGTGGCATGCAACTTTCCTCAGAGCAGATTCTATTTTTTCTTTTCAGCCATATATAAACTTAAGGGATCTATACTTTGACTAGAAAGTGAAAAACAATTGATACCGAAAGGAAAGGCAAAAGTTAACTTCTTAAATGGAAAGTTGTAGAGTTCTGCTCTTTTCATTGCAGGAATTTGAGTCTTGTCAATATTATCCTCACCTGCTCGGTGCGTACACACTATTAATTTCCACTCATTTTGAGTTCTGTAGCAGTACCACTTCTCTGCTTTAGGGACAACACTTCCTGACATCTTGCTTTCTCTTTGGGAGGAAAGATCTCAACTAATTTCATGACTATCCTCTAAAGGACTTTATGGATAATAAAAATGAAACATTAAATTTAAGAAAATAAGAATACAAAATCATTTATTGTGTCATAAATGGAATTTCTGGAACAATTCTCTTTATTGATGACGTGCCATTTATCTATAGCAATGTACTCTGCCACTCTTAATGAAAACCAATATACTTTGATTAAATAATTTACAGTTTAGAAAAAACAGATATATCAACCACAAAACAATAACTGACTGTAAAATCATCCATTCCAAGATAAATTGTCACCTACTAGACATGTACTATTATTTAAATTCCACAAGTCTTTCTTCTTTACAACGATGCTTGAGTTCAATGCTTTATTCATTTCTAACATGAAAATAAACCAAGCATATGATGAAAAACCATATTACAAACCAGATAATGTATGTCCTACTCAAGTATTGTTGATCTGGTTTGGTAAATGATGCAGAACTTTGTGTATTGAATATTTGCTATGTAGTTATTGTTATTTTTCTGATTTAGAACATAATGAAAGGTACAGGATGTGACTATATTAATCTTTCCATTACTCTCACCTGCTTTCTTATATTCTCTCTTAAATTAGGTCTATTTCAAATTTCCTGAAAGTGTTTTTGTTTTCCCTCTATCCTTTCCTTCTTTGCTTCTGTATTTCCTTAACAGATTTCATCTTGAAATTATCACTTTACTTCTTATCTCACCCTGCTGAATCGTCATAAGTCAGTCTAGTTGCTAGCTGCTCCAAAACACCCAACATTTTCCACCCTTTTATTTATTATTTATTTTATTTATTTATTTTAAGAAAGAAAGAAAATTAAATGACAAAATAGAAAAAACTAAGAAGAAAGGTAGAATACAGAGTTCAAAAAATAACATCATAAAATCACTAGTTGATACATTACAGCTTGTCAACTTAGCAATAGTTGTCAGAGTTACAAAATCTAAGCATAAATGTGGTTAGACTCTCAAACTTTGACAGTGTAAACTCTTCTGTTCAATGATATAACAAAAACTCTGTAATATAGGCATCTATCTTACACACTGTACATATCATTATATCCTTTAGAGCACTTTCCTTCACGTTCACTTTTACAATATCTATTGTATTCTTTTATATCTATTATACTTTTATAGTTATTATACTTTTTGGATACCATTATTCTGTTCATTATTATTATTTTTTACACTAGAGAGACGATGTGTTATTTACTAATTTGTGTCTTTTTTATTTCACTAATGAGGATATTCTCAAGTTGCCTCAATTTACCAATAAAGGCATTAAGATCATCCTTTTTATAGCTGAGTAATATTCCATTGTATAAAAATACCACATTTTTTTTCATCCACTCTGCAGTTGATGTGCATTTTGGCTGTTTCCAAGATTTAGCAATCACAAACTATGCTGATATGAACATGGGGGCACATATATCACTGTGGCATGACCTTTTCAACTTTTCTGGGAAAATACCCAGGAGGGGAATAGCTGGATTGAATGGAATGTCCAATCCTAGTTTTTTGAGAAATCTCCAAGCTGATTTCCTCTGAACTCCAACCAACAGTGGAGCAGTGTACCTTTTTCCCCGCAGCCTCGCCAACATTTGTTATCAGTTGTTTTCTTGATGGTAGCCATTCTTTCAGGAGAGAAATGGAATCTCAATGCTGTTTTAATTTGCATTTTTTGAATAACCAGTAATGGTAAACTTTTCTTCATATATTTATTTGCCATTTGTATATCTTCATCTGAAAGCTGTGTGTTCATCACCGATGCCCATTTTTGGAGAGGGTTTTTGAATTTGGGGGGCTGGATGTTTTTCATTTCTTTATATGTTCTGGTTATAAATCCTTTGTCTGAGGTATTGTTGGCTAAAATTCTTTCCCATTCTGTGGGTTTTCTCTTCACTCTATTGGTGATTTTTTTTTTGAATTGCGAAAACTTTTTAGTAATATGAGATCCCAGTTGTTGATTCTTTGAAGTATTTTCCTTGCAGTATGTGTTTATTCATGATTCTCTCCCTACCCCTATGTCTCCAAGATTTTTATCTATTTTGCCTTCCAGTAGATTTAGTGTTTCTGTTTTAATATTTAGATCCTTGATCCACTTTGACTTTAGTTTAGTGCATGGTGATAGGCATGGATCTAGTTTCAGTTTTCCGCATGTGGAAAGCCAATTTTTCCAACACCATTTATTAGAGTGGCTATCTTTTTTCCAGGGAACATGTTTAGCCTCTTTGTCAAATATAAGGTGACTGAGTGTCTTTGTAGTACTTTTTGCATCTTCCAATCTGATCCATTTAGCTTCAGGTCTATTTCTTTACCAGTGTCGTGCTGACTTGATTACTGTGGCTTTGTAGTATAGTTTCAAGTCAGGAACTGAGATGCCTCCAAAATTGCCTTCGCTGTCCTAGGTTTCTTATGTTTCCAAATGAATTTTAGGAATGTTTGCTCTAGATCTGTAAGGTATATTAATGGTATTTTGATTGGGATTGCTTTGAATCTGTATAACAATTTTGGGAGTATGGCCATTTTCAAAATGTAGGCCCTTCCTAGACAAGAGCAAGCAATATCCTTCCATTTTCTAATATCCTCTTCAATCTCCTTTTTAAAGTAGTATAATTTTCTGCATATAGGTCATTTACATACTTGGTTAGGTTGATTCCTAGGTATTTCATTTTTTTGGATGCTATTGTGAAAGACAATATTTCCATAATTTCACTCTCAGTGAGTTATTTATTTGTGTACAGGAATGCTATTGATTTTTCAGTGTTTACTTGTATCCAGCTTTTGCTGCTGAATTTGTTTGTTACCTCTAGTAGTCTTTTAATGGAATTTTTAGGATCTTCTATGTAGAGTATCATGACATCTGCAAATAATGATAATTTAACTTCTTTGCTATTTTTATACATTTTATTTCTCCCTTTGTTTGATTGCTCTGGCTAATATTTCCAAATCTATGTTGAATAGGAGTGGTGATAGTGGACATCCGTGTCTTGTCCCTGATATTAGAGTGAAGGCTTTCAGTTTTTGTCCATTTAGTATAATGTTGGCTGATGGTTTTTCGTAGATGGCCTTTATGAGATTGAGATATATACCATCTAGTCCGAATTTCTGAACAGTTTTTATCATGAAAAGGTATTAGACTTTATTGAAAGTTTTTTCTGCATCTATTGACATGATCATGTGATTTTTTTATTTTTGGTTCTGTTGATGTGGTATATTACATTTATTAATTTGCATATGTTGTACCATTCCTGCATTTCTGGTATGAATCCCACTTGGTCATGGTGTATAATCTTCTTAATGATTTTGCTGCATCCTGTTTGCCAATATTTTATTGAGAAATCTTTGCATCAATGTTCATTAGTGAGATTGTTCTATAGTTCTCCTTTTTGGTTGGGTCTTTCTCTGGCTTTGGTATCAGAGTGATACTTGCCTCCAAGAATGAGTTAGGGAGGATTGCTTCTCTTTCAATTTCATTGAAGAGTTTAAGGAGTATTGGCATTAAATCATCTCTAAATTTTTTATAGTATTCAGCTGTGAATACATCAGGACCTGGGCTTTTCTTTGTTGGTAAGCTTTTAATTACATTTTCAATTTCAGTAACTGATACTGGGTTATTCAAAATTGCTATATCTTCTTGGTTGAGGTTTGGTAGTTCACATGTTCCTAGAAATCTATCCATTTCCTCTGTGTTTTCGTTTCCACTCTATGTGAGTAGAGATTTTCAAAGTAGGTGTTCATGATCTTTTGCATTTCCATGGGATTTGTAGTAATTTCCTTTTTTTCAGTCCTTATTGCATAGATTTGAGTTTTTGCTTTCTTTTTCTTAATAAGACTGGCTAGGGGTTTATCAATTTGTTTATTCTCTCAAAAAACCAGGTCTTTGATTCATTAATTCTTTGTAGTGTTTTTTTTTTTTTAGTTTCAATTGCATTAATTTCTGGTCTGATGTTTATCATTTCCTCTCTTCTATAAGCTTTGGGTTTTCTTATTTTCAAGCTTGAGGTGCATCATTAAGTTATGTATTTGTGCTTGTTCCATTTTCTTGATGTGATTATTTATCGCTATATATTTCCCTCTTAGGATTGCTTTCATTCCATTCCATAGATTATGGTGTGTTGTATCAACATTTTCATTGTATTGTAGGTATTGTTTTATTTCTTCTATTTCATCTATAACCCAGTGGTTATTCAGAAGATTGTTATTTAATTTCCATGTAATTATGTAGGTTTTGCAGTTAGCTTTTTCATTGATTTTCAATTTTAGTGCACCATGATCAGATATTATGCTTGGGATAATATCACTCCCTTTGCATTTAGTTAAGAATTCTTCATGGATTAGTATATGGTCTATTTTGGAGAGTGTCCCATGTGCAGCTGAGGAGAATGTATATTCTGCTGTGGTTGGGTGGAACACTCTGTTAGCATCCACTCAGTTCATTTGCTTACAGGTATGATTCAGTTCTGTTATTTCTTTGCTGACTTTTTGTCTAGTTGACCTATCTCTTTGTGACAGTGGGTGTTAAGGTCTCCTATTACAATTGTGTTCTTGTGTATTTGGTTTTTCATGTCCATTATTATCTGTCTTATTTAGGTCGGTGCTCCTGTATTTGGTGCATATATATTTATAATTCTTAGTTCTTCCTCTTGTAGTTTTCCACTAATAAGTATGTAGTGGCCTTCTTTATCTCTTTTAATTCTTTTAGGTTTGAAGTTCACTTTGTCTGCAAACAGAATAGCTACTCCTGCTTTTTTCTGGGTTCCTGTTGCATGGGATACTGTTTTCCATCCTTTGACTTTTAATCTGTGAGTTACTTTTTGAGTCATATGTCTTTCTTATATACAGCATATTGTGGGATTCTGTTTATTGATCCATTCCATCAACCTTTTTTGTTTGATAGTTGAATTGAGCCCATTTACTTTTACGGGTATAACTGATATGTACTTGCTTGAGTTTGCCATGTTGTTTTCTTATTGTTAGTTTCCTGTTTTTCTCCCTTGTTTAATTTCTTGTCCACCCTGGTGGTTTCTTTCTGCTGTTCTTCTGGAGATTGTGGTCATTTTTACCTCTATCAGCATGTGTTTCAGTACTCTTTCTAAGGTTGGTTTGGTGAACATGAATTTCTTCAGTTGTTCTTTGTCATGAAAGTATCTCATTTCTTCATTAAATTTGAAAGATAGTTTTTCTGTGTACATCAGTCTGGGTTGAAAGTTGTTTTCTTTTAGGGCTTGGAATAATTCACTCCAAGCTCCTCTTAACCTGAAGGCCTGTGCTGAAAAGTCTGCCGTGAATCTAACAGGCTTTCCTTGATAGGTGAGTTGTATCTTTTCTCTGACAGGTTTTAGTATTTTGTTTTTATGCTGTCAGGGTATAGATTCATGTTGATTATGATTCTTTGGCATTCTATATACCTCACTTAATTGTATATCAGATTTTTTCCCCATGTTTGGGTAATTTTCTGCAATTATTTCTGTAAACAGCTTAGATATGTCCTTTGAGTTGTCTCCTGCTTCCTCACTGATGCCTATTAATCTTATATTGTTTCTCCTGGCAACATCTTGAAACTACTGAATTGTCATTTCATGCTGCTTTCTTGTTTTTATAAGTTCTACCCTTTCATGGCTGCTATCTGAAATCCTGTCCTCAAGGTCTGAAATTCTATTTTCAGCTTCATTTAAACAGTTTTGCCTGCTTTGAATAGAATTTTTTGTTTCGTGGATATCTCTTTGAATTTGATTCATGGATTCTGCTTGTTTTCTGCATTATTCATTCAAAGTTTCAATTTCCCATGCTCCTGTATTTTTTTTTATCTATTTCTTCTCTAGCTATGTTTAAAAACTCATTTACTAAGGTTGTTATTTCTGTCTTTACATAAGACATTATTTCTAATTTGAGTTCCTCTTTAGACTTATGGATTTGTTTATTTGCTTCATTTGCTATCTTTTCAGTGATTTCTGGTGTATGACTTTTAAAGTCCTCTATTTAATTGTCTCCTGTACTTGCTCCTGATGGACTAGATGTTTGAGATTGCATTTTGCCTATTCCTTTAGTCATTTTTTGCCTTTTGGGTAAATATTTGATCTTTCTATCCCAACAGTCACAACTGTCCATAGTGTGAATTTTAGGGTTCTACTGTGTGGTTGATGTTTATCAAATTGCTGGGGACCACATGAAGAGGAGATCCAGTCACCTGAATTCCTCCTACAGGGCCTGTTGTGTGAGTCCTATATTCTTTCCAGGCTAATTAGCCTAGAAGTATTGATGTAGGTCAACTCTTAGTTCCTGTTGTTGCTATATCTTCAGGTTGTTGCAGTTCACCAGATCTCCCAGGCTATAGCGTTTATGTCACCTGAGGCCCTATTTTGTCACTGGAGGTCTCATAAGCTCTTTTAATTTTCTCTAAGTAGGGGAAGCATTATTGGTGCACTCCCCAACCTATCTGATGTTCTCTGTGTGGAGGAGGGGATTATGCACTCTCTTACCAGATTCACCAAGGTCTTACAGTTGGAGAATTTCACTTCCACTCCTATTTACCCACTACAGACCTCTATTTTAAGGGCAAACTAACCACAGTGACTGGGGCCTGCTGAGGTCTTCTGTTTGGGGGAGTGGTTCCCGAATCTTTAATCCAGCAAGCACGGTACTCTGCTATACTCCAAGGTTCTGCTGTTCCCGGCAGAGGAGCAGGCCCAGGAGCAGTGGGCCAGAAGCCTGGGGCCTGCGGCATTCTTGCCCTATGTTCCCAGCAGACTCCACCCTTTTTTCCAACTCACACAGGGTGGATCAGTTGTACCCACACCACCATAATAATCACCTTCTCACACTTCATTCATATTTACTGTTTCTCTGTCTGTATCCATATAGCCCAGCAGTCCCTGGGCTCCTTGAGATTTCTGCTTTTTCAGCACTGCAAGCAAAGGATGATTGAAAAGAGATCAGCAAACCTTTCATAAATTGATGAATAGGAAGTAGTTTAGAAAAGGATCATGTGCTTATGTAATTGTAGAGTGACATTAAATTGTTTTATTTCTTATTTTATAACTTCATAGGGTAAAACAAGCTAGGTTACTTGACTTTTTAGGAGCAGTAACTGACCCTAATATCAAGTTAATTCGCCAATATCTCCTTTTAGAAACCCTAAAAGAGTATTGTTTCCTTACTTGTTTTTTTTTTGCTTCCTTCCTTACTCCTTCCCTCCTCCTCTCCCTCCTGCCCTTCGTTTCCTCCTTCTTTCTTGTCTTATTCATTTGTTTCTTTCTTTTCATCTCTATTTTCTTTCTCTGTCTTTCAACAATCCTGTGCTTTCATCTATAGTTTGATGTCACAAATACTATTAGACACTGGGATTGCTGATATAGGCAATGTGTACTTTATATGCTTTGATGAATTTCATGGACATACGGTGAAAAAAGAAAGCATAGATTTATGTAAAAGCATACTTAGGTGCACTTTGGTAGGAAGGCCATGGTTTTAGCTCAGGTTCTCTGTGAAGCAGAGGCCCAGATATGATTAGACGTGCCAGGGATTTATTATAGAAACGTCTAAGTGAGAAAATCTGGAGATGCAGCGAGAGCACTGGATGGAGCAACAGAACTCAGATGCAGCTCTATCCTCTTTCAAATGACTAAAGAAAAAAGGGGAAATAGGCAGGCTAAGTACCAGTTTCAAATTGTGAGTATGATAAGTAACTCCCCTGTAGAATTCCTGAGAAACCTAAATGAAAGCCTCCTATATTTGCTGCCAGCTTTAAAAATCCAATACATATAAAGCATTATTAGCACTAGGAAATACTTCATAGAATCCATTTTGGCCAATGTATGGGAAGTCATCACCAAAATGATCGCTTCCTATTTGAAGCAGGTCACTGTGCTCTCCTTTCCTTCATCTTCCTCCTTCCTTCTCTCCTTTCTTCCTTCCCTGCCTCCTTCCTGTCTTACCCTCAAGTTTAACATAATATACACTGTGAGGTTCAAAAAGGCTATGAGCCAGTCACAAAGATGTTTAAGGGTTCTGAAACTCAATGACTTTGGAAAAAATTCTCCTTTATAAAAATATTTTCTGACTATTGCATTACCATTGAAGAAGACAGGAAGGGACAAACTTCAAATATTTGAAGCAGTTTTTAGTTCTCAGTAGTGACAGGAGTGTGGTGCTTTAAAACCAGATAAGCCTGAGTTCATATCTTGGTGTTATTATTTATTTGGGTGGACTTAGTCACAGCTCTTAGACAGTCATTGCCACCCATTTCTTATTATGAAATGGATACACAAAATCTAACAAGTTGGATGGGATGTCTTGGAGATTAAATGAGATAATATATGTATAGAATTCAACACCAAATTGAGTAAATAGTAGGGGCTCAGCTAATGTTAAGTCTATTTTAAAGTTTTGCATATGAGGATTTTCATAACAATTGGGAAAGATTTGACCATATCCACAGGGCTTAATTTAATCTAAATGGAAATGTTCAGAGAGTATTCCTTGCTGATATTTTGCATGGACTGAGAATGAGAGAATGAAAACCAGAAAGATAGCAACATACATCTGGTAATTTTTTTGAGGACAGAAGTCTTCATTAGTATTTGTCAGGAACAAGAACACTGTAACAAATGAGAAATCACATGGGAGAGCTTAGATTTGGTTTCAATTGCTCCTTAAATCATGTTCAGAATGGTTTAAAATAACAATATCAAGCCCCATCCCTAGAGATAACAATTCAATTGGTCTGGTACACAGCCTGGACAGAGGTATTTATTACAAGCCCCCAGGAAATTCTAATGTGTCATCATAATTTAGCTCTCAGGCTCTAGTTTACCTAGACATCTCAAAGCCTCAGTGGGTATAACAGGAAACATGTTTACCTTTGTTGTGCAACCTGATTTGTAGCTAAGGATAGTAGTTAACTCCCCTGTCACTTGTCTGGGGCTATGGACTCTATCACCATTGTACCACACTTATAAGTTTCTGTCCCACTCTCTGATAAGAAAATCACATTCTTAAAATTATCTATGCACCACACAGTTAGCATTTGTCTGATCAGATCAAAGAATCAAGGAAGCATATCATTAAGTGTTGGAAATCTTTCTCCCTTCAGATTTCCAGCATCCAAAACGTCACAAAAAAATGGAAACCAGCACTGACAGCTAGATTCCCGAAAGTGTTCACTGAATTTTTGAAAAAATGCTGAAAGACAAAGTCTACGTCAGATGTTGCATGTAGGGTCATTGGAATTTTGAGTACAGTAAAACCTTGATTTGCAAACTTAACTCCCACTGGAACATGCTTGTAATTGGAAGCACACGTATATCAGAAGGGATTTTCCCATAAGAAATACTGGAAATTCGGATGATTCATTCCCAAGCTCAAATACATTCATACAAGAATGATTATAATACTGTAGTATAATATGAGATCACAAAGACAATATAAAAAACCAATTAACTTGTGTTTACCTTTGGAATGCTTGGTGGCTGGTATGAGATAGACAAGAAAACTGTTGTGTAGGGTGACTTTCACTGTCACTAATGGAATCACTGTTGTGTATGGACTCCATGGAATCTTACTTTTTACAGAACTTTCACAAGAAAGCTATCCAATGGCACTTGCCTTGGCCTCTCTTTGCAGATTTTTGCGGAAATTTAACATTGCATTGGCATTAAACAGATTTATTACTCTCGCTGCTATAGCGCTTTTCAGGTGATGCTTGTCTGCAAAATTTTGCACTGTTTTCCACATTTTACACATTTCCCTAATCTCATTTTAAGTGAGGGGCTCCTCTGCCCTTTCTTCCATGTCCTCTTCAGACAAGATTTCCTCCAGGACCTCTTGCTGTTGGGAGATGATCACCCACAATCACACACACACACACATAAACACACACAGAGAGAGAGAGAGAGAGAGAGAGAGAGAGAGAGAGAGAGAGAGAGAATCACTGGCTTAGTTGTAATCATGTGACATTTGGAGACACTACTTGTATAGCAGGCATCACTCATTTATCAAGATAAAAATTATTAGAAATGCTTGCTTGTTTCATGGAACACTTGTAGACCATGCTATTCACAAGCCAAGGTTTCACTGAATTAGGTTAACAAGTCAATTTGAATTTTTTGTTACAGTTCAAACGTTTTGTAAATGTCCAGATTGTAAGGATTTTAGAATGTGTGAGCCATAGGTCTCCCTCAAAACTCATCAACTTTGCCACTGTGATAAAAAGGCAACAATAGACAATGTGTAATAAATGGACACCACTGTTGTCCAGTCACATGTTATTTTCCAAAATAGCAGGTCACTGGATTTGGTCCCTGTGCTATAACCTGTTAGGCCATGATAGAGAGGCTTATGGCACTTATTTCATTAGGGATTCTAATGGTGCTAGTATTGTTCTCAAATGAAACAGAGTGATTGGAAACAAGGAACAACAACAATGACAGTATGAAATGACAAATATATAGAGGAAAGCACGGTCGTCTGTCTACTGCCACAGGAAATGCCTGTAAAAGAGTGCCACCGAAGTTTGATGGCCACTACAGGTTGATTTCAAACATTAGCAGGTGGAGTGCTTGAGAGTATATTTATGGATGAAGCAACTGAAATCATAGTCGAAAATGTTGAGATAATTAATTCCAGAAAATGATAAACAAGTGAACGCCCAAATGATTTTTTAAACCCACCTGTCCTGAAAACACAAATTTAAAGTTTGAATTTAAAATTTATAGGCCACAGAAGTTCATGTTAACCACAGAAATTGTGGTGAAAATTATTAATGAACTTAAACTTATTTTTGTGGAGAGGAATCTAAGCAGAACTATAAGGACCAAGCATCCCAATTTTAATATTCCGAAAGCCAGGGACTACTGAGGAAGCCTAGGAAAGTATAAATGGATAAATTATTTGAGCAATTATAATTTATCAAAATATATAAGATTTTGGTGAAGATCTGAAAACTAGTTTAAAAATGTATTTATTTTAAATATTTCCTAACAGGAAAAGTATCCAATAAGAAAATAAGAAGAAAGGTAGATGTCATTCATTTCAGTTTGCAAGCCTGAGATATGAGTGTCCTGAATTGAGGATGAGAAAAAAAGCAGAAATGTATTATTGGCAATCTTCTACTCTTTTTTCTCAAAACATTCTTTCACTGAGATTAGCACTATACTCTTAAAAATTAGTATTTTTTCTGTTTCGCCTTAATCTGAGCCTTTCACAATAGAATTAGAATGGAGAAATACCAAATGGATTTCAAACTTGTCCCCAACGATTAATAAAATTCTTGAGATACTCGCATTCACGGAATGAATGGAGTAACAATTACTGTATTCTGGACACTTGCATCATATTAGCAGTACACTGGGCTTTGTGATAAATGTTGCAATAAGCAGTTGTTCAACTAGCTTCAGTAAGTGCAACTACTTTGAGGGAAATGGCGATCCTATCAGTTATAATGGCTCACAATGAAGTGATGTTCAACTGGGAAGAGCAGAATGGTGTTTATTCTGACCACTTAACAAACACTAAGAGAGTCCTGTGCTTCAACATAGCTCACCTACAGTGATGCAGTAGAACCTTCTGCCTCATGATCCCATTTAATTGCAATTTCCCTAGTCTCCCTGGTAAGGAAGCCCCATTTCTTTGCTAGACTTGATGAGTGTATTATTAAATGTATATGAGTAATGATCAAAAGAAATGGAATTTACATCTGCATCTAGCATTCAACTAATTTGAAAAATGTAATCCAAGGGGACCTGTGGGATACTATTAAGTTGCAATTGTTGATTGAAAAAATGATTAGTGATATTAATTATGTGACAGTCATGGTTTGTTTAGGAGAACTGTAGATAACATGACATTAAAGCGAAAGTTTAAAGAAAGAGTTAATTTTTTTTTAAAAAAAGCCATAATAAAAGTCTAGGCTACAAACTAAGATGCAAAACATGGCGAGAAGCTGATCACACAAATCTTCCTTTTGCCTTACTCTGAAAATGGTGAAGGAATCAGTATTGGAATTTGAGAAATTTTGAGAAAAATATGACTGGAAATAGATACGGGTAAGCCATGAGTCCCATTTATCGGGGGTGAGAATGAGGCTATGTCCCTCACCTCAAGCTTAATGAAAAGGATGCCAGTATGATTACTGAGTGCTTATGATGTGTTCCTGGCCCTTGCGATGCAACCTAGGATGCTGAGAAAGCTTGATGCACTATAGACTGGGAAGTAGTACACCCAGGAGTAGCAGAAAATACCTGCCCCAAGCCCGTATGCTTCAGTGGCCCAGCTGAAAGTTCCTGTTGTAGTTCCAGTTGCTTCCATCTCTTAGAAAAGGCTGGTCACTGTGAGGCAGAGCTGGTCGCTATGATGCATATCATAAGGACCGATCGAAAATAGCCAAGAACTCTACCTGTGTACCTCCCTCCTTTTAACCCCATAAAAATCTCCCTTCCTGGGCCTTTGAGGTCTCACATTTTGAGATAAATTGATTCCCTGTCAGTGCTCATCTGACATTAAATAAATCTGTCTCCAAGTCATTTCAATGTTTCTGCCTGCCACTGCGCCATCGCCCTCGTGGGAACTGCAAACAGAAGTCTCTAATGATGAGGAAATTACACCCCCGGAGACAGCAAGCAGCGCTACAGAGCGTGGTGGGAAAGTTCTACCTGGGTGCTTTGGTGATCTTGCATGTGTCTTCATAGGCAAAGGTTGAGCTCCAGTTTTTCTGAGTCCTGGTGCTATGCCCTGTGATGTTCCCAGTCCCAAGCAGATAGGAAACCTGTGCGGGGCAGCTCTGAGACCGTCTGTTGCTTGCTTTCTTATTTCTCCTGGGAAGAGGTCATGTGTCAATTTCTCCTACAGCTGAAGGATGTAAATGGCTCAGCTGTATTCTTCACTGTATGATAATCTGCAACACACACTGCAGTCATATTATTTCGCTTTTTCAATGTCATCCGTTATAATTTGTGAGACAAAACGATGGTGAGCGAGCACTTTTGACTATTCGTTTAGTTATGCATGGAATCATCTGGATGAATCAAAATCCGTATTGTATCTTTGCAGTTTGAATCAATCATGCCCTGGTTTTGGCCTTGTTTCATCTTTTGTATGTGCCTGACATGGAATAATATAGAGTGAAACAGCTTTAAACATTTTCCGGGGTGAAAGAATACATCACTAGTTTGCCACCAAGCTAGTAACAATATGCCTCTATCCCTTATTTTCCCTGTCACATCTCCACCTCAAGTTCTAGTTTCCCAACTGAGGAAGAGAGGTGGAAACGCAAACTAGATTTTTAAAAATGCCAACTACAACATATTCCTGTATTGATCTGGGAGAGAAGAAAGAAATTCCAATTTGGAATCACTTGCAGTACTTGAAAATAACTAAATTTGTGGCAAGAGCAAGCATTGAGTCAGGAACATGGCAGTATCAGCCCAATAAAACAAATTCAAAGTGAAAAACAGGGACAAAATAAAGTCCTTGTCTATGTATTTTTCACAAATCCTTGCAGTTAAATGCCTGTTTACCTGTTTTCCAAGACTCTATCTAGAGCAGTGTTGGCAAACCTACGGAATGGGTGACACGGTGGGCATACAGAGCCCTCTCTGTTGGCACACAAGCCATGGGGATGAATTGTTTCTCTAAACCAAAACCTCAGTATTCAGATTTGATTGCAGTGTTAGTGCTTCAGCTTGAAGTGAGTTTTGGGTTGCAGTTTGGGCAGTCATTCTCCAAAAGGTTTGCTTTCACTTCCAGAGAGGTTTACTAACAACAGGTGGAAGTAGTCAGTCAGCACCTGACAGAGTAGTGCTGGGATTGACTCCGGAAAACTATCTGCTAGCACTTGGTTTTATAAAGCGCTTGCAGAAGTATTGTTATATACAGTGACATTTACAGAGGCCTGAATGATGTGAAGAAAAAGACCACAGAAAATATCTATGGTAAGAGTTTCTAGGTGCATGTAAATGTGAGTGCAAAGTAACCAAAGACCTGTGCAAGGAACAGCCAAAGGCCTGTGTGGCTGGACCCTAGTGAAGTGGACAGAGAGGGAGATCAGAGGATGTCAGCAAGGAAGGCAGCTGTCTTCTCACGGGGGAACTTGGAGACCATGGTACAACCACTGAGGTTGACTGAGAATTAGATAGTTTTATTTAGAAGATACAATTTTCTTTCTATTTTAAAGGATCACTCTGGATTCGGTGTGGAGAATAGGAGGAATTGAAGAGTTGGTGCATTAGATGACATGATAGTGGCATGGGCTATCTGTGAAGGACATCAGGAATAATAGTTCTGGATATATTTTAAAGAAAAGTCAACGGCATTTGCTGACGGCTTGGATATGGTGGCGAGACAAAGTAACAAGTTAAAGGTAATTCAAGTTCATTTGTTCTGTTTGTCTGAATGATTCATATAATAGATGTGACCACTTATAGAATTAATGTGTTGAAAAAGAAGTCCCTCATACGCTTTAGCTAGAAGTAAGGCAAATAGATAAAAGAAGTAAAGTGGAAAAACAGTGGACAGAGAGAAAAACTGGAACCAAAGAACAGTGCTGCGAGAAATAATAAACGAAATTACATCGAAGAATGAGGGATCAATGGTATAAATGCTGATCAGTGCTTTGGGTGTAAAGAAAGAGAAATATGCAATAACTCAAGGAGCATGTGACACTGAGAAGATTATTTGTGTTTGCTTTAATTTTTTTTTTGAAATGGAGATACATTCCAACATGTTTGTATGATGTGAACCATAGGAGAGGTGAGTTATTTTCGACACAGGACAAACAACGACTGAACTGACATCACTGAGTAGGCAAGATGAGTTGGATCTCTTGCCCTACTCAAATCTGGTTCTAACTGCATCATGAGAAGTTAACTGAAGCTGAAAGGAAGACACAATTTATGGTCGCTGAAGTGAGTAGATCCATAGGCTGGACCGACTGTAAGAACCCGTGGGAATTCTCTTCCAATTGCTCATGTTCCCTCACCAAACTGTGGGGTTATCTTGTGAAGTTATGAATGGTGAAAGGACAATGTAACAACTGAGAGATAAGAGCAGTGATAGGAAATGACCAGGAAAAAAGCAGCTTCACTTTATTGGAAAAGGAGAGTAACTTGAGGGTCCTGGCCATGAGTTTAGAAGAATTGCTATTTGTCGTTAGGTTTTTCATCAGTTGCATTTTGCTGTTGGTATATGAGCAAAGGATGGGTGAGAAACTGGATTTAATAGAGACTGAGTAATTCCAAGAGTGATCACAAATTCTGGAATAAATTCTATTTCTATGAACAGGTAGCATTTTGTCAATTATGAGTGCATGAAAAAGCTTGAGAGTTTGAGGATACTGGCAAAATCACAATAATCAAAAAAACAAACAAGCAAAACCTTTAAATTTTTGACCAAATGTTAGCAAGTGTGAAATGCTAAGGAAAGAGCTGTACACAGATGGTGTGGAAATCATATCCCTGTCTCTCCTAGAGAATGACAGAGTTCTGTGAAGGTCTTGTAGATAATTCTAACTTTTGTCCTAATAGTGATTTACCTCCTTGATTCTTTTATTTATTTTTTTCAATTCTTACTTCACTTTGATGGAATACAAATTGTGCTTTATGAAGTTTGAGAGAAGAAGCTTAGAGATTTTGACTTAGATGTTCTAATTGAAAGAATCGACGTTAGAGTTGGCAGGTGCTCTGGCAGATTTTGCAGGTGTGGATTATAATCCCTACCCTTTGCTGGGAAACTATCAGTCAGTGTCAAACTAAAATCATTGGAGCAGTGCAGGGAACAGCTGTAGCTGACGTCACTTGCAAAGTTTTCTAGATGTCATCTCAGCAACAAGGAGGTTGACTCTCACCCCAGCAACAGCCACAGCCACAGGTGACTGGGACTAACTGCAGTGGGGACATAATGGACATCTGGAACTCCCAAGGGAAAGGACATCTGGAAGCCCTGTCCTACAGGAGTGCTAGCAGGAAATTTAGGGTTGCTACCTCCACAGATGATGTCTTCAATGGATGATAATTACATGGCTCTGAACAAATACTTTTTAAGAGTTTTGGAGAGTTTCCAGTTTGTGGTGTACACATGCTTAATAAAAGCAAAGTTAAAAGACAAGGCCTTTGGGGAGTGAGAGTCAGATTTGTCATAAACTAGAGTTACCGGTGTCAAAGGGACTAGTGTCAAAATCAGTGGAAAGCACTCAATTGACTCAAAGGAGTCTGTTCTTTGGATTTAAATAAACCCTATGGAAAGTGGGTGATTTGGCACAGTTAAGGACTTCAGAATTGATACGGCTTCTGATAATACCCAATGGCTTCAACTCCATCTATAAAACATGTTGCTACTGCTGAAGACAAACTGACTTCCTGAACAAAATAGCTTACCTGAAAATTGAAGACTAAGCCCAGAGTTAATGGGCAGACACTCTGAACTTGGATCTAGAAAGTGAGAGTATTTCAAAGCCATTTATATGCAAAACAATAGCTCACTAGGACTCAGAAGACCTAATACTTGGACATTGTTAAAGATCTTGAA
Source organism: Hydrochoerus hydrochaeris (assembly GCA_004027455.1). NCBI lineage: Eukaryota > Metazoa > Chordata > Mammalia > Rodentia > Hydrochaeridae > Hydrochoerus > Hydrochoerus hydrochaeris. The sequence continues at coordinate 147,182 of PVLA01000656.1, forward strand.
GACCATGTGCCCTAAGCGGTGGTGAAATTATTGTATCATTTACACTGCATGCCTACTATGCAGGAGAGGTGATGCTACTAGATTTAGTTAAGGTGACTTTTTTATCTGCTCTTCAAAAGACTTCTCAAATTTTGGTTGATCTCGATTTGAAACAAGTGACAAGTGACATGCTATGGGCTGGGGTTATCTTAACACTCAGAATGAAAAAAGTCAAAATCCAAGATGAAGAAGCCGTGCATTGAACCCCATGCCTACCTCTTGAGGGAATGTGTTTAGCAGTTACTATTCATCAGCCACTTATTTAGCAGATGAGGACAAAGCGTCCGTCCTTGGCCTCAACATGCTAGCAGAGTTAAAAAGGCAAAACCCCACAATTACTTACACCCATGGTTATTTACTTTACTTTCTTCTTTATTTTAGCAAATGCCAAAAACCAATAAGTGACCCCTAGCATGACACAATTCTAGAACCAACTGTTAAACAGAAAGCTCTTACCTGCTTAAAAATAAAATTTTTCCCAGTCATAATAGCAATTATATCTGTGGAGGCAAAGCCATCAATGATAATAGCTCAGAGCTGCTCTTAATACTCCAGCAGTGACAAGGTTACACGACAGGCCACAATAATGGAGATCTGTGTTCATTGTTCTTATAGTTTTTAACAGATTGCCTTAAAATTAAGGTTTGGGTGGGGCAGTTTAAGCACTTATATGTGGAAAAACAAACCACTCAAACTCACATGCTATTTTTCAAATTCAACAGAAACAAGAGAAGAACTGCACACCAGCCAGCACTTCCCTCAAGAAAATAGAGGTGCTATTGATTGAATTCTTATCTCTGAACATGCAAGCCATTTAAATTTTATGTCAAACTACAAATGGTCCTTGATGATTATCATCAGCACAGAGATACTCTACCAAAAAGCCACTTTCCCTGGCATGACTTCATCTTCTGTCTCTTAGTAAAACTTCAAATATACTTTCAGACATGCAATATTCAACAACTCTCTTAAACACCAAGAAAACCCCAAAAGATTTTTTAAGTGCAGCAAAAGTGAGGATGAATCAGATTTCCAAGTGTGTTTCTGAAACCTACTTCTGAAAAGTGTGCCTTATCTGTAGAATGAGACTGTGGCTCTCCAGGTAACAAAACAACCCCTTCTGCACTTGCAAATGTCTGGGATAAAAGCTATCTGCTGTCTTTCTTTACCCTGAGGTGTAAATGAAAATAAACAAACACCAAAAAGTACATGAGAAGAGATCTTATGAAATCCATTGCCATGCCATCTATTCTGTATTAAGCATTTCTGTAAATGATTATGTAACTGGTTTAGAATGGAGAATAATGTCTGGTATAACAGTCTCTGCTATGCAGTTTTGGCGAACCACACTACATTTATTCCTATCTACAACCTTCTTTTACCCCGTTCCCAATCCAAATATTATTCATCACAGACCAATAGAAGCAACACTGTGATTGGTTGAACAAAAGCTCCTTCTTGGTTCCCACCTGCTCCTATTTTAATCTTAACCCACTTAGGTGTAGAAATTAGACAAAATTTCCTTTTAATAATTCTGCCTCTGAGTCTCCAAGCATGCTGTTCATAATTAGGCCAATTTACATATTCTGAACTTCTCCTCAAGGACTTTTCATAGTCTGTCCTTACTGTTCATTTCTGAATGCAACAACCCCAGAGAGGATCGCCCGCCCCAAAGCATCCTTGAAGGCCAAATTGCTAGTTTGGACAGGTGCCAGGCTAGTCCCTTTAGCTGGGTGGGGCCACACTGGGATTTGATTTTCTCTCTGCAGAAGGAAGAGATGGCCTAGATTAGCACCATCATAACTTTCTGTTCTCTCCCTCCAAAGAAATTATTCCTCAGTTACATGACTGTCTAAACAGTAACATCATAGAATATTGCAGATTTTTTAAAATGTTCACATTTAAATTCTGCATGTTTTGCATATGTGTAAAAGTTAGTGTAAAATTTAAGATTTAGAATTATATACCATGTAAAATCCTTTATTTATTAATTATATAAATGGATGAACTAAGGTCCAGTTGGTTGTAGAAGTCATAGGAATTTTGATTTCTTGATACTTAGGAACATGTATTTAAGGAAAAAAAATTTTACCTCTTTTTCCAAGTAAGGTAACTATGGGAGAAATAAACTGCTACATACTTTTGCCTTTCTCTTTCAACCTTTTAAAGGCTTCTGTCACAGAAATTGAGGATCTAATTTTTATTGGTCAGTGTCATGCATCTGTTATTACATCTATTACCACTGGACACATTTACAGGCCACTTAAGGCTTTGATCTCATGTGGTTCTCTTTGTTTGCTTCCTGTTTAATTTTATCTGAAAATATTTTTGATTCTGTTATGAATAGAAATCTAAATCCTAACGATTGAAAGATAACTAATCTAGTGATTGCGTCATCAGAGACAAGACAAGGAAATATATGAAGTAGTACTGCTCTGCATGTTCCACTGTGTAAATGTAAACAGGCACCTAGGACTGACAATATTGCCTTGTGACTATACCTGCTTGTCCCCTAGCTGGGATATGTTTCTTAGAGGCTTTCATAGAAACCCTTGGGAATAATTTCTTCTTCAAGAAAAAACAATCTGTCCCTCATAGAGTCTCAAAATCGATGTACTAATTCAGGCTCATGTGCTTAGGTATTATCTCATTGTGTAGAAAACAGTTTGCATTTCACACTGGGAAAATGTGGAGGTTTATTAGGGATAAATTTTCATAGTACTGGCACATGGTAATAGCTCAGAGTCACAGTGCCTGCCTAGCAAGCACAAGGTCCTGAGTCTGAGAGAGAGAGAGAGAGAGAGAGAGAGAGAGAGGGAGAGAATAAACCTAGTAAAAAGTAGCCAATCCATTGGCAATGCTGCCTGCCAAAAATCAATTTTCTCAAAGTACCTGTTCAATATCTTCAAGTGCAGCAGTGGTTTCACTCCTCTGTTACCTGTTACTAATTGGTTACCTGATCTCTAGCCTTACTGATGGCTTGCTTTATTGATCCCCACTTGATGCTAAGATCTACATAAATTAGCTCCATACTTTCAGTGGCATAGTTGAGTAGAGATTAAAAAAATGCATGAAAAAGAAAATTCAAATGAAATGTATATTCAGAGAAGGTGGTCTTGAGGATATTACATCTTAACTTAGACATCAATGTCACCCTTCTCTGTTTTACATGGTAAAATTTTCATGTCACAGTTATACAGCATGAGTGTGTGAAAATAATCCTGGAAACTTGTGCAGCACTTTACCGTTACAAAGATCTTTCAGAGGCATATTTTAATCTTTTAAGCAGATGAACAATTTCAGTCATCTAAATAATTTATTCTGTCCCACTTTAGACAATACACAAATATTCCAAATGACTAATCTCCTAAATATAGATATTGCAATTGGTGTTGCCTCAGAGGGCTGGCACAAGATCAATTTCAATTCAATTTATTTAATCGGTATTTATTCTCCCAGTTTTCTACCAATATTCCAATGTTTAGAAATTAGAAAGAAGCAAAAGAAGCAAGGTCCAGTTCAATAAAAGGTCAGACTTCCAGATCATTTTTTTGAGGATGGTACAATATGTCTGAGGAAGCAATGAGCTTCTCGTCAACAGAAGCATCCAATCAATGGTAATATACCACTTACACATAAAATATACAGGAAAACTTTGCATTAGATATAGGCATGATTTCAACAATGTTTTAGTTCTAAGTCCATGCAATTCATTTCTGTCTTTTTAGTATATAGGTTGTTGTTCATTACCTGAATTAACTGTGATAATCAAACTCTGCCATCTTAGAAACTAATTGCTTATTTAGATTTAGGTTTCTAAACTAAACTATGAATGTAATGTCTCTTAACATTTTAACCGTTTAAGGACTGCTTTCCACACGATTCATTTCAGATTTAGGTAAAATGACAAAAGTCACATGTCCATGCATGACTTCTGAATATTTTCACCATAATGTGTTTCTCTCACCTACAATGAAAATAAAATAATCAGATGATGCAAGTTCAATAACCAATAAAAGAAGATTAAACAAAACTATGTTGCTGGGGATTTAGCTTAGCAGTTTAAGTGCCTGCCTGTCAAGCGCGAGGTTGTGAGTTCAATCCTTGATACAAAAAAAAAAAAAAAAAACTATGTCAAAACAAAACAAAGAAAAACAAAATTGAGAATGCAATATAAAACCAGCATATCTCTAAATTTTTTCCAGAAAGGTACCCAGAAGGGGACTAAGTGGGTAGAATTGGACCCCAAGTCCTTGACTTTTAAAGAATCCCCATACTGATTTCCACAGTGGTTATACCTTTTCCCCAAAACCCTGGAAGCATTTCTTATTGGTTTATTGCTTCATAATATCCATTCTTTCTGGAATGAGATGGAATCTCAGCATTGTTTTAATTTTCATTTCTCAAATAACTAGTGATATTGAAAATTTTTCATTTATTTATTTGATGGGTCATGGATATAGGTCTGAGGCACAGTGAATGCCTGGCAAGTGTGAGGTCCTGAATTCAGTGTTCAAATCCCAGTAACCACACACACACACACACACACACACTATATATATATATATATATATATATATATATATATATATACTTGCCATTTGTACTTCTTCTGTGAAATGTCTATTATCCCAGAAAGCATCAAAAGCATCATATAACAATGGTATATGCATAAAGATGCTTATAGCAGCATACTTTGTAATGGTTAAATCTTGAAAGCCACCCAAATGTCCATCAACTGCTGAATGCATGAAAGTGCAATTTTTTTATTATAACGGAGTATTACTCAGACATAAATAAGGATAAATTTGAGACATTTATAGCTAAATCGATGGAACCTGAGACCAAAATCGTACAGGAAATAAAACACATGTAAATATCATTTTATCTCTCTGGTGTGAGAATCTGAAAGTGTAAATAAGAACCGAAATGTATGAGAGATATTGCAAAATGGGAAGAAACTGTTCAAAAGGAAAAGGGAGCTAGAGAGGGAGGAGGAGGAAAGGAAGAAAAGGAAAAGAAAAAATTAGAAAAGAAGGATAAAATAAAAACAGAGCTTTGTGAAAGGGGAGGGAAAGGGGTTTGAAGGGAGCGGATGGGAATGGGAAGAAAAGAGGAATCAAAAGTACATGTCCAGGCATCACGAAAGTGTCAGCATCCATGATGCTTAGCTCGTGGAAGATAATACATGCCATTAGAAAGATAGTAAACTTAATGGTTTGTAGGAGTAGCGCAGGTTTTTAGAAAAAAACATGATTCTAGATGAATTTGAGAAACAGAGTTTCCTCCATATTATTTTATAGAAATTTATCAATTCAAAGATACATTGGAAGATAATAAACTCTTAGCATTTCAAAAATTTTTTTGCCAAATTAACCCACTATTCACATGATAAAAAGCTGTCTTTCTTATAAACAGATGACAGCAACTAGCTGCCATCTATCAGGATCTATCAACCCCCAGCCCTGTTTCGCCTGCCAATTTTCACATGAGGAGCCCTCAGCCTTCTTCACCTTCCAGGTCAGCACCGCGACAGTCTCAGAGCTCAGTGAACTCATTTGCAGGTGGAGAAGAGATTCTCAAAAGAGCTGTACAAAGATTTTCAAACTCAGACTAATGCTCGTATCTACAGTAAGTTTACTCTAACCAAACTTTCTAAATGCTCACGTACTGCGCATACTCAATGACGTCAGTGTTGTCACTAGATGTCTGTCTTCTTTCCTTCCTTGCTCCCTCCCTCTCTCTCTCTCTCTTTCCTTCCTCTTTCTTTCTTTCTTTCTTTCTTTCTTTCTTTCTTTCTTTCTTTCTTTCTTTCTTTCTTTCTTTCTTTTTCTCCCACAGCCAGACCTTCTGGCTACACTTACACAAGATAGACCAAACTTTTCTAAAGTGCCCCATTGAGCAGCAATTCTGATTCTGGAACATGCTTGACAGACACAATTTAAAAGATGAAAAGTTTACTTCAGTTCACTGTTTCAGAGGATTCATACAAAGCCCCTCTGGTTTCCACACAGAGTATCATGGCAAAGGACAGCTGACCAGTTCATGTCACCCAGCAAGCAGACAGCAGGAGATTTCTGAGACACAGGGGCCAGGGATAAGGGATAGGCCACAGAGTCACAGCCCTCTGACACACAGTGACACACCCACAAAGGTGCTTTCATAATTTAAGCATCTGTCACTCCAAGCAAATTGACAATCAAGATCAATCATCATAACAATTAAACAAGGCGTATCTGTTCTGCCTGAGACAGAATACATAGCTGTCACTGCTGTCTCCTCTTGGCTCTCAGTTTATTTATGTGTTGCATAATAATTTCAACCACCTTAGAAAATAGATAATATACATTTGTATAATATACATTGTAATATATTATACAATAATATAGAAATATAATATAAATTATGTAATACTACATAAATACAATATATTATATCCTAATGCATTTAATGTATTATGATATATATGATTCAACATGTTATTATATATGTTTTTAACATTTGCAGAAAGCATTAAAAGGGAAAATGTATACAAGATGTTTTATCTAACATTTTAATCATTTTCCTTCACGTTTCCTTCCCTATCTTCACCTCTCTTCCGAACCAGGCCCCATTTCCATCTGCAGAAAGCCTGCCTCCCTGTCTCCCTCAGCCTTTGATGGTGCTCTTCTTGTGCTGGTGTCTTCTTTCCTTTTTATTCTTCTTCTCTCCAGTCGAAACAGGCACAAGGAACAAATAATTGAGCCAATGAGGACGTCAGGGGTGCACAGCCTTTAGTATTCATTAGAACTGCCAAGAGGGTTTGTTAAAACACAGCGAGACTCCATCTTCCAAATTCTGGAGTCAGGCACTATGGAGTGGGGCTAGATAGATTTCACATCTAACATACTCACAGCTGGTACTGTTAGGGCTGATTCATGGATCACACTTTAAGAAACACTGGGGCCAGGTATGGTGGAACTCACCTGTAAGCTCAGCTACTCCAAGGTGAGACAGGAGGATCAGGAGTTCAAGGCCACCCTGGGCCACTTAGAACCTGCGACAAAATTTAATTAGAAAGGGCTAAGGACATATCTCACTGTTCTATGTGTTCAACCCCTAGTAACACAAAAAGAAAAATAAGAAAGAAAAAGAATTAGCATGATAATAAGAACATTTAATAAGTTGATTTGATGCCTGCATTACTTACTGCTAAATTGTCAATTTCCAAAAGTAAATTTATTGTGGTCATTTGTCTTATGAGCAAGTGGAAGAGTATACCTTTCCCTTCTCTAATATGGCAGATTTTCCCAAGAGGCTTCAGTCCTCTTGCTAGCATCCAGAAGCTTTTGCTGAATTTATCTGTTTCTACACACGGGAGATGGCAGGACCTGACGTGCTGCTTTTAGTAAGCTCTAGGAGGAGGGGCGCACCAGTGCACAAGGTCTATCTCAGCAGCATACTGCTAACTGGGTAGTTTATACAACCGAAACGTATTGTCTCTTACTTCTGGAGGCAAAAGTCCAAAACTGAAGTACTGATGAGTTTTGTTTTCTTCTTAGAGCTGTGAGGAAGAATTTGGTTCACCTTCCTATCTGCCTCCCACCTTCACATGGTTTACTGACCATCTTACTTTACTTGTCTTCTAGATTGACCAACCCAATCTCTGCTCTCTTTTTCAGGTAGTGTTTTCCATGTGTGTGAGTCTTGTATACATTTTCCATTTTATAACAGAAACCAGTAATATTGGACCTAGGGCTCATAGTGTATCATCTTAGCAAGATACATTTGCGAAGACTCCATTTCCAAATGAAGCTGCATTCTCAGGCATTAATGCAGTCAATATTGTACCTAGGCACTGAATTTAATTCGGTTCTCATCCAACTTGGTTTTCAACCAGAATCTTGGAAAGGATGAAGTTTGTGAAACAAGGTACCACTGTACGAATTTTTGGAAACCAGCATTCAGTTTATACCAGTGACATGTCCCCACGAGTTTCTAGCTTTCTCTAAATCAATTGTTGTCTAAAGACATTTTGCCCTAAGCTTTGGACCCCAGTGACCATTTGTGGTTCCAGGGAAATTACTGTTCCACAAAATTTTATAAATAGATGCACAATGGCAGACTGGAAATTAATGAAAGCAATCTTGACTTGACCGCTGTCTATAACACATTCCTCTGAAGAATACAATGATCTATCGTAGGATAAGCATTACTGCATTCCTTTTCTTAAGCTAGAAACCCTTAAGTCATTACCAGTTTTCTATTTTTTAATATAATCAATAACATTACATTGTCAATAACAATAATGACAAAAACAAAAAAGTTACATTTGTGAGATTTATATATTGTGGCTTAATGTGAAGGAAAATCAACATTATGATATCGTCTTCTTACTGAGTAATATGATTTTTATTTATTAAGATTTGGTTTGATGTTTCTCTGTAAGTATTTATAATTGCTGAAGATAGTCTCTGTAGCCTTACTTAAGTTGACACTTAGCTATTTAATGTTTATATATGAGATCAAACTTATTTTTTATTATTAACATGTATGCAAATTGCTCCCAAGGAAGATTTATGTTTCTGTTAGACAAGTGATTTGATAAGCTCACATAAAAACTTGAAAATCAAGAAATGTCTTTTGGAAACTTTATACAAGCAGTGAAATCTCTGAAGTGAGAAGAAAAGAGTCCTGTTAGGAAGAAATAAAGGCTTTTTTTGGGAAAAATAACCAAAAAATGGACTAAAATAGAGAAACACCATATTTAGTGGGAAGATACTACTTTGTGTTTTTATATCATCTGAGAAAAAGCTGTTAAAATTGGATCTGACATGTAACAGATTCACTGGAGGAAACACTTGTGAGGGACAAGTGGAAAGAACTGGAAAAGCTGTTAGTGCCTTCAGACCCTGACACTTAGGTGACACTAGTGAAGGAGAGAAGGAAAGAAGGACGCTTGGTGTGGAAGAATCTGAGAATGCGCTACGACTCCTTCGAGCTGCTTTCATCAGGCTGCTACCAATGTTCTGGAAAGTACTGAGATAATCACTTCTAATTCCCTTTGGCAGAAGATGACTTATATTCCAGATTTTCATATATGAGCCTATTTCAGTTTTCTTGCATTAAAAGTCTAACATGATGGTAAGTAGACTGCACTGTAGAATTTAGTGGGTTTGAATTAATTAGCACATTTTACACTGAGCTAGGCAATTTTATCTTTTTATTCTTTATTTCCTTCATCTGTAAAGTGAGAATAATTTTAGTACATATTTCAGGAAATTTTATAACTACTGAAAGATAATACTTGTAAAGTACATAGACGCATGCTTCAAGACAGTGTCTCTTCTTCTGTAAGAGCACTGATCTCATTACGTGGCTCTGCTCTTATGATCTCAGCTAGGCCTAATTAACTCGCAAAGAACCCATCTTCAAATACTATCACATGATGCCTATGGCCTAGTCATTGTCATATGAATTTTGCACATAGTTGCCTACACACTCACAGACACACCCCCCACACATATCACACACACATACACACATCCTAGAATTGCAAACTTGTAGATATTTTAAATTATTAACTCTTATTTGATAGACCAGTAAATATCTCATAGGTATATACCATTGTTTCAAAACTGAGTACATATTTTGTGACAAATAAATATATTACTACAAACTATTACAAACACTACAGTAACAGTTTATCTTGAATTCTGTTTATTAAAATAATACTCACTAAGGTAACTATTCACACATATCCTGAATGGTTATCATGTTAGAAGGAGGGCACGCAATAGCATCCCACAAACACTAGCTGAAAATGTAGACTACAAAGTATAATTTAATAGCAGGCGCCTTTAGTTAAAATTATAGCTCTTACGGTGGGCATTAAATAAATTGTGTCAACTAAATTGTTTGTAAATGGATAGATTTTATTCTCCACCTTTACGTAATGGTGTTGCACATGTGAAACTTATGAAAGGACTAAATATGTTTCTTGAATGTTAATGAAAGCATGCCTTTTATCATATGTGATGCTGTTCATAAGGGGCTACAAAGAATGGTTTGTAAAGCTGCAAAACCTCAGGAGTAAGGAAAGTGCTTCATACTGTGAACCTGCAGAGTTATAGCCTTCCACAATCCCAAGAGAGATCCAAGGATTTGGGCTATAGGCTCACACCAGCACCAGAACCCCTGAAACCCTGTGTTATTATTCTGCCCCCACAGACCAAGCCTATAGTCAATCCTGTCAGAATAAAGATTTCAGACCCTCCTCAAGAAAGCCCAGCTACTATGACCTCAGGAGGCAGTCCTGTTACAGGTTTAAGATCAGCCAAAACCAGCCTGATTCATCAAGACACAGATATCAGGACAGCCCACATGGCTCCAGGCACTCAGCCAGCATGTACTGTACCGGACTCCAGAACCCACAAATTCTACTTTCCAGGTTTCTTACATGCCTTAACACTAGACCAGCTCCTGATTGCAATGTGTGCCCAGAGCTCTAGGCTCTGAGAGCCTCAGTGTACAGGCCTACTCCAGTATATCCAGTCTTTGGTCCACTTCAAGAGGCCAAAGACTCAGTTCTGTACCTTCAGATTGTGGCGGCCTAATGATCCCAGTGTACTCAGGCATCAAACAATCCTAGTACTGGTTGATCCTTGCAGACTTGGGTGCAAGACCCACCATAGCACCAAGTCTGTTTCTGTAAACTCAGGCCTCAAATTGGCCTCTTAGATACACACCTTCAGAAAACCAAACCATAGGCACATATGTACAGAGCCAATCACCAGCTCCACCTCAGTGGATCCAGGTTGCAGGCCAGCCCCACTGACTCAGTCATATGGCCCACTCATCTGCCAGTACGGGCAGCCTCCCTGAGAGCTCTAGCCACAAGCCTGCCTTAAGACTGTAGTAAGATCTGCTCCATTATGTCTTAGTAGATTAAAGGACATTCTCAGACAAAGCAAATCTGTAAATTGGAATAAGTGCTTAACATGCAGACACCAGCTGAAATCTGGATAATATTGTGTTGAGGATTTTTACATCCATGTTCATCAGGAATATTGGCTTGTATTTTTCTCTTCTTTTTTTGTAGTACCCATGTCGCACCTTGGTATCAAGGTAACATAGGCTATATAAAATGATTTTGAAGGAACAGCCTTTCATTCAATATTTTGGAAGCATTTAGGAAAGGTTGGTATTAAGTTTTCATGAAATATTTTCATAAACTTCAGTCATGAAATTATCTGACTGAGTTTTTCATTGATGGGAGATTTTAATTTCAGATTTAACCTCTTCATGCATTCAATTTTTCTCATTATTTGTAACTTAGTCTTGGTAGGTTGTGTTTCCAAGAACAGGCAAATTTATAGAGGGACATCCAATTTGTTGGCATAAAATTGTAGTGGATTCTTAGGATTGTTTTGTATTTCGGAATATCGATAGTATAACCTTCTCATTCTTATATAATTTTGTTACTTTAATTAACTGCTCTACTATTCTTAGTCTTCTAAGAGTTTATCATGGTTGTCTATCTTTTACAGTAATAATTTATGATTTTTTTCATACCCCAATTTACAGTAGCTAAGTTACACAATCAACCAAGGTGCACGGCAATGGATGCATGGACAAACAACAGTGTGGTGCATATGTACACAGCGCTGCATTTCTGGGCCACAAACAACAATGAATTCATGGCATTCACAGGAAATTGGGTGGAACTGGAGACCATCGTATCCGTGTTGGCTTATGTATAACAGAAATGGGCTTCCTGAGTAGTGTATCTCAAGGCTGGGGAAAACGGACACTCACTGCTCTCTCACTTTCCCCCATCATAGAAGCTGCATCTGAAGACTAGGTCTCTTGGCACAGAACTGTGCTACTAAGGGAAGGGGTTAAATGCAGAGGTGAAACTGACTTTTGTATCATCATTCATTGTGTCTATCCTTGTATTATTTTTTTTTTTTTTTGCCCAGGAGTCGTGGTGGAACAATTCAAATGGACAACTAGGCTTCCATAATGAAATTATTGTCCTTTGATGGCCTTTAAAGCTCATATTTCTATGTGAAGTTAAAGGTTGGAGTCTTTTATTATGCCATATTTCTCATGCTGTGTTCCAAGACTAACATCTTTCTGAAGCCAGGGCAAAAAGAGAAAAGGTGAATAATCTGAGAAAACAATTAACAGACTCAGGAGATACATAAAATTCTAAAATATTTGATGGCAGAGTTCTCCAAGTACACAGTTGAGAGAATGAGAGGTTAAAAAAAAGAACTTTTCAGACCTAAGCAAGTATTTAACTGGAAAGGCTATCAAATGCTAAGTGTCTCAAAATTCACGGCAATGAACAAACATTTGAAAAGAATATGGAGGTTTTTGTGAGCAGAATTTGCGATCCCCCAAGGATTAATGTTTAAAAAGATAGAAAAAAAAGTTACCCACACAAAAGCTTCTCTCACATCCTTTATCATACCTGGCTTCTTCCTAGTCCTCTAGGTTTTGATGCTTACTGCTTCTGTTTAAAATGATCTCATATCTTTTCACATGCCTGGTTCATTCTCATCTTTCAAGTTTCAGAGTGCATGATATTTTTTTCTGAAAAACCCTTCTCTGATTCTCCTTCTTAAATAGGCTCCGTGCTACTTCTATATTAATAAAACTGTATTTATTTCTTGTTATACCTGAAAAAAGTATAATTGTTCTACTTTTCTTGGGTATATGTGCTTATTTCTTATAGTAGAGCATACAGTTTTGATAAGAGTATAATGATCAAGTACCTGGTGTTTTTTCTGGGGTAGGGCATTCAAGAAATATATATATATATATATATATATATATATATATATATATATATCAAAAAATCAACCGAATCTCAGTCTTTGCTTTAGCCTATGTACATATGCACTGTGTTGGAACAGAGTTCCTCTCATTCATTGAACAAATACTTGATGACCTGCAACTACATGCAGCATACTGTTTTCGGCAGTGGTGACACAGTATATTCTCTATATTGTGCCCTGAAACTTAATGGTATTGTGCTTTATTTCAGACCATCCTTTATATGCTTGAGCCTAAGGGACTCTACTCATATTTAACGTCCTGTTTAGTGCCTACCTTCATGAGGATTCTAAGTTTTTTTCTAGTTCCAAATGTATGTTTTTTATAGTCACTGGTGTATTTTTTCATTTATTCACTTTTCCTTTTCATTTAGTCTTGTGATAAAATTGCTTAGATGACCATGTTTAAAAAGTGTGAAGTCCTAAAAAAATCAGAATCCATCCCACCTGGAGGCTCACTAGAATTGCACATAGGCTTACCAGAATCTTCTTCCTAAATAGTTTAGGTGAGTAACAGGCTACCTAGAAAAACTATCTCACTCTATACAGCTCTTCATGATTCCTATATCATTAAATGCAAGTTTTTCACCATGCACCATGATGTATCAATGATTGTTGGAAGCAGTTGTGTTATTAACACAGCCCTGCCTGAATATGAATGATCCTAACTTTATTTTGACTCATGTTTTTTTCTTCTAAAAACAAACTCATTTGAGCTTCGAGTGTGACCTTTATATGAGCTATATTTATTTCTGTTTCTCTGGTCCTAAACTTTTGTTGCTTCTGTAAAATACCCTTTCTCTTTTTCTCTATCAGTGACCTTTGGTTTCCCTGAGGAACATCATATCTGATCTTGTCTGTGTTATCTACCAGTTTCAGTGTATTATCTTGGCAGGCTTTTCCCCAACCACAGGAGTCTAAATCAGGTATGGTCAAAACTTCAGTGAATAATGGAAGTGCTTTAAATATTGTTAACTCCAACATTTGCTGAGAGCGTAGTTTGAGGGGTGAAGAACAATTTGGTAGCTCTGTTTTTGACACATTCAAGGGTGGTATTTGTTTGTGAATGTAGGAATCGACCAGCTGGCCCAAGGAATATACATTACCATATTAGTACAAATTTTTCATTGGCTCAAAAAAAGTCATAATTCTGATTTTTAACTCTAAAAAATTAAGGCTGTATAATGAAACGCCGTTCGCAACCACTGGAGCCGCTCAAAGACTTTGCCTGAGTTCGCACTGTAAGGTACGCTCCCTTCTCCAGCTTAGCTCTGTGCTTCTTCCCCGTTACACGTGGCCTTTCTCTAAACCTTTTCCTTCCCACAACTCCAGAATTCACATTGGAAAATCATCTAATGCAACAGGATAAAAAGGCGTGGATTGTCTAGCAAGTGACTAGACAATCTCAGCTAACCCTCCAGAAGGGAACAATGCTTTTATACTAAGGACTAGAGAAATAATGAGTGAGGTTCCTTTTGATTTTCTTCCTCTTCCCCTGTAAGTGCATATCTGCCACGAATCACTTGGGAAGCAAACAGAAACTCTCATCAGACACCTAATCTTTTGTTATACTGATTTTGGATTCTTCATTCTGTAGAACTGTGGAAATAAATTTTGTTTACAAATTGCATAGTGTCAGATATTATTTAGCAGGAAGAGTGAACTCAGCTATGAGTCAGATTCATGACTTAGAAAATACCTTTGTGATCAGGAAAAGTGTTGTTTTCTTTTTTTCCTACTATATAGCAAAGTGTGGGCATTAATTATAGTACTGACTGCCTTCTTCCTTCTGGTACACTTCTTTATGGCACACAGGACTCCAATTCTAGTCTTATATTACTTAAAGGAAAGGACTATTTTTATATTTCCATGTATTCCCCAAAATGATTTATATTAGTAAATGCTCACTGAAATAAATGCCGACTTGAGTTTAAATAATTGTTCCTCAGTACACTGAAAAATATTTTCATTTACCATAGAATTAAACTTTCATTCTTACATTTATTTACTTTTATTTCCTGGTATTTAATAAAAGAGAAAATTGATCATAGCCAAGTTTAGTTGAAGAAAGCAGTCAGGTATTATTTTGAAGTTTGAATGCCTGGGAAATGTTTTAGGCTAGGGAGAACATTAGATCACTATTCCAAAAGGGTGAAACAGTCAGAGAGTATTTATTGAAGCACACCTGATCAAAGGATGGAAGACATGTAGATACTGCAATAATAAAATATTGGAGATTATAACTCATATTTTTACATAATCAGCTAACATACTGCCATTGGGCAAAAAGGAATTAGAGTCAAAACACTGAGGACTATGCTGGTTTTAATGATATAAAACA
Organism: Hydrochoerus hydrochaeris; assembly: GCA_004027455.1. Classification (NCBI taxonomy): domain Eukaryota; kingdom Metazoa; phylum Chordata; class Mammalia; order Rodentia; family Hydrochaeridae; genus Hydrochoerus; species Hydrochoerus hydrochaeris. Next base: position 162,383 of record PVLA01000656.1, read on the forward strand.
TTATTTTTTTCACTTTTTAAAAGTCTCTCTTTCCACAGAGACCCTTCCTATCTTTTCAGATGCAGTCTCCCTGCTTCTAACAGGTCTCCTATATTTTGCTCCGTTTCAATTATGTATATTTTCAATCTTTTAAATTAGAGAAGCAACATAATATTTAACATTCTTCAACTAATTTATTTCTCGTAGTATGATGATATAAAGATCCCTCTATTTTCCTAAAAATAAGTCAAGTACAATGGTACCTTAGTTCACAAGCTTAATTATTTCTATGATTTTAATGGCAAGCTGAACACAGTGAGAACTGAATCAAATTTCTCCATAAATTCTGGAACAACTGGCTTTCCATATGCCAAAGACTAAAGCTAGACCAATGTCTATTACTATGCACTAAACTAAAGTCAAAATGGGTGAACGATCTAAGCATTAAAACATTTAATCTGCTAGAATAGAGGATAGGTAAAACACTTGAAGACATAGGTGTAGGCAAAGATTTGATGAACAAAATACCAGTGGCATGGAAAATACTACAAAGAGTCAACAACTGGGATCTCATCTCATTAAAAAGCTTTTGCACAACAAAAGAAATCAACAACAGAGTTCAAAGACAACCTGCAGAGTGGGAAAAACAATTTAGCTAGCTGTTCTTCAGACAAAGGACTCATATCTAGGACATAAAATACATTTAAAAAAATCAATCCCCCCCATACATTTAAAGACCCAATCCAAAATAGGCATCTGAATGAATGGACATTTTTCAGACAAAGAAGTACAAATGAACAATAAATATATGAACAAATGTCCAACATATCTGATCATTCATCTATGAAATACAAATTAAAAGAATGCGGAGATTCCATTTCTCTCCAGAAATAATGGCTATTGTCAGGAAATCAACAAATAACAAATGCTGGCAGGGATATGGGGAAAAAGGAACATTTCTCCACTGTTGAAGTAAGTAAGGACTATTGCCACCACTGTGGAAATCCTAGTGGAGAATTGACAAAAAACTTGGACTGTATGTCCCATTTGACCCAGCTATTCCTCTTCTTGGTGTCTTCCCAAGAGAATTTAAAACATCATAGCACAGCAATATATGCACACCCATGTATAAAGCAGCACAGTTTGTCATAGCTAAATCCTGGTAACGGCCCATATGCCAATCACCTGATGAAAGGTTAGAAAAGTTGACTTTTTTTTTAAATAGGAAAGTACTGCTTAGCCTGAGAAACCTGAAAAATTTATATCTAAATAGATGAACCTTGAGACCATACACCTAAATGAAACAAATCAGTCACACATGTGTAAATATTACATTGTCTCTGGTGTAAGAAACTGAAAGTGTAAATAAAGACCAAAATATCGAATAGCCATTGTGAAATAGGAAGAGATTGTTCAAAAGGAAAGGGGAACTTGGAAGGGGAGGAAAATAAAACAAATGAGAAAAATGTGATAAAATGGAAAGAAAAGTTTGTGAATAAGAAGGGAGACAAGGGAAGAGGAGAGAAGAGGAGAGTGCAAAAAACTAAGAAGAACTAAAATATATCATGTACAGGTTCAAGTTCCCTATGATAAATGTGATCATTGTGTATATCTAAATTGCAACAATAAACATAATGGGGAAATTTTTCTGGAAGGTCAGCATTGAAACTAACCATTGAATTTGATTTGCTTCTTGTCCAGTTCAGTTTGGGTCCAGAATTCTGGAAATAATTATGCTCATGAACTGAGATAACATGACACATCTTCTTTATGGCTCAGTAGTATTCTACTATATATAAATATCTCATGTTCTTTACCCATTCATCTGCTGATGGACATATGGCCTATTTCCATGATTTACATATGGTGAGCGGTGCTGTTTGAAACAGAGGAACGCATATACTACCCTAATATGTCTTTATCTTTATTGGGAAGTTCTCCTATGACTTATAGTTGGGTCAAATTGAATTTCTGTTTTTAGTGTATTGAGGATTTTCCATACTGATTTCCATAGTGATTATACAAGTTCATATTATCATCAACAATGTGAAAAGGTGCTTTTACACATCCTCACCAGCATTTGGAGTTTTTTCTGTCCTTGTTAATAACCATTCTTACTGGAATAAAGTTAAATTTTAGTGCTTAGATTTACATTTGTCTAATGGCCAAAGATGGTGAATATTTTTCTTGTATTTACTGGACACTCAATCTTTTTCTTCTGGAAAGTATTTGTTCATTTCAATTGGCCATTTTTGATGGTCTTTTGTTTTGAGGTGATTATTTTTTTGTTCTTCAAATATTTTATATATTAGTCTTATAAAATGTTGTGTTTTTTTCTAATATACAAGATAATGCATCTAACTATATTACATTTCAAGGGGAAAACAATCACTTTTTACATTATTATTTTCACTACTTTTATGATCTCAAGAATATATAGAATTTGAGAGTGAGAAGTAGGGTGGTACGGTAGATAGTAATATGAATTCATTTGCTGGGAAAGAAAGGACAAGCCCAAATTCCAGGAATTTGGAGAAATCTTCCTGTGAGATATAAATAGGTTTAGCACCAATTTTAAGCAAAAATTATTACTGGCTGATTGAGCACAAGTGAGCACATCAAAGTGGTAACATCAAACACGATTCAAACTAAACTTCTTGAGTTTCTCAGTGAATACATTTGTGTAAGAAACCACAACCAGATTTCCAAAGAGTCTTTTTTGTACAGAAAATGATAAGTTGATTTTCTTTTATTTGGGTCAATTGAATGGTCAATTTAAGGTGATTTATATCTATTACATTATTCTTAATTCTATGATAGCAATAGCACTTACTTTGAATTCTAGTGTATCATAAGTTCAAAGAAGGGCCTTGAACTTTCTAGAGGAATTTCTAATTTAAAGTTTACACATCAATCCTGTATAATTGCATAGATGTGATCTGAACATGAGCCTACATTTAAGACCTATTAAATGTAGGAAATGATTTTGGACATGAAAAAAGTTGCACAGATTATGCTCAGTTAACTGTCTCTGTTCTGCTGGGAACAGAGCTGCTTGCAGTTTTTCTTCAGAGATATTGCCCAGGATTCATTGTCCTTTATTGTCCCAGCCCATTTTCATTTTCTTAGTTCTGGCATTAGATTGATTAATACTCCTGTAATAGGTTTTGCAGTCCTAATCCTCTGAACCTGTAAATGTGAACTTAATACAAAATAGGTCCTTGTTGATGTAATCATATGAATTGAAGTACTTTTGGATTTTTTTTTGTAATTGTACAAAGATCTTTGGCCAGAAATAGACACATAGAAGGGAGGACTATTTGATAACACATAGAATTGTAAGACAAGTAAAAGAGCAGAGAAGTTCCTCACAACCCCCTGAAGGAATCAATCATGATAATGCTTCCATTTTGGTCTGCAAATCTGTTATATAAGATATTTTTAGGTGTGAACCTACCAGTAAGCTACTTCATTACAACATACTTAGGAAGCCAATAAAACTGTGATATTAAATTTGCTTAAGAAATAAAAAAGAAAAAGAAGTCAAAGTCTTTCTGTAGCATAAATGTTCTGTGACAAACTCTGAACTGGTTCGCATAAGACATCATGAAACCCAACTCTTTGGAACTTGCTCTGAGATACACACATATAGTTTTATCTATCTCTATGTATATCTATGTACATAAGTATATATGTACATAAATTTATGCATGAATATTTATTTTTAATAATGTAATGGTATGCTATACTTGTACATGCATGATTTCTTTTACCTTTGACAATAATTTATACATTATATTTATACATGAAGGAAGTGATGATTAGAGAGTTTTAAAAACAAATCTAAAATTCTGTAGAAAAGAGCTATGAGCTAAAATGTGACCTCCACTTGATCTTATTCTATTATCTGAAACTTTTTTTTTTGGTACTGGGGATCTAACTCATGACCTAGTGCTTGCCAGGCAGGCTCTTATGCCACTGAGCTAAATCCCTGGCTATTATCTAAAACTCTAATTTATGTATTGCATTAGCTTGAAGACAAAGAAAAAAGTTATATATATTTTTACATAAGGGATATAATTGTAAGATGTAATTAAAACTGTTCATGGAAAAATCTTGATCATAACTATAAAACAAATTAAATTCAGTTTAACTTAATCCAGGGTAGGAGTAAGAGATGTTATCTGATGGCACACAAAATTTTAGAAATTCTTCAGTGAGAAACTGAATTATCTCTTAATGATTAACTTAGGAATACTATTTATGGAGCTTGTTTTGCCTCACTTACTGTTTCGTGTGAGGCAGCAGCAAAAATCCCATTGCTTTCAACACATGGAATAAAATATCCACTAAATCTTGAGTCAGCCAAACAGTGGATACATATTTCTATTGTATATAGTGCTTGGAAATAATGTGAAACTAGAAAATTCAACATAGTTAAGTAGCTGTTCATAGGCAGTGAGTGAACCAAGACAGCTATTAGGATAGCTCACTCTATCTTTCATACTATACTCCAGTTAATCCTAGAATAAAACATGACTCAATTTTATGAAACAAAGGTTAAAGAAACTCCGACTTGCACAATAATAACTGACTGTATGTTTTGTTTTCCTTATCAGCATCCTTCCTGTATACCCAATAAAATAAATTACAAGAAAGTCTAACATGTTTTATTATAGAGTATATACTACATTTGAACATGATATGAGCAGCTCTCCGGAGTAGAATGCTGAATCTTAACAAGGTGTAAATCCATATCTCACCATATAACTTAACATTTTGTGAATAAAAGCAAGCCCCATAGGGATGCAGGGATGACCTTATCAAGGTTTTTTTCTCTCTAATGTACTATATTAATATATATATATATATATATATATATATATATATATATGCAAGTATAATCATACCTCAGTAAAATATCTATCTCTACAAATATATACTTGGAATGTGGACTACTTATTCCATTTTAAAGTGTGTGTATATATATATGTATATATATATATATATAGCCATCTGTTCCTCTGGCTTCTCTTTTTATTCTAAAAATTAGCAGAAAATCTGTAAGAATTTCTGAAACTCTATATATGTTTAATTATAGCATTTACATAGTATATGAAACCATTCAGCCTAAAACAGAGCACATGAATACTAAGAATAACACTAGAAAATTTTCCCTAAACCATGAATTACTATATGGTTGATGTTCGAAAAATAATTTAGCACCTCGGCAACTCAATTTATTTACCCTCAGAATGAATTCAGTGTGCTTCACTGACTTTTGAAATGAGCAAATTTTATTCAAGGTGAAAGTGATCAGAAAGGTCTAAAATTTCAGTGTGACAAATGATTGCAAATTATCCTTATTATTAACATGACTAGATGTACATATAAAATCAATAACAGTAAGTTCAGAAAAAATTACAAAGATGCCAGTATATCAGTTCAGTTTTCCAAGTAAAATATTCATCAATGTGTTCAGTAGTCTTTCCTGGATTAAACTCTAGGTACTGAGAATAGACCAGTGAATAAACTAGATTCTTATTTCATATACTATAGTATCCATGTGGGTGCGATAAAGAGAAAAATACAAAAAACAATATATATAAATAATGGATTAATTAACCACATCTCATTAACTCCAAGATGCCATGAATTATAAAGCACATTATTGTTTGATATAAAACTAACAAAAATTATGACAGGAAACTTTCTGCAGAATACATACCAATTCTAGATGTTTTTAAATGACTAAAAAGAATATCATTTTATATGTGCATACATACAAATTTATTGCATTAAACAATACATAAATTTAATGTAAAATAATTGACGAAGGATTGGATATTTGCATTCTTTCAAAACTCATACGTTGAAAGTCTAAGACACATTATGATGATCTGTGGGGATGTGCAAAGGCAGCCCTCAGATGAAAGCACAGTCCTCATACTAAGAGGCAACAACTTATAAGGAGAGATGTAGAGAATGTTAATTTTCTCTACCACGGGAGAACACAGAATAGACATTTCTCTATCACAGGAGAACACAGAATAGACATTTCTCTAACATGGGAGAACACAGAATAGACAATGGCCCATCTACAAAAGGTTTCTGACAAGAACTCAACCATGCTATCACTCTCAACTCAAACTGTCCATCTTCTAGAAGCATGGAAAATAAATTACTGTTGTTCAATCCACCACGTCTACAGTATTTTTTGCTTGATTAAGATAGACACAAGCAGAACCATGGTGACCATGCTATAAGACAAAGACGAAAATGATATCTTGAAAACAGAGAAAAAAATCATAACATGCAACAGAAGCCCCAAAATTTATCAGCTGACTTCTCCTCACAAAGAGCAGAAGGCAAAACACAGTGAAGGAAACATTTAGAACACTGAAAATATTAAGAATTGTTAACCAATAATCTTATATTAAGCAAAAGTATCTTTAAGTAAGCAAGAAGGAAAAATAACATTCCTAGATAACAAATTATGAGATAAAATGTGGCTATCATTCTCAACACATAGAAAGTATCAAAGAGTATGTATCCTGCTGAAAACCACTGAACCAACAATTTGAATGTACTGGAAAAAAATGAACAGCAGAGGAGGAAATTTGGAAGGCAATTACAAAGGGCATATAAAACATATGCTACTTTTGCTTCTCTTACGTGATAAAAAAGTAGTTGTATGAAACAAAATGTTGCACAATTTTTCAGTTTAGGCTCCAACAGATAAAATATATTTTAGATAGAGCAACATACAGAAGGTGTTAGAGGACAAAACTATATGAAAGTAAAGATATTACACACACAGAGAGTAAACAGAAGCCAGAAAAACACATGTAGAAAAACAAGAATGCTTCTCTAAATAAGAAGTTGAATCTAATAAACTCTAAACAGAGACTGATTTCTCAGGTTTTTCTCAGGTTTTTCAAAAAGAGACAATGCAAAAATTCTACCTTCAGTATCCTAGAAAATATCATATTATTGGGTCCAGACAGGATAACTAGACCAGGAATAGAAAGGTATTCACTTTGGAAAGAAAAAAATTAATCTATATCTGACTATGGCATGATTTTTCTACAGAAATTATAAAATATGCCAAAATTATTACAGCTGAGAAGCCAGTGGAACAGTGTGACAGAATACAATATCAGCACAAACAGAGCAATTACAATTTTATAAGGTAATAATGAGTGATTCAAACAAGAAATTCAGAAAATAACTCAATGTAAGTGCATGGAAATAGAACATTCAGGGAGAGAATTAACAGAAAGGAGGTAAAACTTAAACTCTAAAATCTATAAAACTTTATTGAATTTAAACAGTTAAATAATAGAAATGATTAAATAATCTGCAATTTGATCAACAGATTTAGTAAAATTCCTTTGAAATTAAAAGAGGAAAAACCTCAAACAATCATGCTCAAAAGTCACTATGAAGAAACTGAATAAATAGCTGAAATTATGGAAGAAAATATTTCTATAAAATATCACCTGGTAAAAGATTTTTACCAAGAATATATTAGAAATACAGTTCAAAGCAAAAGGGAGAAATTCAGTTTTAAAATGAACAAAGATTTGAATAAACATTATTTAAGAGAATACATATTATAATATCTTTTCTATGTACTATTATATACACTATATATTATCAAACAAGCTCCTGAAAATATGTTCAAAATCACTACACCTCAGGGAACTGAAGATATAAACCACAATAAGAGAACATCCTGACACCACCTACATGTATAATAGATATTTTGAAATACGAAATCATTGTTCAAAAGGAAAGGAGAACTGAGGGAGAGATGGAAGGGAAAAAGAACAAGTATGAGAAAAAAGATAAAATGGAAAAATATTTAGTGAATAAGGAGGGGAAGAGGGGTTGAACACAGAAGAGACAATGGGAACAAAAGAAACTAAGATACATCACATACAGGTACAAATTCCCAAAGATGAATATGATCATCATTCACATTTGAACTGTACCAATAAACTTAATAATAATTATCATATTATTATGATAATAATAACAAAATTAAAAAAGGAAGAATGTAACAAGTGAAGAAGATGAAGCATAAGTATGGACTGAAACCTCCATAAACTATGAGCTAAATAAGTCTTTCCTCCATTCTTAGTGTTGGGTATTTTTTCTCAGCAATGAGAAAAAGTAACCAGGGCCTTCTGGTGCTTGTACTATGTCTTATCTCTGAGTAAAACATTTATCTTCCCTGCTGCCACAGTCATGCACTGCAACAAGGTCCCCTTCATAATTGTATTGTTTAATTGATTTTTTGTATCAATAGTGTTTAATGAAACTGAGATATACATATAATTTATAATCATCATTTCTCATTAAATTGTTTCTTTAACCAATATGTAGTGCTATTCTTCACATCATCTGATCATTTTGGGGCTGACATTCAATTTTTCTGAAAATAAGATAGTTACTAATGTCTTTATGGGGTACTCAGAATTTCATGGAGTATGGAGCATACTTATCTGGCTCCAAAGCAGTGTGGCACATCATTGATGGGCAAATTTTCATGGCAGCAGAAGATACCAAAAACAATAAGACAAATGACATGAGTATGCCTCTTTCCCTTCCTTGTGTCATATGCAGGCTGCTCACCCTAGGGCAGGTGTAGCACTCACACCATCAATCCCAGCACGAAATAATGAACCAATCAGAAACTTTAGATTCAGCCACCTGTGAAAAGCCCACTCCCTATAACTGCATGAGATTTTGGGGGACTTTCAGACACAAAATAGAATAGACACAGAGGGACTGTTCTGACCAGAGAACTCTATAAGAGGGAGTGTTAGGGAACAGTCCAGAATGAAGAACTATCTGGCCTGTACTGCAGGGAAAGACAGGCAGACAAACAAACAAACAACAACAACAAACAATAAAACAACAACAAAATAATCCAACTTGAGCATCAAAGAACAAAGTCGTCTGCTACATGACACTTTTTAGTTTACTGTGAGTGATTTATCAGGCCAGGGAAAGCACAAACAATGAACATAGCATGTTTCCCCAAACTTTAACCATTTGTTCCAGGCAATATGAGCTTTCATCCCTTCATCATGCCGGGCCCTTCATGACTTTAATCACTCACTCCTCTGGCCTGTGTACCCCAACATCAAAAATAGACAAAAATTATACAAAAAGCCAATAAAGAAATAGAGTTAAATAACATCTCTGAATAAATGCAATTAACAGTTATTAAATGTATAAAACAGGAAGGATGCATCAGAAACACAGAGTAAACCCAAATTAATAATCTAATTATGCACCTCTTTGAAGAGGAAATCTAAAAGTAGAAAGGAATCTTTATTCATAGGTAATGCATTTGAAAATGACCATATTACAAAAACTGATATATGCATGTATTACAATCCCCCAAAATGACAGCATTCTTCTCATAACCACAAAAATATCCTAAAATTTATATGGAACCTAAAGAGACCCAGAATAGTAAAAAATATGCCCAGACAACCAAAGCATAGGAACATATATCAAAATCTTATATTTCCAGTTATTTTACAAAGCTTTAGCATGATACTAACTCAAAACAGACATGCAAACAAACTGAATAAAACAGAGAATGCCAAAACAAAGTTAGATAAATTCAGATGTCTGAAATTTGACAAAAGACCAGACACATATGCTGGGAAATGATGCTGGGAAAACTGATTATGCATACATTCAGAAGATTGAATCTGGATCTACATTTTTTTATCATCTACTCAAATAAAATCAAAGTAGATCAAAGACCTAAATGTTAAAACAGAAGCACTTAATTTATTGGTAGATAAAATAGATGAAACTCTTGAAATCATAGGCACTAAGGGCCTCTTTTCAGCAGCAATAGTTATTAATAAATGTAAAATAATAAGTGTTGGGATAGTAGCAGAGGAAAGGACGTCTTCTACATTATTGGTGAGAATTTCAACCAGTGCATATGCTGTGAAAAACATGCTTATTTCTCAGAAAAAAACTAAAAAAGTATAAATATGAATTTCAATAGACCCAGCTATTCTCCTTCAAGATATCTTCTGAAAAGAGTTAAAAATGATAAAGTTCAGTGATTTATGCATACCTATTTTATGAAAGAAAATTCATATCTGTCTAATATTGAAAATATACTATATATCCAATGATAATCAATAAAAAGGGGTATTTATATATAATGTGGTGTTTATATATACAACTCAGTCATAAAAGAATACATTTGAGTCATTTGTAGGAAAATGAATGCGCCTTGAGACCATAATTTTGAGTGAAATATATTAAACAATCAAACTTAAATATTGCATGGTTTTTCCTGTATGTGAAACCTAATGCATAAAGAATTTAAAGTGAAAAATAAAGGTTGTATCATAGCCAGTAAGGAGATGGATAGATACATTACAAGTAGAAATAGGATCTTAGCAATGGAGGTTAGGAGTGAGGTGGAAGGAAAATGAAAAATAGTTGAGATGTGCTATACACATATACCAACTCCTCAGCTTGCATGTAATCGTTATATGTGGCAAACACATGCTAATAAAACTTTAACAATATTAAGAATTTAAAAATAAATAGATGTTGCCAGACTAAAGGGAGGAGGTGATATGTTAATCACAAAGGTAGTTCACTGTCATCTGCTTCTCTGTGATGGCGAACGTGAAAACACTTTAAATTTTATTTGTAAAAATGGTTGTCAAACTCTGCAAAAAGTAAATACCAATAAATTGAACATTTTTAATGAGGGAATTTTATGGCATGCAAATTATTTCTAAATATAGCTCTTTATAAAAGAGGAAAGGCAGCCAATACTTGGCATCATCGTCCTATATCATTGTGTAAATTTTAGCCAGTAGTAGAAATAAACAAAAGCAAGATGAATTAATGTAATGCATAATTCTGTAAAGTGAAAACATAATTTCATTTGTAGGTAAGTGGATGCAACTTGAGAACAACGTTAAGTAAGTCAGACGCACAAGCTCAAATATTGAGAGTTTTCTTTGATGACCAATAATGTGTGTGCACGTGTGTGTTCACAAATAAAGAGCAAAATAGAAGCGAGATAAATAGGAAATTGAGAGAAATTGAAATACTTCTCCAAATTACATATTCTGTTTTTTAAAAATATCTTCAATATAGATGCTAATTTTTTTCAATTATACTACAAATTTCTCTTGGTTCATCAAAAAGAAACTATTGCGGAGGATTTGTTTCTGTTTTGTAACTCTGAAGTTTATGCCTTGCACTCTGAGTAACTATTTAGCAGATAATGATACACAGCTTATTAACTGCTACATTTTATAATTTGGTTATGAAATTTTGCTTTATTTTTTAATAAAATAAAAAATCAATTAATTTTCTTTTCAACTATCTGATTCCTTTAAAAATTAAATGATAAAACTGCACAATATTATCCATATTAGAATATATAAGATTTCTATTAGAGAAACATTAACTTCATGTAAGATATAAATTGTTTCCAAAACTGACTCTTGTTTACACAAATGAAATGAAATATTGCTGATATTTATTTCATTCTTAACAGAACCTTTCTAAAGTGTATCTCACATTAGAAGCTAATTTTAATATCGTCTCATTTATTCCATATTATTTTCTAAAATATGTCTTTGTATAATAGACTAATTTTAAATGTTAAAATATGTCTTTATTTAAGTTGAATTCTAAAAAAGAAGTGAAAGGAGAATGATATACAAAGATCATTTGAAAAATTTGAAACATATGATGATGGTGAATTTTTGAAGATTCATGAAAGATATTAATTAACATGATAAGAAACTCAAAAATCCTGAAGAAAGATAATTCAATAAGAATACAAATGCTTAATGTAAATCTAAAAAGTAAAATATAAAAACAAAATACTAAGAGAAACAAAAATATTAACGAGAGATAAAATGAGAGAAACCATCACAGAAGCAAAAATGATAAAAGATCCATATATAGAGAAATAAAAAAACAATCAACCTGTCATTCATTCCCAGCAAAAATATTTCTAAATCATAGAAAGATAAAGTAATATATGTTAGATTACCCAAACTTGATAGCATGGAACACTAGTAGACACACGTTATGTATACAAGTGTATATATATATATATATATATATATATATATATATATATCCAAAAGCAAACAAGGAAAAGGACATTTCAATGGGAAAAATTGTATAAATATATAAAAATAAGACCAGACTTGTTTCTCATCAGTTATTGATACATGAAAATCAATTTCAGGTAGATTGTAAACCTAAGTGTACAATGTGTAGATACAGCTACATATACGGAAAAAATAAAATTAAGAAAACTGCTCAATATTATTTAGCCATCAGAGAAATTCAAATCAAGCTATAACTATACTATGAATTGCTATGATATTCCTGTTAGCATGTCTATAAAAATGCTGGCAGTGATGTAGAGAAAACTGAACTCTAGTACACTCTCGGTGGGAATGTACATTAGAATAGTCACTAAGGAAATCAGGGTAAATTTTCTCAAAAATCTCAAACTAGATCTATGGTATGATCCTGATATTCCACTCCCGGGTAGAAATTCGAGTGAAAGGAAGTCAACATATGAATGAGACACCGACATGTCCTTGATTATAAGGAATCGGCCTCCCTGCCAGTTGTGGTGATTATCTGTGACGTGTCAAGAGGACTGGGTTAGGAAACTCCTAGTAGATAAGTGAAATGTGATTTTCGGTGTTTAGAGGGTGTTTCTGGAGATGACAGGCATGCAAGTCAGACCCCTGAGGAAGGAGAGTCTCATCTGCATTGTGCGTGGCACCATCCCACAGGGCTGAAGACCCAATGGGCTGAGAGGAAGCACGAAGTTAGCCTGTGATTAAAAACTCCATTTGCTTGGAGGGGTGAGCATCTTTTGCTGCCATGCCCTTGGACAGCAGACTCCAGTTTCTTCATTCTTTCAAGGAAAACTTATATTTCTAACTTTCCAAGGTCCTTTTTTTCTAGGCCTTTAGTCTCAAATCGACCTTTCATCCCCAATCTCTCTTCTCTTGAAGTTTCCAGCTCTTGGACTGAATGACCAATGGTTCTCCTGGCTCTTCAGCATGAAGTCTATGGTCTGTGTACTATCATCTCTGATTTTTATCTTGTAAGATGTCTTTCTAGTAAATCTATGTGTAGGTATTCATTGCATGGAATCTCTGCCTGTGGAAAACACTAACCAATATAGTCATCTACATAGTAAGGGATAAAGAAAATAGGATATATAAATATAATATAATATATATGATTCAATCATAAAGAAGGATTAAAATCTTGCAATTTAAAGGAAAATGGATTAAAAGCAGAGGACATCATGTTAAGTAAAATAAACCAAACACAGAGAGCTAAGTATAGCATGTTCTTTCTCATATGAGGAAACTAAAAATCAATCTGAAAGGAAAATAGCAATCACTAGGGCCTCAGTAAGGTGTGGAGAGGGAGGTATTGGGGTATAGTGACAAACCTTTTAGAAATGAGAGCTCAAACTGCAACTCAAAATCTGCTTATTTATACCAAAGTGCCAACAGTGCAATTAAACATGAATACTGAGGGTTTAGTTTAGAAATATAAAACAACAACAACTCAGGCATTGACATATTTAGCATTAAAATAAAAACAAGTAACATGCGTGCCATAGATTCAGTACCACTGATATAGCAGGGTGAGGGTGAACAAAGCATGGTTTGATTAAATAAATCTGCTTTGTACACATGTAAAGAAACAACGCCCTGAGTCTGGTAACATATACCATTAATATGTGTGAAAACAAATACAATTAAAAATGTTAAGAAGGAAATTGAGAAGTAAACCCCTACGGTGAATGAAGATATCTTGGATACATATTTTGTATCAGTGTCACACATATGATTGACAAGGAGCTTTTATGCAGAATACATACTCCCCAATATTAACAAAATAATGACTCTGAAAAATTGAATGTGTATATCCCAAAAAAGGATATCATGAGTAGACAAAATATGAATAGTGCCAAATGTATGGATAATTTCAGTGCCTGTCAACATTGCAATGGATGAATCAATTGCATATATTTTAAAGGATAATAATAAGTAGTGATGAACTGAAATGAGCACACAGTGGCAATGATCAGAACATAATGTTGGGCTGAAGAAGTCAAAACAATATATGGTATGATATTGTGGTGTATTATTTAAGTTTGTAAAAGACAAAAAAATTAGATATACTAATACAATCAGTAACATTCCCAAGGCAAGACGTAGGAGACGTGGCAGAAGTTAGTCCAAATCTACTAAAAATTTCATTTTTAAAACAAGACAGCAAGACAAAAATTTTCTGAAGCTTATGTTCAAACAATAGATTTCTATAATCTGTGTTGACTGTAACCAACAAAACGGTTTGCCTCTGCGTGTGTGTGTGTGTGTGTGTGTGTCCTCATACATAAAAATCATGTATTCTAATGATTGGGCCAAGACAGAAGAACCTTTACATCTCTTTTAAAGCTAGTAAGTGCTATTTATTTTCGACTGCCTCCAGTCTTTACTAAATTATGATAGAAGTAGAATCAGTTCATTCAGTAGTAACAGATAACCTGAAGAAGATTTACGGCAGTGAAAATATTTGATGATAGATTGATGTAACGTTTTTAAAAACTGCATTAAGTTGGACATGAAGAAATAAGGCCTTATTTCCATTCCCAAACTTGTGTGAAATAAGTGCCTCTATAACTGAAGAAACTATAAGTCAAATTATCTTTCTAGTGTCTCACTCTGGTTTCTAGCAACAAACGTTGCCCAATTATTCCTTGAACATGGCTTTAATAGCAACACTTTGCTAAGCAATAAGTATTTCTCTTCCATTTGCAGCCTCACATTTCTTTCCCTAGCTGGAACTATTCCTTCTTAGTCTCTACCACTGTCCTCTGTTTCTGTTTGACAGACCCTTTGGAATCTGCTACTAAATAAATCTCATTTCATTCCACCTGAAAGCCTGTGTCGCAGCTACCACCCTTGGGAGTTGCAGGGATGGACATGTTATTTAGTACCTAACTGGGATCATATATGAGAGAGAGAAATGTTCCTATTAACTGCACTGCGAGAGATGCCACACGATTGTTGATCCTCAGCTTGACTAAGTCCTTGATCACTTGTGTGTGGTAGGAAATGTGTTGACATTTTCAGTTTGCAGTGTGTACTTATATTTGATTAAAACACATTTGCCTTCTGAATTTGTGGGCAGTGTTGTGTTCTGTGTTAACATCAATTTCAAGGTAGAAATGTTCAGAAGGCTTTTTGACCCATACCTCATTATGCTACTTCATAGACAAAACCGAAACATAATATAATGATTCACTTGAAAGCAAAGCAAATGCTGAATGATCTGTATTCAGAAAAGTAGCAGAGTGGCTGGAAACAGGTTTATTTGTAAAATGATGCTTATTTTTTGAACACTACAACGTAATTCAAATGTCTAAAAGAAAGTTAAGGTAATATACTTAAAAGCAACCAAAGTGGTGCCACTCTTTACCTGTGTAGTCTTGCAAAATTGCTGATTATGTAGTTCATGGCAAGTTTCTTGAACCCCTAAAAACCATGAAAACTAGACAGTTACTAACATCATTTTTGTTAGAGAAGATACATACAGTCAGTTGTATGGAAAAGGCACAAACCTAATAGTGATGAAAATGTTTTTCTCTTCTCTGAAAGGTTCTCCTCTATCTGAACTGGTAGAATGAATTTGCTTCATCCTGCTGGGGCTTCAGCTCCTTTTTAATTCCTGCTCAGCCTTGCTTGAGATGTTGTACCTCTGTGCTTGGTTTATATCATTTGCAGTGCAATCAGATATGGGAGAGCAAAAGTGCAACTTCCCATTAATGGTGTGATCCAGGTGGTGCAATTTCAATTTAGGCAGCATTAGTCAGAATATGAGCATTTGCTGCATTTTGATACTAAGGAGTCTGGGAAATGTAGTATTACTCTTCTTGGGCCTTGATCCAGTTACATTTTCATGCCACTGAGAGCATGGTTAAATGGGTATGAAGGTCACAGCTTTCCTCCAAGCGTATAATCTCCTCTTCATTTACTATAGAAATAAAAGAAATAAGTATTAAAAAGCTGACTCATGTTCCCCAGGATTATAAAGACTAGAAATAGGAAAAATGCCAAGTTTTGTGCATAGTTTACAGTACAATTTAATAAATTCCCTAAGAAACAAAAAAAATAATATTATTAGCACATGAAACAGATGAGGGAGAAATTCTTTAGGTATTATGCATTTGTAAGCACTTGAGATATGAGCTGAGAAAAGAAAAAGTGTTAATTACCAACACAAGAATAGTGCTGAGAGGGAATTCTGAGCAGAAAATGTGGTTACAGAAATGTTGTCTTGGTAGAAAAATATACGAGGGATTTAATTTGACAAGAGTGGTGGGTGGCTTTCATGCTTTCAGCACAGCACAACTGTATTCTTTGCTTGTATTTTTCTTTATCTTATTTATTGATACATTCATGAACCTAGTATTATTTACCTCTTATATGTTAGATGTGCTCGTTAGCCCTGGAAATATGGGTATAATCTTATTCAGGAGATGCATGATATGGTGCACAAAAATACAATAATAGATATTCACACAGTAAATTACAGTTATATTGGGTGTTGTCATAGATGAACTGCTTATGTTCCCCTAAATACTATGTTGATGTCCCAGCTCTCAATGTCATAGTGTTATGAAGTGAGGAATGGAATTAGTTCATGAGAATGGAATCTTCATTAGTGAGATGACCATCCTTATATAAAATGACCCCAGGGCTGGGATTATAACCCCATAATGGAGTGCTTCCTTAGCATGTATGCGGTGCTGAGTTCGGTCCCAAGTACTGCCAAAAAGAAAAGGAGAGACAGAGACAGAGACAGGGACAGAGACAGAGAGACAGAGTGACAAACAGAGAGAGACAGAGACAGAGAGACAGAGACTCTCCTGTGAGGCTATAAAGAAAGCTCAGCTATTTGAAACTTGGAGTGTTCACTAGAATCCAGCCATGTTGGCACCATCATTTTGACACCTTGACTTAGAATTCTAGCTCCAGAATTATAATTTTCAACCTGTTTCTTCGTTCTTGTTTTTTGTATTGGATTAATACCCTGTGTCCATCTTATCATTGTATTTCAAAATCAGGCAACTTGTCTGATTTCAGAGTTCCCAGGAGAAGGAGCTGTGGCAGGTATTATAATCCACTATGCTGAAGAACTAGCTTAAATTTGGTATCTTGTCAGACACAGTTTGTTTGACAAAGGAATATTTAATGGGCAATCATAAGAAGGAATAAATTAGGGTGATACAGCTTGCACTTATGAAGACTGTTTTTTGTAGAGGTTGCATGCAGGTAATGTATTGGGGAGACTGCACCATATTAAAGGAATCAAAATGCTGCTGCAGTAAGAAATACAGGAATCAATAGAATTCAGATACTGTGTGACCTTCTTGGTCCTATTTTGGTTTTGGTAGTTTTTCCTGAGGTCAGTGGGGAAACATGAAAATATTTTATGCAAGGAATTGATGTCAGTTTGTTTTTAAAGAAAATTAGTGTTACAATAAGGAGAATAGGATATACAGTGTTCCAGACACTATGTGATTAAAAATGGCAAAAGAGAGTTGGTATCAGATAAAGGATAAGATTAAATGTTATGCGTGGGTATGAAACTTACTCTGATGGCAGTGTGGAAATGTTGACAGTATGAACACTATTTCACTTACCTATGAGAACCCAGTGAATCACCTTTAAAGCAGCCCTGCTGAGCAGCTGTGAAGCAGTGGGCACTTGCAACCATTCAGAAAACAGTTTCCATGCTCAGATAGGAGTCAGACTTGCTCTTTATGATCTTGTATGGCTACGGAGCTCTTTAAGATACACTGAAATTGAGGGAGTTATGCATTTCAAGGCAGCAGATCAAGGCAAAATGCTGGCTACTGGTAGATATTAAAAGGCAAATCAACACAATTCATAATTGAGAAACCAGAAAACTACAAAGGCAAGAGTATCAGCTAGTTGGTTATATTCTTGTGTATTGCAAAACAAAAGATGTAATGACACTTAGGCCTCAGCAGTTATGATTAGTATCACAAGCTCTCATAATTTTATAAGATGAATAATATTGGAACCTATCATCCCTGAATACCTGCTTTAAAAACTTATTTTATTGGTTCATTTTAGATATAAGTAATGATCACATTCATGATAGAGGATTTGTACCTGTACTTGATACATTTGGCATCTTCTTTTATTTCCCATTCCCTTACCCTCCTTTCAACCTTTCTCCTAATCTACAAAGCATTTGTTTCCATTTCCCCCTTCTATTCTTATTTATTTTTTCTCTTGCTTCTTTTTTCCCTCCCCATTATTTTGTTCCTCTTCTTATGTGAATATTTTCTTCCCATTTCCCAACACATGTCATAAATTTTGGTCCTTATTTGCACTTTCAGTATCACACAACAGTGAAACCATGAGTTATTTAAACAAGTGTACCCAATATATTTCACTTAAAACTATAACCTTAAAGTGCATCCATTTACCTATAAATGCCTCAAGTTTATCCTTTTTAATACTACATATTTACATATTGCTCTGCATGAAATCCTCCTTTATATTACATATTTACATATTCCATTGTATAAAAATATCATGTCTTCTTTCTCCGTTCCTCTGCTGCTGATCATTTAGAACTTTTCCAAGATTTAGCTATTATAAATTGTGCTGCTATAAACATGGTCGTGAATATGTCACTGTATTATGATGCTTTTAGTTTCTTTTGGGAAGATACTGAGATGGAAAATAGCTGGATTAAATTGTACAACTATTCCTAGGTTTTTTTTGGAATCTCCAACCTGATTTCCTCAGTTGTTGCTCTAGTCTAAACAGGCACCAACACTCACACTGGAGAAGAGCTCCTTTTCCCCCACAGCCCCAGAAGCATCTGTTATTTGTTGATTTCTTTATAATATAGATACTTTCTTGGATGCTATGAAATATCATTTGCATTTGAATTTTCACATACCATGACGACATAAGATTCATTCCAGGGATGTAGGGTTGGTTCAGTGTATGCAAATCAATAAATGTACTAAAAAATTTCAATAGAACCAAGGAAAAAACATGTAGTCATCCTAATAAATGCAGAAAAAGCACTTCACCAAATGTAACACTCATTCATGATAAAAAAAAAACTATGGAAAATTGGAATAGATTCTTTATTTAAATCTAATAAGTACTATCGATGACAATAAACATCATACTAAATGGTCAAAAACTGAAAATTTTCACTCTAAAATAAGGAACAAGACCAGGATGTCCACAATCCCCTCTCCAACTCAGCATAGTTCTGGAAACCTTAGCCAGAGCAATTAGATAAGAGGAAGAAATAAAAATAATAAAGCTCTGAGGGGAAGAAGTTAAATTATCATTCACTGCAGATAGCATATTGCTCTACATAGAGGACTCCAAAAACTACATTAAAAGAAATTGCAATTTAATAACAAACTCAATAGCTTAGCTGGATAAAACTAAACACTCAAAAATCAGTGACAGTGCAGTCCTCAAGTAAAACTCTCAGAAAGAGAAATTAAGGAAACTACAACCCTCACAATAACATCATGAAAAATGAAATACTTAGAAATCACCCAAATGAAGTAAAAGATCTTTCATTTGAAAACTATAGTACTATAGAAAAAGAAATCAAAAAGGATATCAGAAAATTGAAAGATATATCTTGTTTTATTGCAGGAAAAACCAATAGAGGGAAAATAATTAAACTTCCAAAATTACTATATATATATATATATATATATATATATATATATATATAATACAATTCCAATCCAGACACCAACCACTTACTTCATGAAATTCAAAAAAATCTGACTTGCAACCCAAAGAAACTTAGACTAGCAAAAGCAATTCTGAGCTACAAAGGCAAGGCAAGTTGCATCATAAGCCCTGACCTGAAATTATACTACAAAGGTACCATGATAAAACCAGCAAGATACTGAAGCAAAGAAAAAATAGAAAACAAACAAGCAAACAAACAAAAAAAACAGAACTGAGAATCAATGGAGAAGATTAAAATATACAAAAACAACTGCAAACACTGGAAGGAAACCTCCTTAATAAAGGATGCTGGAAAAACTGGCTTTCCACATGCAAAAGATTAATCTTAGATGCATATGTCTCACCATGAACTAAATTAAAACCAAAGTGGATCAAAGATCTAAACACTAAAACAGAAATCCTAAATATATTGGAAGAGAGAGAATATAGACAATATCTTGACTATATCTTGAAGATATAAATGTAAACAAAACTTTATGAAAAAACAATTGTGGGAAATAATACAAAAATCAACAAATGGGATTTCGTCTTATTATTAAAGTGCTGTACAAATGCATTTCATTTTTTCTGTATCATTTTTACCTTTTATTCTTGTTAAATAAGAAAATTTTCAAAAAAAATAAAAAGTACATTTGTACAGCAAAAGAAACCTCCAGCAGAGTGAAGAGATAACCCACAGAGTGGGAAAAAAATGCGAGCTGTTTCCCAGACAAAGGGCTAAAGTCTAGAATATACAAAGAACTTAAAAAAATTCGGCGTCCCAAATTTAAGGACCCATTCAAAAATGGGCTTTAAAGCTAAAAGGCACTTCTCATATGAATTACAAATAATGAATAAATGTATGAGCAATATTCAATACCTACTTTTGTACAGTTTTTAACAATATCCAGCCATTGCTTCTGGAGAATCATAATTTATCAGTATTTAGTTTTGAAGTCAATGCATTAGCCTCTATTAAAAATTTGTCTATAGAATAATGTTAAGATTGAGGTGTTTCCTGGTGAGTGTGGTAGGATGAATCCTCTATCCCTTCCTTGCTTCCTGTCTCCAAGAACAGGAGCGAGGAAAAGCTATAGACATAGCAAATGGAGAAATACGAAGTCTGAAGGTCATACTGCAGTACTTAGCCCTGCTTTGGCATGCTTTCCTGGTTTCATAGAAAATGGCATAAATATTCATCTGAGATGGAATCTATAGAACCTGAGGAAGCCTCTTCGTGGCAGCACTGAGGTAAGGAGCTGCACCTGATACCCCAGCACTAAGTGGGGTTTTGCAAGAATACACGGATTACGTGCATTAGACTTGAGAGGTTTTCAACGCAGATTACATTCATGATTATAAGAACTATGCACATTCATATGGTTCATTTATTCCAGTGCCCAACAGAAAATAACTTTTGGTTCAGTGGTATAATCAAGTATACATAAATGTATAAATCTCTCTTCTACTTATTTTTTAAATTTTGTGTTGAGCAATTTAAAATTGTCCAAGTAGACAGCAAGAAAGTATAAAATTCTAGAAGTGTAGTAAGAATAAAAGTATTGGAAGCAATTTAGGTACATTCCAGAAATTCTGGGCACAGACACTAAATCCTGCCTTTCCACAGGCAGCCCTCGTGCACAAGCTTGTACCTATGAAGGAGTTTGGTTCGGTACAAGCCACATAAATCTCTCGTCCCTTTTTAAGTGTGCCTGGAACTATACATAGTTAAGCATATTGTGAGTGGCAACTTCTCTTTAAAACTTCATGTAAAATTTACATATGTGAGTGCATGTGTCCTGTGCTTAGAGTGTATGCTTGTGTCTTCTCGGAGAAGTGTCACTGGAAGAAATCGAGTCTATTTAAATATATTTTAAAAATGCATAGTTGGATTGCTTTCTTCTTTTCTAGCGATGAAACGTTATGCTGATACAAGCCAAGTTCAAACTTTTTTTAAAGGAGAACAAAGGAAAATGGAAACTTTATTTTTATTTGATGGTTAAGTTGCTCATTTACTTAGAAAACAGTACCTTTGAGATAGGTACATTAGAAAATTATTAAAATTCACTATTTGATTATTTTATACTTAAATCTATTTTCTTTTGATATGAAAGTTTCACAATTGAATGTAACCCAGTTTGAGTATTGTATAATAGTCAATCTTTTTATTTGCTGGTTAAATAGAAGGATTTTTTAAGACTTTAATGAGTAATTTCAGCTTCCTTTCTGAATAGCTTCTGCTAACTAAATATGCCATCTTTTTGTTCCTTTGAGTTTTAAGAAAATTGCTCAGGTTTGGTTTCCAAGGAAATAGTTCTCTGTCATGGAGAAATGAATTTGGACTGATTAGCTGCATTACTTACTTGTTCTTTCATTTTCTCACTGGTCTGACGAATCTGATGTGAAAATAAATGTAGTGGTTCGGGGGAAATGTATTCATTTATATGACAGGTATCAGTATGACACTGTAATCAGAACACTGAAATACAGGCCAGAAAGAAAATAGGAACCAGAACCTGTTTGTCCATTTACTCTTTGTTCAAACATAAGCAAGTCACCCAAAACACACACATTCATCCCACTGCCCAGAGAGGACTGCTTTCCGCTTGGGCTGACTTTAATTGGTTTCCACACTTGTAAACTCAGGTGACTAATATTCTTGTGAGGCAGGGATCATTGTAAATGTAAGCATTCCCAACACCATGGGTGCTGTCACAGAACTCATACAAGGCTCAGCACGGGGCACAACGAGGTGGGGTGGTGGACTTTGGTAAGGCTCCCTAAGGGTAGTAGACATTGAACTAAGTCATGTTCCTTAAATTAAAGTAGGTATTTACCAGACATGTGGGATTAGAGAAAGTATTATAATCAAAAGGAATAAAATAAGGAAAAGCAGAAAACAGCATAGTAAGGAATGGATAACACACAGGTGTCATTGGAACACAGCCTGTCATTCATTAAGGCTCTGGGACTCCACAGGGTCTAGGTCACAGTAGCTTTTCAAGCCATGGTAAGGAAACTGAACTTTATTCTGTAGAAAATAGGAACCCCCTTTCAACCATCTGATAGCATTGTTTCTCATCCTATGATGAAACATTTGTTTTAGGCATTTTGATATAAATTTTATTAAAACATTTGTCTTTTAAATAGATTCTGTTTCTAAATTATATGAAAGCACACTCTAATACACTAGACACTTATATGCTTATTAGACTGAACATGCATTTTACTAGCACCTTACATCGTCTAGTACAGTCTACATCAACAGAGTAAATTCTTATTTAGTAAACAAATTAAGCAAAAATTTTAACTAAGGGAGTGACATGGTATAGATTTTCACTGTGTATTAATCACTGTGGAATACAGGGCCAGAATACTTAGTAGATGGGAAAGCAATAATGATCGTTCCACGAATCTGTAACTTCTTACTAAGATTTGGCCCCTGATAGTCAGGTTTTATTGGATTATTCTAGCCTGGAAAATTACAAACCACAAACATATTGTCACTGAGTTCACTGCATGTCCAAATACAGTTATCAATAACATGGAAAGAGGAAAAGATGATAAATTAAGTAAAATGATGGCATCCTTGAGCGCTTATTTAGTAAAGCTGTTTGTGATCTAACTTTCCTGAAATAACTTAGACTTCATGGAGTTTTTGTTGCACTTCTGTTTTTGCAAAAGATAGATACATTCTGAATGTGTTTCTTAGAACTGTAAAAATAGTGTTGCTTCAAGGTTTTACAGGATTTGATTTAGCTGCTTATTTTGAACTGAATCTCCTCATATCATTGGATATGCTTTAACGTTCTTGGTCGTCTTTAACTATTTTGATAATGTGTTTTCAGGCATCAAAGTTCCTAGCTGAGGTAGTGACTTGGTATAAATTTTGAAAATTTGAAAATGTAGCATCTCATCTACAACTTTCCTAGAATGAGACAAGACTTTATGCAGATATAATTTCTGAGATTAGGAAACCATCAGTTTTACAACTGTCATTCACATTCATTTTTTAAACCCATATTGGCAATTGCATTGCCTTAATTACAAAACATTTATATGCTCAACATAAATAACTCACTCTTATGCTTTGTATTTGAGCAACAGGAAAGGATGAATGCTTTGCTTTTACCTCGCAGTCTTCCAGAATTCCTACTGGAATATTTCCTTGAGATTACCAAGTTCTAAAGTCTGGGCTCAGAAAGAGATTTGATAAAGGAGAATCTAGATTAATATTGAAACATTAGGCAAAGAGAGGTTCCAGTTGGTAAAAAAAAAACAAAAACATTTAGATATGAAGTATATTAAACATGTTTCTTATGTGAATTCTGTTTCTCAATTATATCAGTTTCCAAACCCTGACTTTGTCCTAAATTTAAACTGGCCTACTCTGAGAAATAGAATACAGTGCAGAGGTGCAGACAAGGAGACAGAACTGTGCTATTCATATAAAGTGCCAAGCAAGGCGTTCTGGAATTCAGCGTAAAAGTGTGGCCACAGGAAGTTGTGGAAAACAAAACAGCAGGTCTGATCTTAACTATGCAACAAATGTTGGCTCAGAGGGTGTGGGATGGTCTGTGTTCCTTTGTTACTTGATTACTGAATCATGGGATCCTCAGAGGCACAATATAAATGCAGCTTTGTCTTTATAATCTTGCCTCAGTGGTAAAAATAGCTAACTGATCTCTGAGTCTGCCCAATTCTGGTACCATGATGGAACAACTTGGCATGGTGGGCTTCGCTTTATGCCATGGTTATAACACATTGTGCTGATACTACCACACATGACATCATGATTTAGGACACACATCATCAGCTGTAAAATTTCCTTATACAATTCCAATACTATTTTTGGAGCACCACTGGTGTTGCTCCGGTTGATAGGACTGTAATGCAGCAGGATTCTTTAAAATCGAGCAAAGATGCGGTGCAATGGCAAGAACACGTTTCTGGAACTGGATTGAGCCTGTTTATACATGAGCTCTGTGACTTGTTATTTTTGTGGTGATAGGAGAGAAAATTGACCTCTGTAAGCTTGATTTAGAATTGGGAAAATAATTATCTTCTCACAGAAGCTATAAGGATTGGTGATAATATATAGGACCTGACACATTGATTAGCGTGAGGTAGGTGCTTGATATGTAACAGCTATTATTGTCATGTGACAGTTTTCATGCTAATATATTTATTTATATATTTTCAACCATAAATTCACTGCCATTTCTAAGGAGAAAACTTATTTTTCTATACATAATATTGCCTTTTATTAGTGTGCCATTTTTGATGGCACTTTCTGTAAGATGTTCTGGCAATTTTTGCCCAGTAGTTTTCTATAGGTTATTTATTGTCTATCATTAGCTTTGGGGGACATAAAGAAGGAATTTAGAGCTCTTCATTATTGGACATTTCTGCAAATAGATATCAGGATTCAGAAAGCAATATGATGATGATTTTCCTGATACTTTTAAATTCATACCCTTATATTTTTGTATTTCATTCTTTTTTTAGAGTCTTAAGTGAAGCATTATTTTCTACCTCAGATTAACTAAATTTTATCCATAGAAACACCTAAAAATATCTAAAAACTCTTGTCACCTTCTGATGTTTCAGGGAGAGTCGTTAATGGTTTATACAGGATAGACGCGCTCGCATTTCAATTTCAGATTTGATGTCATTACATTAAAATGGCTACTTGTGCCATGTGACACTTTAATTACCCACAGCACTTTCAGTGTTGATAATCAAACAGTTTACTAGGTGGTTTTATTGATGAATCTGACTTTCAAATTTGTATTACATTAGAATCATAAAATTTCGCAGAAGTTTCAGTCTGAGGAATGATTTGAAAGTGAGTAGAGGGTCTTCTGTTTTTATTTTATATAGCAAGAGTCAGGCATAAGGAAATTTCTTCCCATGGAATTTATTTATGAGAAGATTTTCCCAAAAAGGAAGAATTTCTTCTTGCTTTTATAATCAATGGATAATAATACTCAGCATAGTCAACCCTGGACTCCTTTCACTTCCCCTTCAGTTTCCTCAAAATAAATATCCCTCTAAAACTTTGTAACTCTGCACCATACAACTCAAAGAGAAGTCTTAGATTCTCCCCAATTATTTCTTCCATTTTATGTGAGGATCTCTGCATCTTTACTATTACAAATCTAATATTTTTGTGAGACCTTCACTGTGTTCTAATTATGAACTAATTTGTAAAGACAATTCCCACCAGCAAAACCAAATCAAGTGTAGGAGAAATGGAGACAAAAGAAAAGCAAACACAGACCATGGTTAATTTGGCAAATTTACATTCTATTTAAAAATTTAAAATGGAGCTCTCTTCCCAAGATTTGCCCTCCCTCCACAAATCCTAGTTATCATAGGCTGCACATACATACTGCATGTGATTTGTAACACAGAAATGCAAAATAAACTTCATTGAATTTGTGCTCCAAAGGATGAAGGTGAGCCGAAGGCACTGTGCAATTTAACCTTGAAGCGTTTCTGCTGGATTACCTTGTTTATATTCAGTACCAGTGAGGCCTGTAAGACCTCGGGAGCTTGCAGAAGCTGCTCTTCACTGTGTCCAACTACTGAAATTCTATCCATGATTCACACCACTGTTTTCTCCTGCATGACATCCTTGTCATGTAAGTTGGAGAACTTGTAAGTTGTGACTGATGAGAGTCATAAACTATTCTTATGAGCTTTAGCTCATCTTTAAAGATTCCAAGTTTCTCTTGCTTTTCCGGTTACGTATTTCCTGACAACTCACCTATTTACTTCAAACTCCTGAAAAATTTCCAAAGAAACAAACACTAGTAGATTGTTTAAACTAAATATTTTATTAAACACATATGCACAATGTACATATGTTTATGTCAGTATTTAGAATGAATTATATGATATAAAAAGCCATGAAGAGAAATGAAGGTTTTTAGTTACTTGGGGGTTTAGTTCAGTGGCATAAGCACCTGCCAGGCAAACGTGAGGTCATGAGCTCAATCTGTGGTACCAAAAAAAAAAAGAAGGTTTGTATTTAAATTATATTAAGTAGTAAGACTTAAAATATTTGCACAAGAAGACAATGTCCTGGTTTGTACCCAAATGTTCCTCAAAGATTCATGCACTCAAAGGTGGAGGACTTGGGAGGTGGCTGGATCATGGGTATGTAATAGTTGTAGTCTACTGACCAGTTTAGCTTAGTTCTGGGGGTATCGCAGTGGATTCATTTAAGTCAGAAGTCTCACCCTGGGTTTGGGTGGCACCAACAAATGAGCTGTGTAGGTTGGATGAAATTAAAAAGGAAGGAGAGGCTTGCTGCTTCCTGCCGCCTTGCCATGGACTGTTCCTCCTATGCCATGCACCTTTGCCATGTTGCCCTGCCTTGGAGCCATCCAACTATGGACTGAACCCTGCACAAACTATCAACTAAGATATACCTTTCCACTAATAACATCTGTGTTGGGTATTTCATATGAGCAATTAGAATACAATTAAGGCATACAGGTAAAGAATTTTCATAAATATTTATGATACCAAAGAGAAATCAGAAGTATTATATAACACTCCAAATTACAATGACAATAATTAATTTAAAAATAGATTCACTCATCTGAGTGAAATACATATGAATAGGAAACAAGAATGTTTTCTTAATCTTTAGCAAAATTACAAAACAAAAACCAGATGAGTTTCAGAAAGTCTAGATAATATGTGACCATTTATACAAAAATGTAAAAACATGAAAATCCATGTTATTTATTGTTTGATGATATGTCTTAGTTAATAGACATACGAAGGCACATACAATAGGATGTTTACTTTGGGGAAGGGAATTGGAGAGTAAAGATTATGAGATCATAGAATTTTCATGAGGAATCATAAGTTAACACCAAGAATACTTTTAGATTTTAACCCAAATAGTGAATATATATATATATATATATATATATATATATATATATATATTATGAGTATCTATTTGCACACTTGAAATATTTCATGAAAGACAAAGCATCTCGGCAATTGGAACTTTTTTGCAAGATTATCATGGGCTGAAATTATTCTTACATTTTCGAAGAGTTCTTAAATGATCTTATATATACATGTTTCTCCAAATATTCTCATCATGTGTGTTGAAATCTTGTTCTTTCCAAATCCTCAGTCATTTGGCCAGGAGCAATAGTCACCTCAGTCTGTGAATTCAGGTAGATTCATGCAGAAACCTGTGGCTTTTTTCTTTCTTGCCTGCTTCTCTCTGCTTCCATGACTCATACATTCTGATATGGGGAAAAATAAAACACTGCTGTTGCATTTCCGCTACAAAGCTTTTGCCATATTTTATAGGACAGCACCTCAAACTCCAAAAATCCCCCTCTTGCCACTTCGTTAAATGGGTTAGGGTTAGATTATTGTTCCTGAAGGCGGGTCTTCTGTGTCATAGGTCAGTGAACTTCATTAGCAACAGTCTATGTTTACCCTATTTTTAGAAGTAAAGCTAGCCCCTGTTTTAAAGGATACCATGCAATATGCAATATTAATTTATAAGTCACCTATAGGTAGCATGATGACATGAATACCCAGAACAAGCTCCATTTTAATGTGCACATATGCATCCTTAAATGATGGAAGGAACTCAGAAAAACTAACTTTGCTCCAGGTCATGCTTGTTTACAATAACAGAAAGTATACGAGTTGGGCTTTGCTCTCAGCAGTTTGGTCACTCAAGGTTTCCATTAACCAAAGCATCTTTTATTTTGAGACAGGTCTTAATATGTACTCCAGACTGGCTTTAAAATTGTGGTGATTCTCCTGCTTCTGCCTCTCAAGTACTGGGATTAAAGGTGTCACCATCTCACCCTCCAAAACATATTACCTAGGTGAGAAGGAAAGCATGTGGTACAGCCCATGAATTCTCTTCATTTTAAGCATTGTGTTCTATTTCAACTCAATTGAGAAAACAGAGGACCACCAGGGGCTATGCCAACATACACAGAAGGCATCCTTTTACCTATCTCATTAGGATCTCCTCATTAGACTTCCTTTGTTGAAGCTTTACAGAGGGCAGATTTTTCATGTCCACTCTAAAGGGTTCACTTAAGTGACCTCTTCCACAGAACATGTCACCCATCTTCCAATCTCGTTGCCTTCATATTCCTAACCAGTTTGCCATACCCATAACTCACACTTCCATTTTCTCTTCTTTTTGAGAAAGCTGATGTAGCACTGGCATGAGCTTCTTCAGGCTGCTGTCAAAATATAGGTTGGCCCCATCTGTAACAGTCACAAGTATTTCCTGCACCATAGTCAAGTAGCCACAAGGACGTACCAAAGAAGACAGATATGTGCTGAGGAAGGTACAATCACTTAGCAGAACAGGAATATCTGTTATCTGCTATGACAACCTATTTTATTGCTATATCTGCTACATACTGATCCTACAAACACTGATTCTGTCTGAAATTAGATTACTTATTGTCACTCTTTATTTCTGTCACTTAGAATTTGGTTAGTTCATAGTTTATAGAAGGAAAATTGGATTACACAGTCTCACAATGCATTGTGTTCAAACTTTTAATCTGCATCAAATTCCTATACTATGTCAGGATTGCAATAAAAATATTGCTACTTGGTGAAGAGGTCAAGACCTTGAAGAAAATCCAAGATATATCTCATGCAATTCTAATGGAATTGCCTCAAATTCTATATATCTGTGCCACAGATGCAATTAGTCACTGTGAGAGATTAGACCATTATTATCTGGCCAAGGAAATGTTGCTTTCTCAAACTGGTTAGTTGGGATTTGTTTAATAAAGTGTCTCTGACATTGCACACATAGTCTAGTCATTGTGTGTGTGTGTTTGTGTGTGTGTGTATGTTAAGAACAGAGTATGAGCACGCAGCACACATTGGCAGTACTATATGATATGAAAACAGTGTCACTACAGCTGATTTTGGTGCAAACAAAAGATAACCATAGCCTCATTGTGGATAACACCTGAATAGCTAATGTGGGCTTTTATTAAACAGGAGGCAGAGAAGGGAGATGGAGTGCAAGAGCAGGTGAAGGAAGAAGATAGGAATTTTTTTTAATTTACAAATTCCCACTGCATCTACTGTTGTTTATTTGATTTTACTGACTGTAAGAGAAATAGCTGAATGGCATCCCCATTGTCACACTTCAAATGGAGAATGAGCATCATCAACGTTTCATTAAGAAAGAAAATCAAGAGAGAAAAATGTTACCACATGAACTGAAGCAGAGAAAAGTTAAATCACAACAGTGATGAAGCCAGGTGATTAAGAGGGATTAACACGTTTTCACGATGAACAGAAAGTTGGGAAGTGGAAACAGTTGAGGTGTGTTCTTCCCATGTTATATTTATCTGATGCCAGATTCTTCTTATCATGGAGACAACATGTTCTGCAAATCAATTTACAAACGAATTTCTCAAATGCAGATCTAAACAGATCATTAACTTTTATTCCTCTTTTACTTGAACCTGGTGTCGTACGCCTGTAAAAAAAAAAAAAAAGTATGCAGCAAAACATTGCTGTAAGTTAAAAAGCAACTGGCGACATCAATACCAAAGGGCTAGATAGGTACCTCACACTGTCCCATTCCTGAGCTCTCAAACATGTGGGTGCACCAAAGAGCTCCTGGCCCTCACTGCAAAAATGGTGTCACTTCCAAATGCTGGATCTCTAGATTGCTGTGTTCTCTGTGCTGGAAAGGTGATGTTTTGCATTTTAGATTGCTTTTATTTTGCCTGGCTTTCTACAATGACACAAAGGCATGAAAAGAGAAGAAAAAGTATGATATTTTATAAGATTGGCTTCATGAATGCTCAGGGGTAGCTACTTTGGCCTTTCCAGATCCTTGACACTGCAGTTCTTATAAGGAAGATGATTGTCACGGTGAACAAGTTATCAGAAAATTGCTGGGGACGCTTTTGCATGTGTGATATAGAGCAGTGTGCAAAGACAAAATTATACGTGAAGGGTTCATGGCTCTCATCTGACATTACAGTAGAGGAACATAAACTTTGCGATGATTTGGCTAAACAGGTGCTGGAGACTAACCAAAGCAACAGTGTAAGTTAGAAAATGCTGCATCTGGACACATCCAAGCTCTCTCAGCGGAAGCACTGAAAAGCGTTTAATAAGAACTATGCATGCTATAATTTGGATTTCCACTGCTTTTCTTTCTGTATTTTCTATCAGCTGCCCTCTGTCTTTTTTTTTTTTTTTGCTAATTCACCCTTTTAATTGTCTGATGTCTTTGTTCTTGGCTTTAATAGTCAATTTCTCCCCCCTCCATAGTGCTTAAACCCATAGCTCACCTAGCATAAATATTAAATTCCGGTAAAAAAAAATAAAAGCAGCTTCAGAGTATAGAAATGAGCACTTTGCAGACACAGCAGCTGGTTTGGTTTCCTAGCTTTACTGCTTACTAGTGTGACAATCCTGGTAGGAGTGTTAGGAGATAATCTTTAAAGTCACTGAGCCTGGTTCCTTTATCTTTATCTCATAGCTGAAGGTAACTATCTTTGCTCTTGTCATCATGTCTCTTGACATACATGCAGCTTGACCTCTCTTCACAGCATGCCCTTGCTCTGTGTCTGGATTTAACTAACACCTATTCACCAACCCTTCCCTACTTATTCAAATAAATCCTTCTCAGGTAGACTTCCTGCAGTCTTGGGATGTATGTGCTGCTTTCTATGCCCACAGCACCAAAAGCCCTGCTCTTACCTTAGCACATAGTCTGGCCTATCCCAGTGAAGTCCTTGTGGGTGGGGTATCTGTCTCCCTTTACCCAAGGCTCCATGAGATGAGATATGTACTTTCTTCCACTTGGTAGCCTGGCATTCACTGCAGTGCCTGGTTCAAGAAAGCTGCTGCATAAGCGCAGTTTTATAAAGTTGAAGTATTCCTTGAAAATTAAATTACATATTGTACATGAGGCAATTTGTGTGCCTGGTGCATAGTTGGTTGTCACTTCCTCTTAATCTAATTTTTAAAAAATCATAAAGGCAGACCAGCAAGAAAAGATTATTTCACAGAAAAATGTTTTCCTCAGACTAATGTTACTTAGAGTAGATGACCCTCAGGGAAGTTTGGCTGCCCCAGGATAAAGAAGCACAGGCCATTGTTAGTACTTCTACCTGGAGCTTAATGGACACAAATTAACTACGTGTCAAATGAATGATTAAAATAGTCACCTCTTTGGAAAGCCTTGTTTTGTTCTTTTGGGCATATTTAGCTATCTCTTCTTATATCTTAAACTTTTACTCACATTTGTATTACAGCACATTTTAGACTATACTTTTCTTCTTGTTTTTAAAGTGTGTGCTACTCCTAAACAGATTCAATTTCATGTGTCTTATCCTATCTCAGCATTTAGCATGGTGTCTGATAAAGTATTCAATAAGCATTTCTGGAGGTGGCCTTTATCAGTATGAACTAAATTAACATTAAGACATTCCTCCCAGTTATCATCCTCATTCAATGTGTTGACTCTAGCAAATTAAACTTTCTTAGGATCCTTTAACTTTCAGCTACTGAACTGCTTCCACTTAATTTATTCTATGAATTGCTTATTAGTGAATTTTCAATAATAAAAATTTCAAAATCAGTAGAGCATGATGATAAATTTTTCCTATAGAGATGTAAATTATCCATTGCATACTTGTACCTGCTAATGCTTAATTTAAGTAAATATTTCCACACAATATTCCAATTTTAATCACATTTGGTAGGGGAAAATTATAACTTTGATTTTAGATGTATGCTCCATTTTAGAAGAAATTCAATATTGTCAGTAAATATTCTACTGATGATTTGTCATGGTATGATGAATAGCTGCTGTCCAAAAGTTCTATGTTTGACAAGAAATTCACTGTCCTTTCTACTCCAAAAGGTGTTCCTCGGGCAGAGCTATCCCGACAATCTGCAGAGCTATCTACAATTTACCTGTTTGCTTTAAACATCTGTCTATTACAGATAGAAGTTAAGATAAGTCAGACCTCCTGAAGAAATTCTGGTGTTGAATAAAGTTTTCAACTTAGCCAACTGTGGAGGAGTCACTTAAATCTAACAGGAAAGCAGGAAGTGTGTGTTCCTTCTCAGTTCAGCTTTTTTGCCAGAGCAATGGCTTCACTAATCTAATGGGACTCATTTGCATGTGTTTTATTCAAGGTTACAACACAGAGAATTACAAAAACTTTTATTGTTGTTACACAGCTCAGGCACTCTGTACTCAATATGGTAATAAGTGAATGATAAAATATTAAGGCATAAAGCTTGTTAAAATCCAGATGAGAACAAGAAATTAAGGCTCACTGGGAGGTTACATAGTCATGAACGCAGAGCCCTCATGAGTATAATTAGTGTTTGTGTATTAGTCAGTGTACAACTGCTGTAGCAAAGTAATTGTGGTTGGGGATTCTCTAAAGAAATGAGGTTTATTTAACACATTTAGGTCACATCATTGGAATATGAAAGTACAGGATTTCATAGCACCAATCTTTGTGTTCTGGTGAGGGCACCCCTTGCCTACACCTCATCATGGTAAATAGCATCATAATGGAAAAATGTATACATAAAGAGATTACAAGATGAGATAGGGAACCAAAGAGTGAGGGCTGACCAACCTTTTGTTTTTTGTAACAACCAACACGGTCAAATGCCATTCATTCTAAAAGATCAGTATTCTTCAATATTCATCCCTTCCGAGGGCATGTGCCAAATGACTAAATTGATTTTCACTAACTACTAACTCTTAAGGGTTCTACCCCTTCCCAGTACTGCCACACTAAAGAAAATGCTTCTCACGTATTAGCCTTTGGAAGATACAATGAGACAGTGTCCAAACCACAGCACCTCATAGAAGAGAATCAGCTCTTCCACCCAATAGGGGCAAAGCATGAAGGAACCTTCCCTGGAGCAGAAAACAGGCCATCACTAAGGATAAAATATGAAACACATTTTTTTGAATTCTCATGCTCCAGAATTGTCAGATATAAACTTCTATATCTTATAAAAAGTTCATTTGATAATATTTTTTTTCAACAACAGCTTGAATGGACCAAGAGAGTAAATTGGAACATACCTGTAGAATTGAGTTTGATTTTGATGCTATAACTAATGCCTAGAAGTTTTAAGAAAGTACTTGTGAACCTGAGTAGTAGATAGGGATTGTAACAATTTGGGGGAGTATGTCAGAAAAAATTAATTCTTCCACGAATTTTTTAAGTGGGATTCTGGCAGGGACTTAGCAGGAGAAGGGAAGATTTATGACGAAAGCTTCCTTTTCAAAGCATAAAATGTAACAGTGTTCAGAATGTCGGTACAAATACACATGAT
The DNA here is from genome assembly GCA_004027455.1 of Hydrochoerus hydrochaeris. Taxonomy (NCBI): domain Eukaryota; kingdom Metazoa; phylum Chordata; class Mammalia; order Rodentia; family Hydrochaeridae; genus Hydrochoerus; species Hydrochoerus hydrochaeris. The sequence goes on from PVLA01000656.1 coordinate 196,609, forward strand.
AAAATGCACTCTTATGAGGTCCCAGGTGGAGATGAAGAACATGTTGTACAATAAAGTCATTTTAGTTAGCAAAGAATTTGACTGAATTGTATTTGGATCTTCATGTTTTGTGATAGCTAGAATTAGTGAATGATTAAACTAAATATTTAGCTGAGGAAATATCTTAGGCACTGCAAGTGTGGTTTGTCTTCTTTTGAATACATGTAGTAAAATGTGAATAGAAAGAAATGACTTAAACACAAAATCGTTAATCAAAAAGGAAGCAGACTGTAAAGATTTGGAAATTTGGTGAAAAATTAGTAAAAGACAAGAGTGTGCCCAAGCGAACATTTGAAAAAAAAATTGATTTGAATTATCCTTGTAAGTAGGAGATAGTTAATACATATCAAGACATGGGAGAGATTAGCTAATCCTCTAGACTGAAACTAGAAACAGTACCCATGGCTTCAGAAGAGTAACCGAGATTATCATAGGACTCTCCCTCAAATCCTAACTCCAGAGTGCCATGGCCTGAGAGTCAACACACTACCAGAGGAGTTATCAATGCTTGGAACTGCATTATGTTGTAGGTTTCTGTCCCTACAGGCTGTAACTGAGGTCCTGTGCTTCCCCAGGTGAAGTTGGAAGGAGTCCTAATGGGCCTCGTCTCGCACTAAGAAAACTGGTGGCTTTTTTGTTTTTTCCACTGATACTTCAAAGAATGCTGGGAGACCTGTGGGAGCTAGGCAGAGAGCTCCTATGGGAAGGGCAAAGAGAATCCTTCACAAAATCCGAGTTAACCCATAGATTTAAGACCACGTGGAAGGGAGGCTGTTCCTGAAACCCCAGCCTGGTATGTCGTAGGTTGTAGTACAGGAGAGCTGCAATTCTCACACCCTAAGGGGCTTGCACTGAGAGATGTCAAGCAAGACATGGGATAGACTTGCACTGAGCCTCTCGGGCTCTGCCCCAAATCCAATGGGAGACACTGAGTGAAAAAGTTAATGCTAGAGCTTTAAAACTGTAAAGTGTTAAACTCACTGGGTGTTGGATTTGTTGAAGATCTGCCTCCTCACCTTTTGTGCTCCAATTTCTCCTTTTTCCAGTGGAAGTTATGGCTTGCTGTTCCTTGATTATATTTTACTAGCATTGATTTTTCAGGTTCATATTGGAGAGAAATTCCCCTCAGGATGAATTGTATTGAGTATCACACATATCTAATTTGAGTAATATTTAAATGAGTCTTCAGATTTAGGCATTTTTGATAGTGAAATAAGTAAGTATTTTGGGGTCATTAAGATGGACTAATTACATTTTATGCATAAAAATATATGAATTTTGGAGAGAGAAAGCAGAATTCTCTGGAATGAATGTACGTGTCCCTTCATAACTCACAAGGAATTCTAAAGACCAAAGTTGTGGCATTACAAGGTGAAGACTTTGGGACATGATTGGGCCTCAGTGCTCTGAGTTTATAAAAATGGAACATTACCCTTATATAATTGATCCCAGGGACCTGCATTGCCACTTCCACTGTGTGAAGATGTAGGTAGAAGGGCCATCTATAAACCAAAAAATGGGTTTTCACCAAATAAAAATTTGGCCAGTGTTTTGGTCTTGACCTAATCAGTATTCAGAAGTATCAGAAATAAATTTATTTTGTCTGTAAGCTACCCACTTTATGGTACTTTAATTTTTCCAGTTGCCTGGACTGATAAATGCAGATACTAATTCTACTTCCTTAATGTAAGGTAATGAGGAGTAGGAGAATCAAAAAACTTTATTAGGCATCACTGCTGGGTGACCACTAGATTTCAGTTAAAGTAGGAATGTCAAAGTGAAGATCATGACGATTTATGACAGTGAGGGAAATATGGAGAGACTGCATAAGAAAAAGGAAGCATAGAATGATCTAAGAAGAATAATCAGGTATGAGAAAAATGGCAAATATATTAAGAGATACTCAATGGTATAAAGAATATCAGATATTGCAAGAGGCAGAACTGTAATTACTCTAACCCAATTGTTTCCAGAAGGTCTATGGAGATGCCAAGACTTATGCTTCTCTGGAAAAATTAAGCTGTGATATGGGTTGAAGAAGATTCTAAGTGTGTTCTAAGATAGGTGTGTATAGACTAAGAAATTGGACACATCTTTAAAATTAACCATATTATCACTTTAGTTTCCTTAAGAAGGATTTTACTGATTTGGAGTACAGATGGAGAACTCAGAAGATACTTCGTTATAAAAATTTTCCCCTAACTTAATGAAGAAAATGTTAAATGTAGAAAGTAAATGAAAAAATAGCAAAGTATTTCCTAGAAAAACAAGAATACATAATGTTTAATAATGTCTAGGATTTCTGTGAAGATTGTGGAGCAAACAGAATCTGTAAATGTCTTAGTTACTTTTCTCTTGCTGCTGAAACAAAATACCTGATCCCAAAAGTTAAAATGAGAAAGGTTTACTGTAGTTTGTAGTTTGTAGAGGTTTCAGGTCATAGTTGGCTCCAAGGCATGGTGGCAGGGCAGAGGAAAAAGAGTTCACGGCAGGCAGAAGGTAGCAAAGCAAACAAGAGAGAAGACAAGCCCCCTTCTGTCCCTTATATGGTATCCAGGCTACTGAGATTAGGGTAGTGCTAATTCAATCAGTGGACTCATCCAACAGTCACCCACCTTTAATCCCAGCAACTTTAATCCCAGCATTGTACCATAATTGATCACAAACTAGATTTAGCCACCTTTGCAAATCCTGCCCCCAACCATAACTGCATGAGACTTTGGGGTGGAGGAGCATCCTGACACAAACCATAACATTAAGAAGCTTTTTTACTTTTTCTCTTTAAAATAAATGAGCTTTTAATTTTGCTGGGTAACAAATTATGACAATTTTAGTGACTTAAAACAGTAAATACTTATTATGTCACAATTTTTGTGGCTCAAGTATCTAATTATTATTGAACTTGGCCCCTGGTTCAACATTTCACAAAGCTGAAAACCAGATTTCAGTCAAGGCTGCCCTCACATCTTAAGATTGCTATTTCAATTCTAATGTCTTTCCAGCTGCTGCTAGAATTCATTTCCACAGCTGTAGAATTCAGGGCAGCTCTCTTCCTTCAGGTCAGCTGCAGCACTTCTTTGTTGCCTTTGATTTCTGGGCTGGCAGAATATTTAAAACCCCCATCTAAAAGGCTCACTTGGTAAGGTCAGTCCCCTTTTCTGTTCTCCACACATCTGTTATGTTATGAGTGGGACTGAATGACCTATGCTCCAGTCCTGACGGTGCAACTATCAGTATGAACTTTGGCAAGGCAAACCAAGCCAGAATTGGTGACGCTGTTTCTTCAATATATTGAAAGGGCATGATGTTGTAAGATAAAATTTTGTTATAATGGAGAAAAATAATTAATAGAGAAATTAACTTGCCATAACAGATGTCAAAAAGCAAAAAGGAATTTTTTTATAATCTTAAAAGGGTACATGAGGGGAAAAAATTAGTTTCTATTCCAAGATTAGGAATTTCATGATGAAAAGATGTTTAAGTTATGTCAAATCTTCCTTAATTGTGCTGGCAGTATTCATTTGAACTCTGTGGAGGCTCATTATGTTGGAACAATTGCCAAGCAAGATAGCACCTGTGATCATAAAACAATCACTGAACCGACAAGCAACTCTTTGGGACTTACTTACTGACACTTTTACTATCAGTCCATTATGACTGTTTCAATCTCTTAAAGCTTTTTTCTGGAGTCATCAGCCTTTTAAATTTATACTATGAAACATGGGGGAAACCCTGGTATTGTTATCAACCATTATCCTACAGCATATGCTGATATCTTGCTTTGCAGAACAAATGTATGGAATTTATAAAATTTCTGTTTGACTTCTGCTAAAAAATAGTCTATGCCTTCCATCAAACTATGGCTTCCACTGTTAAAATCTGTGCTATATAAAACTATACGTCAGATTCTGATATATGATATTTAACTTTTATATTCCAAACTTTGAACTTGATAGCTTCAAATTTCTATGAAGCAAAAGCATATGAATAATGGCTTTGGCATTATATCATATGAATATTTATTGGAGAAGACAAAAATCTCATCCAAACGTATAAGAAGATTTGAATTGAGTTCATTATATCACATCTTTGGAATTGCACATTTAAAATTTACATAAGTATATACTGGAAAATATGCCTTCTTTAATTTTGTCATAAGTCTCTGCTTACTGTTTGAAAGTCTTCCTACTATTATGTCTGCAAAACCATTTTATACTTGTGAGATTATTTTTGGCCTGACAAAATCAACACACTATAGTTTCAGATTTGCTAGGACCCATTGTGTAAGTAAATTATTTCAACATCATTATGCACTCCGAACACTGACAAAGCAATTATCCTCTCACACAACTAATGGGAAAATTGTGTCGTTATTTGTTTGAAAATGTCACATACATTACACTTGTGTTGATGGACTCAGCATAGAACTTTCTTTACCATGGTGCAGTAGAGTGAAACCTGGGGAACCACACTCTTCAAGAGCCTTAGACAAAATGTCTAAGCATTTATAGAGAATACATATGCCCAGAAAATATAAATTCAAGGTTTGCCTTCAAAGCACTACCACTTTCAAATGAGAATATAATGCAGCTCCAGAATCTTAATTTATTTCCATCTCTACTTTTGGAAAAAAAAAAAGTTGATCTAAAGACAAATTGATATAGGTGACAACATCTAGTAAGGTGGGAGACCAAACTACAGAAAAGTGTGTGAAGTTATGGATTTGAGTTATAGGTAAAGCCTTTCTGCAATGCCCTTTACACAATACCTCTTCCCTCCCAGCTGAAATTACATTTATTCCCATTTAAACTCAAATGAAACTAAAAGGAGAAGCATCTAAAGCCTTATGTTTCTCCAACACATTAAAGGGATAAATTATTCAGCCCTCTTCACCAAAGTGTAGATAGAGGGATAAAGTGAATCAGATTGAAGAGAAAGATAGGTGAGAATTTATGAAATGAAAATTTATCAATAGAAAATTATTTCTTGAGGGATCCATAAGTGACTTACATAATATTATATTGCTAAAATTATTCCTTCAGTTTACCGTGAATCACATGCTCATCCTGCCTTTAATCATTTGGTCCTATCCACTTCATTCATTCCAATCTTGACCAATCATTTCTGAGCTGCCCTAGTTCCTTTATTCATTGTATGTCAGCATCTCTAAGGTTAGTAGGTGGAAGTTGTGGCATGTTCTCATTGCCCTCTGGGTCTCTGGTGAAGAATTTGTGCCTTATTTATTTTCATTTCTTTAGTCAAAAATTTTATGAATTAACAACTGGATAAATTGGTGAATAGCACGGCATTCATAACACTGCAAAGATAATCATATTCCAGTCTCCCTTTCTACTGGATCATGGAGTAGGTATACAGATTCGTGTTTGATGATTTGATTATACAATATGAACTCAGACTTGTAAAGAGGCCACAATTCTGAGAGATAATCATTTTTCATAAGCACTTATCCATGAAGGTAAACAGTGTATTTCTAACACCTCCCAAACTCATTCCAAAACTATTTACTGGCCATCTGTTAGATGTCCAAGACTTGTTTTTTTCTTCACAGTACAGCAATAGAAAAATGAGACAAAAAGCCCTCCTGACATGGAATCTATAATGTAGCAGATGGTAGTGTATTTGTAATTTTCCCTAAGTATTGTAATCAGTACTTCAAGTATTTTATCTGATTTAATCTTTAAACTTATGAAGTAGACTTATTGTTTTAATTTTATGGAGGGGAAATTAAGGCACATAAAAGTGTGTGGAATCTTTTCTAATGTTTCAAACATCTTTTTGGTTTAAATTTCGTTGATTTTATAAATTTTACTGTCTGTCATTTTGGCTATGCTGTATTTGTAATGTTTCTAGGGTTTATAGCAGAGGTAGATACTTGGAATTGAGACTAATATATCAACATTGTTCTTAGCACGTATAATAGGGAAGCATTCTCATAATGGAAAGAAGCAATCTCAGAGAAGATATAAATTCTTATGTATATCTATCTTCTCAAAAAGAATGCTATTTCCACTAACTAGCAAAGTCCTATTAGGTTATAAATAATATGAATCATGATACTATAGAAAAATATACCAAATCTATCATCTATTTGTTTTATTAATGCATAACATGCTTCAAATTTATAATGATTTTAATTTTAGTTTTAGGTTAGAAAATAGAATCTCAAAAATTTGGACATATGCAATCCAGAGTATACATATATTGTATACCTTAATGATTCTCACACATGCGTTAATCAGTCCTTATTTTGGGACTCATACAGAGCTGCATGATATACCCAGATATTTTTAAAATTGTTAATCTAAATTTATAACTACTAATGAAAGAAAAAGAATTAATTTAATCAGTGTTCATAGGAAGTGACATCAGAGTAATAATTTAGATTTAAATATGCAATGGGACCTTATGTGGCTTCAAAACCAGCATTATTATAGAAGCATAATTTTTTCCTATATCTCAATTATGAAATTCTACAAAGCAAATGGCAATAGAAAAATCTATTTTTTGCACTTCTTTGATTTTGTGTGTCATTCTATTTGCCTGTGTCTCCTCCTTTCTCTGTTTCATCTTTTACGTCCCTCACTTAAAGAGAATTTAACTTTCACTATATTCCCAATGCATTCTGTTTCCATTTGTGTTAAAGATCTCACTTCATATTGCCTGGTATTTGAAAAGTTAGTTGTTTACTTGTCTGCCTCTCAGATTAAAATGTAAATACCCTGAAAGGAAGGCTATGGCTTATTTAGTTTGTACCTCTACAATTTCCCATAGAATACAAAACAGGTGTTAAGAAAATGTTTGACAAATGTGTGCTAGAAATGCTATTAAAAATTCAAGAATATTAAGTACATTCAGTAATTTGGGAGTATACTATGTTCGCTCAACTCATTAAGGAACCCATGTGGTGCACTGAGAAAGCTCTTTAATTTATACAAAACCTAGGTACAATGAATGAATCCAAAAGTTTGTGTTTATTCCTCCTGGAAAATCTCATGGATTGCCTGGTTTAAGGTCATATTTCTCTAGTGGCTTAGAAAGACTGGAACTTGAAAACATTCAATGACTTTGTAAGACCACTTGTCACAATTTTGAATTCAAGCTGAAGGTGCTGTCTTCAGGGAGAGTGGCATGGGCACTGAAGAGTCATTGCAGTGTTCACAATCTGTTTCTACCATTGACAAACTGTACATCCCTCACTGGCAAAATGTCGTTCTTTGTAACATTACCATGGAGTGAAGATTCTTATGTGGACTAAAGGAAATAATACTTAGGAGACAATTCACCCAGTGTTTGGCACATAATAAACACACCACTGTCATCACCCTCAAAACCTGTTTATATAGACACCCTATCTCTAGACTTCACTTTAAAATCAGGTCTGTAGAACTTCACTGCTGGTCAAATTTCCTTAGCTTTGCATGCAAAAGTTCAAAAGTTAGGAGTAGGCTCTCCAAATAAAATACAGGATGCCCAGTTAAAGCTGAATTTCAGACAAATTTTATTTTGCATAAGTATACCTGATGCAATACCTTGGGCATATGTATATTAATATTATTTATTATTTATTTGAAATTTAATTTTTCTGGTGTACCCTGTATTTTTACTTTTTAAATGTAGAAACACTTACTGAGTACCTGTCACACATCAACAACCATCCTTTGACTCAAGACATCTCACAGATGAATGTAGTTGTGCAGAGTTTACATTGTAATTAGTTCCTGATTCACTCAGTCTTAGGTACTGGCCCTTAATCAGGCATGAAGCCCAGGGACCCCTGTTCTCAACGGAAAGCTAGATGGCTTTATTCTGCCTTAGTATGATTGAGTGTATCATTTTTAGAAGAACAGGTATAGTTGTCAAAAACTCTCTGTGTCCAACATTAATTCACTTACACTTATTATTCTACCAAGAAATTCTTTTGGGTACCAATATAAAGATGACCAACAACTTGCTGTGTTCACATTTGAACAATTTTGTCCGAGAAAAACAAAGCACTGTATGCATGCATAGCAAGAAAAAGCAGCCCAAATCAGTGCAAAACATTAACCAGGGACAAGGTTTCATTCACAAACAACGACCAGTGTACTTAAGTTTTCCTTCTTCCAAAGATTGGTTCTTGATGTGACACAAATTTTTAATATTCCATGGGTGAATTATATCTCAGACAAGTCTCAAAGAAGCACTGATGAGACTATTGAACACAATTCAGTCCTGATTCATACTTCTTTGTGACATTCAAACGTTTAATATGGGAGATGATTTTTCAGGGTATTCCGTGAAGTACTACAAATACTTACTTGATATCTGTAACTATGACATCTGTGAAATATGAATATATTCTAAAGGTTGACTATGTGATTATTTTAAAAATTTCATTTATAATATTTTAAATTAATTTATGTTTGCATACATGTACATATGTGTATATATGTCCAAAACTAGTGAAATTTATTGAACTATACTTTGAATTTAGATAGAATGAACTATGTCAATAGATATTATTCTAATAATTTTGCTTTAAGGACATTCAGTGAATAGAATAGTGTTATGCACATAATAATTACACAACATATACTTTTGAATAAATATATCTATAATATTGGAGAATAATATTGTCAGATAGTAACTGAGTACTATTATGTGATACACAGAATATTAATTTCAACATATACTTCTAAAATGACTTTTCTATGTGCATGTCAACCAAAAGGCACTGTTCAATTAGAAGCCTGTCGGGTTTTTTGTTTGTTTGTTCCAGACTCATCCATTCACATCACCTGAAATCTGCTTATACAAAAATTTTAGTAATAGTTACCATGTGTGTGGGTTTGTACACACATAGATGAATTTAAGAATTGCAACCTGTATTAAACCTTCGGAATAAGAGAAACCATCAATGCTTCTTTCTTAATGTGACATTTTGTCAGCTGAATGAAATCAACTTCATGCCTGACAATACTGGCCAATCAATAAATATTTTGGGGTAAAGAATAAGCCTTGTTATCTTTTCAAAAGAATTAAAAGAATCATACTACAGAGATAAATTCAGGCCCATGAGTATAATTTTTAACAGCCAAATCTTGGAAACAGCCAAGATTGCCATCAACGGATGAATGGATAAAGAAGACATGATATTTTTATACAATGGAGTACTACTCTGCCATAAAGAAGGATAAACTTGAGGTGTTTCTAGGAAAGTGGATGCGCCTTGTGACCATATATTTAAGTGAAATAACTCAGATACACATGTGTAAATATCACATTCCTTTTCTGGTGAAACTGAATGTGTAAATAAAGACTCAAAAGTATAATGGATATTGTGAAATGGGAAGAAAATTTTTGAATGGAAGGAGAAGAAGGAAGGAGGAAGGGGAAAAGAAAGAAGTGTGAAAAGTGAATAGAAGAAAAAATGGGAACAAAGTGTTTGTAAGTAAGGAGGGGACGAGTGGTTGAAGGAAAGGGAGAGAATCTGGGGAAGAAGTATCAAGATATATTATGCACAGGTACAAATCGCCTATGATGAATGTGATTATTATGTATATCTAAAATGCACCAATAAAATTCACAAAAAACACATTGGAAAGCAATAAATAAATCCATCTTTATTAGCAGAAAATAACCATCTCAGTAAGCAATTCAGGAAAAATCTATAGGGTCTCTTAAATTTATTCAGAACAAGGTTGAAGTCATACCATATAAGTTCAATAATAGACCTAGAAAATATTTGCATTTCTATACCTTAGGCAATATTTGAAAAATGACATTTTACTACCACCAGAATAAAAAAGAATGAGTTTTTATATCCTCATTATTCTTTAAAAGTCTAAACTTCCCTTTCTTTTGGATTCTTGTAGTATATTTTACAAATACAATAGCTATAGACACAGTTCCAAAATATCCAAGAACTATGTACCCAGTGATACTTTTAAAGGGAAGTAAGTAAGGCAGAGAACAAGTAGGCTGTGTTCAGATAAGTAATGGCACATAGATGATTTTGTGCAAAGGTGATATTATGAGTTACGACACTTTGTCCATTTAAGTGTCTACTTGAGATATCTGCTAGGATATGACTCATAGACTAAAATATCATGCAAGGGAAGAATTAGTCCCTTGACACACATAGGCAGATGGAAAGGAATAAAGATATTCAATAATGATACCAACCTTTCTGAGTTTCCTGGATGATTCCCAAAGAACATAAGCTGCATTTTCCAGCTCAGTATTGGTTTTAAGCATTACTCTCTTTCATGAAATATACTAGCATTTGGCTTTAACAACTATAGATTCTCACAGGACCATATTTACATCCAACCACATAGAAAAGGAATGAGTCCCTCCTTATTTCTACACAGAGCTGTAATTGAAAAAAGTTAATCAAAGACATCCAGGGAGGAGGGTAAGAACTCTAAGCACACTGTATGAATACTGATGCCTTTCTTGGGCACTATCTCACGGTAGGCATAAAGAAGATCAGGGCATAACAATGTTAAAATATTGTTTGTCACTGCATTTGGTAAGCAACATACTCAGGAAAGACGATGCTCATTCAGGGGATGAGAACATTGTTTCAGTCCAGAGACATTGATCTGTCATTTATCATCTAAATCAGACCCTCGCAAACTCTTCTACTGGGAGACGTAGTGCATCACATCTCAGAATCTCCCTCAGTAAGTACAGTGTCCTGCCAAGGGTTTTACAACTGATGAGAGCAATCTGTGAGTCTCCTCAATTCACTTTCATCCCAAAGTGGTCGCATTATACATACAACGCAACCTCAGTGTTTGGCATTCAAGGGACAATGTCTTCATCTTTCCACCTGTGAAAAGGCGGGACTCATTTAGCTGCATCTAAATCATTAGTGTGATTAGCCAAATCTGTTCTTTTGTTCCAAACAGAAGCTTGCTTCTGCATTCAGATGTGAACATGGCAAGCATCCCCTGGCATCAACAGATTTGCCCAGTTTAAAAAAAAATCGAGAAATTAGAGTGTGTGAATGCCAAAAAAGAAGCTTGGAAAGAAGACATTGTGAATTAAAGGGAACACAAGAAAGGGTAGAGAAAAGATGTAATATCACTTTCTACTCCTCTCATTTTCTCTATTCTCACTCTTTGCCTGAAGTACAATAAAATATTTCAGGTTTCCTTTATTTCAGCCTACAACCTCACCCTATTTCTGAACTATCTTCCACACCATAGCCAGGGAATTCTTTCTAGATCTATATATTTTGTTGACTAAATAGCTCATCATTGTCTGCCGAGCAAAGTTGAGGCTCAGGAGTGGAGCATGGAATGTCCCTTCTAAATGTCCTGGTGGCTTTCCAGTGGCATTTGTGACTGCTCTACCCCTTTGCTGCTCCCGTGAGCAACATGCTTATACTGCACTCCGGGCCCAGTGAAATGGCTCCCTGGAAATAATCCACAATCTGTTACAATTCCAGACCCACTGTTCTATGTCTAGAAGAACATTTCCTCCCTCATATGCCAAATAAAGGCTATTTATCCAAGAGTATTGATGCTTGTATGAGATCTTAGCCTCATGGATGAGTGACTTGCTCTTACTCCTTGCTAGAACTCTAACAACACTGCAATGCACATATTTATATGTGCATCAAAGTTCACTATCAGAAACTGAGTACCTTAGGTAAAATACAATGAGCTCCAAATTTCTATTAACTTTTTTGGGATAGGTATGGAGCTCATTAATTATTTTGTGCAATTACATTTCCCTCAGAATATTTGCCCTGTTTCCTTTGATATGGAGACAGTATTAATTGAGCTTTGTAAAAACAATAGTGCCAATGTAGAACACCAATAAATACATCCCATTTTATTTTTGTTAAACCTTGTAGTTCTGGAGTCCACTATTTTCGCTGACCTTCAAAGAAAGATATAACTCAAAGTACTTATTTACATCGGCTGAGGATATAGCTCAGTGACACAGCACTTGCTTGGCAAGCTCAAGGTCCCGAGTTCAATTCCATGTACCGAAAAAAAAAAGAAAAGAAAAGAAAGAAAGAACTCATATGCACATAAGTGAGGGATAAGCACTTTAATCTCCCCTTTTATCCTTAGCAGATACAAAACATTGTTCTAGGCAGGCACAAGAAAGATAATTTGCTTGGGGATGGAAACATGGAATTATACTAAATTCAATTACTGTAATATGGAGCTTGAAAAGTCAGGAAAAGATGTCCGAAGGTCCAGTTAGCGTTATAGGACTTGAGTGCTTGAATGCACGTAAACCTATTGGGACTAAATCAGGGAATACTTTGTTTCATCTAGAAAGCAATTCAGTTTTCTATAATCATTTTAGAAAAACTAGCTCCTTTTATTTAATTACTAGTTCCCCTGGTACAAAGCACAGTGATGATGATACATAGATACAAGTACAGATAGAATAGGCACAGATATTCACAGAAAGCCTGAGTCATGAAGTAAGAAACTAAAGAATAATCGCTAGCATTTATAGGCAAATTTGTTTGTTTGAGCTTCTTACTGTAGTCAAAGCACAAAATCACCCCTCACCGCAGAATCTTTTCCCAAAGATTAACTTTGTTTTAAACTGCATGTAACCTACCTAACTCAGGTCCCCAGTACCACCTCCACCTCGTAAACTTTAAAAATCACTTCTATATGTAATTGCTTTCTGGGAACTACATAAAGCATTTCAAGAACGGTCCCATAAAGTAAATATCCAAACCCAAGCACTTCCAATAATGGATATGTTAATTTCAGAGGTATAAATAGAGAGAAGCCAAGAATTCATGCTGTACATTTTGTTGACTTAATGTTGGTCCACAGAAACCAAACACTCAGGTGATGAAGAAGACAAATCCATTTGACTCTACTACAAGGAAATAGAATAATAATCAAAACAGCCATCGGAGGAAAATAAGTATGACTAGATTTAAAAGGCTTATAAAAGAAGGTATTGTTTTTTTTTTTCCCATTCCAAAAAAGCCGACCCTGAAAAACACAGATTTATAACATGGTTAAGCAATTTTCTTTGTAACAGGAATCAAACTCATGACCTTTTTCTTGCAAAGCAAGCACTTGGCCATTGAGCTAAACCTCCAGCCCAGTGTGTCTCTTTTTAAAGTAGTCCTTTGTGGCCACACTTTCTACAGCTCAGACAATGATCACTATAGCAGCCATCTATAATGATATTAATAAGCTTTTCAACCCTATGCTTCTATTTCTTAGTGTAATTTAAAAAACTGAGGCACTGGGGATTTAGCTCAGTGGCTCAAGCACTTGCCTGGTGAATGTTAGGTCATGAGTTCGATCCCAGGTACAAAAAAAATAAAAAACCAAGAGGATATGATGCTGACTAGTACACAGTCAACCAACACTGCTTCCTCTGGTTTAGAGGACATGTGTGGATTTGAAAACAAGTTTGTGTTGTCATCCTTAATGTCATCAGACTATAGTCTGGTATCACACTATGTGCTATAAGGAATTGAGCGTGCTTAGGGGTTAAATCGGGTATCTTGCATCTTCCATGATTCCTGGGTATGAATGATTATCCTGAGGATCTTCAAACCATTTGGTTAGCACTCAAAAACAAGCATAAAACTAAAGAAGGTAACTGCATAAAATGATAAAATAATTGTATTCTGAAGTCGCTACATCTTAAATACAGTGAGGTTGACATGCAAGTGTAACAAGACCACTTATTCTTGAGCATTGGTTTAAATTTCCTGGGATATGCCATTGCATGGTGTTCTTTATTAGATGACTAAAGTCGCAGTAGTTTTTTGAGATTCTTTAATGAAGGGCTGGTGTGAAAAGTGCCAGGGAACAAGCTGCTCTTTTAGCTTTCTATAACAAATTATGAACCATTGTGGAAGAAACAGTCTTGACAGTGCCATAAGACACTGTCTTTCTGTATGACAGCATGGTCATTGTCTTACTTCAGTCCTAGGATAAGTTCTTTCTTCCTCTGTTCCTTTCATTAGAAGTGTCAGGGTTCTTTACACTTCTAGCCAGAGTCTAAGCTTTTTACCTCATTAATTCCCTAATTCTAATGTTGATTAAAGAATGAATATTTGAAAAAAAGAGTGAATACTTGTCCAATACTGTACTTTGTAGTGAGAATTCACAGGTGAGGAAAAGGGGGCCCAGTTTTTAGATTCTGCATCTTGTTACAGACAAACATAATAAATGTCAATTATATTGGCTTCCACACATATTTTTCTAAACGTAGCGCTTGTCTAGTGGTGGTTGTGCTTAAAGATACAGATCCCTTGATCTTACGTGCAGTGATTTCATTTCACTAGCTATAGGATGGACTACCATATACATATTTAAAAAGATGAACTAAACATAAGGCTTTTCAAAGTGTGTTTGCTGACATCTAGCCAGTTTGGAACCTATTGTTATAACATGTAATGGAAGCAGATTTTGTAGGAGAAAGGAACCAAACTATGCCTTCGGTCTGCTCCATTAGAAGCTGAGAACCAGCCATTGCCTGTATGGGTTCCAGTGGCAGATGAAAGAGCAGTGCCAAGCACGTGACTGACACAGAGTTATCTGAGAGGTGGCCTCCTGCATCTGGAGTGTCTGAGAATTTGAAAGTCACAGGTCAAAATCAGTAAACTTGAGAAGCCTATGAATGATGTATTAAAAATAATAGCTAAAGCATTTTTGTAAATGAGGTGGGGAGTAGAGGTGGAAGGGAGGGTAGTAGAACGGGGCAAAGAAAGCAAGTTATGTCACATAAAGGTACAAACTATGTATGATGGATGTCATCATTTGTATATGTAAAATGTACCAAGAAAAAGTAATTAAAAAGATAATAGCCAGGGGTAACTTAGACAAGTGTTATGAGCTCAATTTCTGTATATGAGAGATGAAAGAGACAAGGACACAAAAGGTTGACTAAGGATTAAACCTAGGACCTTCTTAGTGATCTACATTCACATACTTGTCATTTTCCTGTCTCAGCCTCCTAGACTAAGAATTATAAGGAATTGGGATATGATTTGTATGCCTGGAAGTATATTACCTGGTTAACTATGGACTGAAATTATAAATCTCTGGTGGTCACACTAAAGGTTAGGTGTCTTTCCTTTGTCAGAGAATACATACATGCCACACTCTTCAAAGCTTCCCAGGTATAAGCATTCATAATCTAGTTGAGAAATAGCACACAAATGTATAACAGGCATGATTAATAAACACATGATTATTCACATGCAATTCAGTGCTGGTTTCAGGGATCTTGTTTTTGCACCTTTTTCTTTTTTTCCCCTTTATTTATTTATTTATTTGGTACCGGGGATCGAACTCATGACCTCGTACTTGTCAGGCACGTGTTTATACCACTGAGCCTGTACCCATTTTTTCACTGCTGGGTTTGGTAAACTCTGTACAATTTGATCAAATTTATGTAACAATCCCTAAGTCCCAGAACTTTATACCTAGTGCTTTTGGTGCAATAGTTCATAGAATCCCAACAATAGACTTAAGATTTAATATGCCCATTTTACAGATGAGTCTAGTCACATGCAAGTGGTAAGTGAAAGATCTAAGTCTCAATCCTAGATTGTTTGGCTAGAGTTTACCTATCTTCAGGAAAGAATTCAAATGTATTCTACTTTGTGATGTACAGAAAACAAAAATACTTTCCTTAGCCTTCTAATTCTAAACTGCCATTCTGCTAAACCTCCAGCCCAGTGACTTTTCCTCCCAGGAGGCACTGTTTTGAGGTAAAGTCAGGATTAATGGTTTTGACATTAACTTATATAATAAGCAATTCAAATGAATATTATTAATTAATTTTTGGTTCTTAAACTTCATTTAAGCAAGATGTATGATGTTAGTGGGGTGTCCTATGCAATAAAGAATTTCCAGTAGCAATGCAAATCTCTATGACTAAGGATGGTAACTATTGCATTATCATTTGATTTATACAGAAACAACAAAATTGGGATAAAGTTAAGCAAATTAAGCAGGAAACTCACATCAGTTTGGGGCAGAAATGGAGGTAAAACAAGTGTTTGTGTCCCTTCACCCCAGGCTTCCTGTCAGGTGAAAAACTTAATGACAGAGATGATCATAAACAATCCTGGTGATGATTAAAGACCATTCAAATGATTACACACCAGAGTGGAATTGTTTCTGAAATTTGATATCATAGTTGCTTATTTTGTATATTCCAAAAAATAAATAAAGCTATATACTTTTGATTATATGGTAAAAAGATTTTGTCAATATGGTAGAATTTATTCATAATTTCAGAATTTATTCATAATTCATCCAATTTCCTTATTAGGTATTTTTAAATGAATCAATAAACCTATATTGATCTGTTTCTTAGTTGACATTTTGTTTTGGAGATTTTGCTGAGACATAAAAAATTTAGGCTGTTGATATGGTTCATGTGGGATTTTTGCTATTGGGTACACAATTTTTAGCATAGTAGAAATTTTATTGTTAGACCCTTTAGTGAGTAAATTTTGATAAATATGAATAAAATATTCATATCTCTGTATCTTATTGATAATAACACAATATGTTATTGTTTGTTCCAGTAAGTTAAAACTTGGTTTATATTGAAGGCCAGCAGAAAGCATTTCCATTCATCCAGAGAATATTAAAATGTTATTTAATTATTGAAATTATTGTAAAATGTAAGTGGATACACTTCTATAGAAACAACTGAAGACTTAAAATAAAAAGACTTGGTGCAAAGTTCATTTCATTTTAAATTTTCTTAATTAAGATATATATCATTCAGCCTGGCATGGTGGCACACACCTACAATCCCAGCACTCCAGAGGCTGAGGCAGGAGGATGGCTACAAGTTCAAGGCCAGCCTGGGCTATGTGGTGAGTTCAAGGACAGTTTGAACTATATAGGGAGATCCTGTCTCAACAAAACAAAATTTTAAAAAAAAGGAGTGCATCTTTCAAGTGAGAATGCAATTTTGAAATTAAAAAATTGCAACACATGTCTATTTTATAAGAAATAGAAATATTGGGCCGGGGATTTAGCTCAGTAGCTTAAGTGCTTTCCTGGCAAACACAAGGTCATGAGTTCGATCCCCAGTACCAAAAAAAAAAAAAAAAAAGAAATATTTAACCTTTAAGTCCTACTTCATATGGGGGAACATGCAATAACATGCATGCCTTTCTTTATCACACATTTTAATTCATTTCAACGTTGAATATGAGAAAAACAACTGTTCAATGCAAAATGCCTCAAATTATGAATACGTTTAATAGAAAATAGAAATTATTTCTTACACTCACACTCAGGAGACTGACGCAAGTCAATTATGTGGTAACGCAATGTATGATTAATTCTGTGGTGATACACCATGTAGTTCACATTCAGAATCAGATGATTTCATATACATTTATTCTGTCCCACAATAAATTAATAAAGTTCTAAAACTACAACGAAACTCCCAAATTTAGACTGAGAAAGATTTTTAATAAGCTATTTCAGCAAACGTAGAGAATATGTTGCCAAAGAATGTGTTCTTCCAAAATTCATATGCTGTAATACAGCCCCTAAGGTGATGGTATTATGGGCTGAATTCCTTTGGAGACAGTGCATTCATGAAAGTGAAGCTCCTTTGAATGGGACTTGCACTTTTATAAAAGAGAACACAGAAAGTCTTTTATCCATGGCACTAGGGAAGATACAACAGAAAGGCTACTAGCTATGTATTGGGTAGAGGCCCTTCACTACATATTGAACTACTAGTACCTCGGTGTTAGACCTCACCCTGCAGATTTATGAGACATTTCTGTTGTTTGCAATCCATTCAGTCTATAATATTTCATTATCACCACCGGAGTGGATTAAGCTTAAAGGCAAGTAAAACAGGGAAAGTTACAGAAAAGAAAATATCGCTGAAGACCTATATGCAATGATTAAAAAAATCCAAGTACTAGGCAA
The DNA here is from genome assembly GCA_004027455.1 of Hydrochoerus hydrochaeris. Taxonomy (NCBI): domain Eukaryota; kingdom Metazoa; phylum Chordata; class Mammalia; order Rodentia; family Hydrochaeridae; genus Hydrochoerus; species Hydrochoerus hydrochaeris. The sequence goes on from PVLA01000656.1 coordinate 214,578, forward strand.
AATTATTGGTTAAAAGAGGTTAAGTAAATGTTAGGTATTAGCAATAGAAGTTATGATGTCTGTGTTTGAAAACCTGAATATTAAAATTATGGCAAACAGACAATCCTGGTATGCATAAATCATACATTACTTTTCTGTTCTGAACTTTATCTTTTTCTTAACTATGTTTTTGTTAAGTTTAACTGGCTCTATTTTTTAGCAAGCCAAGTAAGGTGAAAGCTTAGAGTTCAAAGTTTTTTCTTTTCTTTTTTGATATTGACATTTACAAGAAGTTTTCTCTAAGCATTATTTTGCTGTAATCTATAACACTTAGTATATTGTTTCTTCAATTTCATTCATCTGAAATAGTTTCTCTGGTGATTTCTTCATTGATCTACTGTCTACTTCTGTGGTTTCTAGTTTCTCGGTATTTGTGAATGTGCTTAACTATCTTTTTCTTTGAATAAGTTTTTATTACATTCTACCTTCATTCCACTGAAGCTAAAGAACATTCATTGCATTCTTTTTAACTATTAAAATTTATTGAGATTTTATAAATGACATAGTGTATGATCTGTGGACTATCTTGAAAAATGTTTCACGTGCATTAGACAAAAATGCCCATTTTATGTTGTTTAATGGGATGGTCTTTAAATGTTTGTCAGTCTTATTTGATTTATAACATTGATATATTTTATTCCATTGTTGACCGTTCTTGTATTTGTTCTATTCATTAAGAAAAGTAGAATATTAAAGTCTCCAACAATTATTTGCTAATTATCTATTTTGTCCTTTTTTCTTTCAGTTTTTGTTTTGTCCATTTCATTATTTTTTGTCAGATGTGTAAATTAATAATGTCTTCTTAGTCTCTGACCCTTTTTCATTATAAAATATCCTTTTGTCAACTAGATATTTTTGTTTTGATACCAATTTTAGCTTTATGGTTATTGCTATTACTTTGCTTGACATGACAATTTGCATCTTTTTGCTTCAGTCTACTTGTATCTATGAATCAAAAGTGTGTTTCCCATAAGAATCATGTCTCATGATTTTTTTGCAGGGTCACAGTCTCTGAGGTTTGATTGGACTTTCCAATTCATTTACAGTTTATTCTTTCACGTTATTAAGGAATAACACCTGGACATTTCATTTTGCTTTTGTCTTCCTCTCTTCTGCATTTCCTTCTTTATTTTTCATGAGGTGATAATTCATGATGCACCATTTTAATTTCCTAATTGTTGTCACTCATTTCCTTATTGATCATGCTGGAAATTATCATAACAGCTCTTAATGATCAGAAAGATCACCTATGTGATTTAATTCCAGTAAGAATTAGAAATGATACTCTGCCATATATCTATCCTTTCTCCTTTGTTATGATGTCATTGTTATATACACTACATCTACAAATGTTGTTAACTCAACATTACTTTGTTATAATAATTTATATAACTTTATGGTTTTAAGGAAGTTGAATGGAGAGGAATTAAATATATATTTTGCTATAATAACTTTCTTAGTTGTACTTTCCAGATCTCTTAATTTATTCATATATATTTGGATTATCATCTGGAGTAATTTCTTTATAATTCACTGATAAATATATTGCACTGTTTATGTGGCATAAGCTCCATAATAGATGACATACATATTATTTTACACAACTCCTTTTTAAATTCTTTAAAGGATGAAACATGGAATAAATATGCATTAATACAAGTTTTTGTAGTGAAATAATTGCCTTAATTGATGTCTTCCCATTTTCCATATAGATTTAAGTTATTGTCTAGAGTGATGTGTTTTCCATCTGAAGAATTTCATTTAATATTTTTTGTAAGATGTATTAGCCAAAAGCAAATCAACTCTGTTTGTTCACTAGCAGTGACTTGTCTTCACTTCCTTTTTGAGTGACAACTTTGCTGGATAAAAGATTCTTCCATGACAAGTTTGCTCTTCACATTTGGAGTATATTACCTGAATTGGATTAGTATATGTGTTCTTACAGCTATAAGGAGTTTTTCTTTTGTTTTTAAATGTTTAACTCTGATGTGTCTACTCTTGGTATTTATTCCATTTGGGAGTCCTTTGAGCTTTGATTATATGCAGACTTGTTGAGAATAATCTCCACTTTTCAGTAACAACTGACTTCACATTTATCCTCACTTACACACAGCAGAACCTACAAAGTAGTCAGGTATTACGGTCCACCCCTGTCTTGCTAGCTTTTCAGGAGACTAAAGCAGAAGAATCTCAATTTTAAGGCCAAACTGGGCAATATAGCCAAACCTTATCTGAAAACAAAACAAAATAAATTAAAAAGGAATTGGGAACATACTTCCTACATTCAATCTCCAGTACAGAAAAAATAAATAAAAGCTCTAACTGAGACACACTGATTCATAAAATTAACTATAACAATGTATATTGATGTGCTCAGCGATGCCCTACATTCATCCGAGGCTCTGATAATGTTATTTTTCATTTTTATCTGATTTTAAAATTGTGCAATCTCTATTGATCTACAAGAGCACTAATTATTTCTTCTTCTAGTGTAAATCTACTGCTGACCAATTCGAGGGAATTTTTTTTCAAGTCAGTTATTGTAATTTTCTACTCCAAGGTTCTCATTTGATTTTGTTAAATTATATATATATATATATATATATATATATATATATATATATAATTTTCTTAATTATTTCAGTGTGACCTGCTTTTTTTAAGTCATACTTTCTACTACTTTAATCACAGTTTGCTCAGTTCTTGGAAGATATTTGCAATGATTACTTTCAAATATTTTTTTCTGTTTAACATGATAAATTATTGTTCTGGAAAGCAGTTGCCATGTTTTGGATTTCTTTTATTCCAGTACAGAATATGGCTCATGCTTTCCTATTCCTTATCTCATAATTTTTGTTGGAAACTAAATTCTAAGTAATACATTGTAGCAAATGTGAGTGCTGGTAAAATCAGTTCTAGATTTGCTATTGCTAGGTGCTGGGTGCTTTTTGTTTGTTGACATTATTGATAGGATACTTTTTTTTTCCTAGAGAGAATTGCAAGATGATTGGAAAGAGTTTTTCTATTATTTAAAAAAAATTCAAACACATGTGCTGCAAACTATAATTTTAAAGAGGCCCAACTTTGAATCAATTGGTAGAGAAACTTATGTACAGTTATTGTTGAAAATAATAAGGCAATTAGCTCTTGATTATAGTGATTATTGCAGTTTACAAGCTAGTAGTGGTCAAGAAAGAAGACAGTTTAGGCAAGTCCTCCCCTTAAAAATGTAACCGCTTGGCCAAAGTGGCCATACTTAACGCTTTCCATACTAAAGAGCAACGTTAGATATTTCACAATTTCTGGTGGGAAAAAAGGTAAATAAGATCCAAAACGTACAATAGATAGTGAAAGTGAAAGAAACTGCTCAAAAGGAAAAACAACTGGAATAGGGGGAAAGAAAAGAAAGCAGAAAAATGATTATATATATATATGTATATATATACATATATATATATATATAATACACACACATGCATATCTGTGATAGATGACTATACTACTAATCTACTATTAGTTCATCAAAAAGAGCAGTTTGTGCTTCTGTTATTTGACTGTTTGATCCTTTTTTTCATGCTAATATCTTGAAATCTGATCAACTACTTTGAAGATAACCATATGCAATATATTAACCATTGTTAACCTCCTATTATTTTGTTTTTAAATTCTGTATCATCTGTTACATTCCTTTTACACTTTTAAATTAAAAAAAATTAGATAATTAGCTCAATTTCTGCTTATTTAAATAAAATATTTTCTTTTCCTAGCATTAAAAAATGAATTCACAAATGTTAGCCTACATTACAGCATAAATAAAAAAATGCCTTCTGTCCTCTCCACAGTTATCATTCTTTAAAGCCTTGACTTGGAGACTTAAACACCATACACTTATTGTCACAGTTTGCACAGTTAGAGGTCCACAATCAAGTGGCTAGATTGGTTTAGTTTCTAGTAGTGGGTCTATTTTTGGCTTGTTGATGACTACAATTATCTCATTGCTCTGTCCTCAAATAGGGAAAGGAGGAAGAGAGAGAGAGAGAGAGAGAGAGAGAGAGAGAGAGAGAGAGAGATTCTCTGTTATATCTTCTTACATGGGCACTAATGCCAACACACGAGACCTGCACAATTATAAGTTTGACAAATCTAAGTATTTCTCAAAGTCCCTATCTCTACTACCATCACATCTGAGGTTTGAATTTCACCATAAGAATTTAAGGAAAGCACATTTAATTCCATAGAAACACTTTCAAAATTAAACTTTTGTGACCTCTGTTGCAACTGAAGCAGTTTCTTTGAGAAGCACATTCAAAGTCTTACGTTTTATGGCTTTCTTCTCTTCTCTTCTCCCCCCCAAATCTCTGCTGCATGTCTTTTGGAGATGAGAGGGGGAACTCACCTCTCACTGGGTGAATTTTCCAGTGAAGACTCTGGATGCTTCTGTGGGGGGTAGAAACAGAGTTAGCCTTTCTGCTTGTCTTTCACAGAAGGAATATGACAACCAACAAATCAGAAATAGTGTGATCGTAGCCCGCATTTTTAGCAGTGTTTCACCCAAGGGAGAATTAGTCTCATGGGAGTCGGAAGGGAACCTCCACTTCTGTTTCCTTCACACATAAGTTAACCTGGGCAATAGTGATTTGGTGCCAGATGACCACTGTTGATGCCTTCATCCCCTCAGGATGCTTCCTTTCTAAAAGGGAGCGAACAAGATGTCTCCTTGTATGGTGGACTGCATCAGACTGGAAGGAAAGGGAGTTCCCAAATCACAGGCCCTCATTGTTCTTACTGAGTTTTAGATTTTCTTGAATAAATATTCCTAAATTGATGGTATATCATTAGCATAATATCCAAAGATTTAAATATACTCAACCATATATACAAACATATGCTTGTAAATAAATTATCACATGTGAATTTCAACAATTCCCTTGAGACCTGGAAAATGGAGTAAATCACTTGTAATACCAGAAGTGTAACAATCTCCCTAATAAAATATTTACTACTTTGGAAAATTTAAGATTATCTGGTAAAGAAATCTATCCATTTGTAAAGAACATTTGGTTATTTAAATCTCTTAGTAAATTCACGCTTGTTCTGTGATTTATCCATGTTTTGAATATTTGCAGTAAAATCTATCATTTAAAACCTGTGTTCGGCAGCCAGCTCGTCGCCCTGCTAAGTGGCTGAGGGCCTGCGGGCTAAAAATCAAACATAGATCATTTCCCCCCACCATCCCCCATTAGCAGGTGGGAGCCGGAGGTCTGAGTAATCACTTGGGAGGATGAATGTATGCAGTGTGGCAAGTAAAGGGGATTTCTTTCTACCATCTCTTCAAAGGCAAATATTTTTATCACTGTTTTGCTCAGTTCTGATTAATGATGCTGCTCTATTCAAAACTGTGTTTTTATAAGTCCAATGTTTCCTTCCAATTTGCTCTACCTGAGTGAAAGAACAACTAATGTGAAGAGAACAGGATGTACTATTGTGCCTACTGCTGTTGTCCTGGTGACCTGCTGTGAGGTTCTGTGCCAATTTCACTGCACTGCTTGGTATGGGTTTGTTCTGTCTTGTTCTGCTGTATTTTGCTACCTTCAAAAAAAGTAGATAACAAAGTAACAAAATTCCTCCAAAAAACTCCCAAGCTGATCCATGGGGAATGGATGAGGAGAAACTCAAAAGCAAAGCAACAGAATAATATAAGTTGATTAACAAATAAATAACAACAATAAAACAAGTCAGTAAGGTACTGAGCAACCTGAAACAGATATAATTAAACAGATAATGGACTTAAAAAGCAAAAGGAGGAAAAGAAAGTGCTCTAAAGGATATAACTGCATTTATTTTTAAGTGTGTAGGGTTGATAACCTACATGTTGCTAAGTCGTTATTGGATCATTGAACAGAACTGTTTGCAGCCTCACTGTTTGAATGTCCACTTTGTATGTTTTAATTTTGTAACTTGAACAACTATGTCTAAGAAGACAATATGTAATTTATCAACTAGTGATTTCTTACTGTTTATTTTTTTCTGAAATTCTGTATTGTTTCTACCCCTTTTTCTGTTTTGCTTTTTTTTTCTCATTAAATAAAACTTAAAAAAATAAACCCTCTGTTCTTGCAGTAAGAGACCCTGGTAGGTTTTTATTGCTTAATTCCTAAGTATAAACAAAACAATTTCAATAAACATCTAAAAAATCATATAATACAGAAACAAAAGAAACAAGGAAAATAAAATCAGTCCAGAATAGTAAAAAATTTAGAATATCAACATAGCTTTGTACAAAAGCTAGGATTAACTTCTTGACAGAGAAACAAAGACAACACATCTGTAGAAAAGTAACTGGGCCCTGTGAAAAAGAGCAATCAGAGAAAAAGATGGAAAGCATGAAAACTAAGTATACAATTTCCAACAAAATCCAATATGAAAGTTTGAAGGTAAATTAAGAGAATCTCAAAAAATGAGAATGAAATTTTTAAAAAGAATTAAAATGTGAAGGGAAATATTAAAAGGATAATTTATCCTTCAGTACTAATTTATGACTAGTAGGAATTCTATAAAGAGAAAATAGAGATGCTATTAGTAAAAAAATCTCATAAAAATAGAAGAGACCTTCTCGAAGTCACAGTATGATTTTTGTAACCAGAAACAAGGTGAATATTGAGAATCTTTAAAGGATATAACTGTAATCCTTTATAGAAGGGAAGGAAATGGAAAAAAAACACATAAAATCTTCCCAGGTCTGTGGGTGACATTGATGGATGAGAACCGACTCACGTAGAAAAGAGTAAGTATCAACTTAACGTCAAACAGTTCATCAATTATGCTTGATGCTAAAGAAATGCTTCAGAATTCTGAAAAGAAAATTGTGTATGAGAGAAATTTTATACTCACCAAACTATCAAATACATAGGCAGAATAAAGAACTTTTCAGACAAGAAGACCTTGAACCTTTTCATCTGATGTGTTTTAGGATGTTATATAAGAATGGATTTCAGGAAAAACACAAAGAAAACTAGGAACTAGGAAAACAGAACCCAGAAAAGCAATGAGGGAAAGTTTTGAATTACAGATATTCAGAAGTTTTATAGCACTAGCTGTCCAGCTGGAATGTAAGGAAAGATCATTCAGAGTGGAAACTTCTGGGGAATATATGTAATGGGAAGAAAGAGTCTAGGGAAAATGACTGTTAGCTTAGAAACATCTAAGGTTATGTTGTTATTATTTTGGTTTACACAAAAGCAGAACCCATTTCTCATGGATTTCATGACTGCTACCCTATATGGAGCTGGGTGATTATGACGTTGCAACTATCAAGACAGGAATGGGCTCATACATAAACCATGCAACTCTGCAGCGATAAATACATACAAACCCATATAAACCCATTCTAATGTAAATTGATTCTATACTTTTTATTTTATTCACATAGACAAACCACTAATGAAGTATTGATTGTGTGGCAGACTTAATCCATTACCAATTTTGAAATAGTGAAGATATAATTATAACAGATAGTGACTAGAAGTCATGCAGGTACAGGATAAATTTGAAAGAAAGGTAGAGGCAAACGTATCCTTCAGCTGAAAAGATAACTCAAGAACAAATTGCTGAAATTCAAAGGAAATGGAAGAGATGGTTTCAAGCTGCAGATGATGTAATGCAAACATACTGGGAATTAAGAAATAGAAAAGCTGTGTGATACTCTGAGTGAGATAAATTCCTGGTATTTAAAAGTAGAGAAACTACCAAAAATAACATCAAGAACAGCAGCGACAGCAATAATAATAATTTCTAAGTCTGTACCAACCTCTGTTTGAAAGAACTGACATATATTGAAATAATTAGGTCTCATAGTAATCATCTAAGGAAATTGATACCTTTTCCTGAATGAAACAAAAGACTTGAGAGATTAAAATAATGCACTCAAGGTCACTCAGTGGTGAAGCCACTTTCGCATGCAGACAAGCTGGTTTCAGAGCAATTATGTTTAACCCTCATCAAATTGCTTTTTACAATAATTTTAAACAATTTCCAATGATAAAGAAGAAAAGTAACTCCTGTTGTTCATCAAATTATCCTTTTGATGCTTTACTCTTTCTCCCGCATTACTTTAAAATATTGAAATTATAAGCGAATTTTGTACAAACAGTCTAATTTATCACTTTATAAAACAGTGAACAAAGCCAGCCTTGGTGGGGCATGCTCTATCATCCCAGTACTCCAGAGGCTGATGCTGGAGGATCGCCACGAATTCTAGGTCAGACTGGGCTACAAAGTGAGACCTTGAATTGAAAAACAAAAAACTAATTAAATAAATAAATAAAGTAAAAAAAAATAAACTTAATATGGGCAGGTGATATTTGATATGACACATGAGAACCCAGGTAATTAAACAAGTCAGGTACACATTGCATAAAACTCCAAAATGAAGCAATTTTTAAATAATGCAGAGACTACATGAAGATACTCTATTAGGTGGGTAACTATAGACATCAGAAATAAAAGTCATGAATGTACGTTTGGCAAATTCTCTGGAATAACCTGGGTGGGTCTTTTGTGATTCCCCTGCCTACAGTGTATTCCCCTCCCTTCAGCTCGCCAAATAAACTTACAAGACTAAGCCAAGAAACTCTGCTTCCTCAATGCTATCCAGTCCTATGAAAATCTTTGGGCAAGTCATGTATTTACCAGAGGTTTGATTCTGAGACCAACCAGTGAGGCTAGAACTGTCAGCAGATAAGGTAAAACTCAGAATTCCCCAAGTAAAATGCAATGATAGCAACCACTAGGCTGGCTCCTAGAACATCCAACTATTTTGCCCTTCAACATTTAAAATGGCTCACTTTTTCTTTGCGTGAACTGTACAGAAAAGAGCTGACATGTGCTTCAAATCAAGCTGTATAGATAATTCTTGTCCTGAATCTGTACAATTCCATTAAAATGACTGAGACTAGCATACATCTCATATTCCACATATGGACCACATTCATGAAAGGGAGTGATAAACACTGCTTAAGGGTTAGGTTTCTCTTCTTCCTTTATAATTTTTACCCTTTTCTTAACTTGTGTAATTGAATTCAACTAAAATAAGTGGAAGAAACACGCTAGCTCTGTATTATCTTTCCTTGGGGCCCTTCGCTGAAAATTGTACACACTTATCATCCTATATTGAAATGGCACTTCATATAATTTAAGCAGAATGGCATGATAGGAACTGATGGATTCATGAATGACAGAAGAAATGGAAGAGACAGATACAAGATTAACGGATGAAAAAATCTTGTACTATATTAATAAAATGTTCCGTAACTACTCAGCTATGGGTAGGGGTAGGGAGGTTTACAGGTAACAGTGAATAGATGAGCAGCTGAGACGGTGAAAGAAGAGCTGATAGCCTGCTGGAGCTCGGTCACAAACAGTGATGAGACAGAACCTTGTGGAGCGATGTTGGAAAGGCGGCAGAATGGAAAAGGCTACAAATTTGTGAGAGACATTCATATATTCTTTTAATCAATATTCATTCGGTGAATTTTAAGTGCTGATCGCTCACTATACTAAGCACTGGAATAAAAATTGTGTGCAAACTAAGAATTACATTCTTTACTATTATAGGGTTCAAAATTAGAAACCTTATTTGGGTAGATTTAAGTGCTATAAAGAAACACAGTTTTAAAGAAGCTGGGAGAAAGGAACAAAGATGATGGCTTTGGAAGAAGTGCATTAAACCCCCAATAAGAAGCACCTGGTAGAAACAGTATGCTATGGCTCTAGCTGAATAATTTCAGTAGTGAGGAGTGGATGGAAATGGATATATGCACAGTGATGGAGATGTTTTAATAAATAACTTACTAAGACACAAAGTTACATATTTGATGAAAAAAATCTTGGAAAATTTGAGCAATGAATGAATGAATGAATCCACAGGTGAGCTTATTCATGCTGAAATGATGATCTACAAAGATGTGTGAAGAACTTGATATATAATTCATTCGGAAAAGGTTTAAAGCCATGCTTTGTATTTGTGTGTTTCACATATCATTGTATCTTTAATCTAGGAAATAAGTACACATAAAAAATATCCTCCCTGTTCAAATACAATGATTATTTCAAACAGAAAAATCATGTGGCCAAAACTTTATTTTGAGGAACAGCTTGGGATATATATATATATATATATATATATATATATATATACATATATATAAAATGATTGTAGATTCATATGCAATATATTTTTTACTCCGTTTCATAAGCAGAACCTGATGGTAATCAACTATCATTGTTATTGGCTTGAAAATCTCCTTAAGCTTCTGGAGGCCCATAAATGTTCCTGTTTTTTAGGCACTGGGAATCAGATTGCTAAGCAGCTATGGAACCTCCTTTGAGAGAAAATATCATCAGGTAGAAATGGAATTGGAGAGATAAGTTGCCTGCAAACTCCACCAGCATGGAAGCCACTGTTTTTGAACTTGCATGGGAGAACTTTCACAAGGCACCCAAATAAATGAACTTCTGCTAAGGAGAAAGCTCTGTGAATCACGGAGGGAGACACATGGAAATACTTTTAGCACAGGCATTCTCTACCAACATGGGTGCAAAACAAGATTGAAATTTAACTGCAAACTGGATAATTGTTGAAAATTTCCCAAGTAGAGAAATGCCTTCAGTATGCTATGGTGTCTTCTTTCACACAGATTCTCATTCATCCTTTTATTGCGTGCTAAATACAGAAATTTAAATATAAATAGAGAATATTAATTTAGAAAACATCATCTGATGCATTGCTGACTAACATTTGGTCAGTTTATTGAAAACACTGACTGGAGCTAGGAATCCCTAAAAAATGACATATATTGATTTAGACAATTTATCTGATATTGAACAGTATAAATAGACTTATTCTGGTCTTTCTTTGCCTCATTTTTCTGTCTCATGACTTTTTGAGTATGGTCCATTGATTTTAGCTTATCATGGTCAGTGTTACATATGTTATATTAATTTCAATATTATTTTCTTTGAAAAGTAGAAGAAATTGAATAGCAATTGCAAGGTAACCAAAGTACAGAATTCTCTGAGATCTTTGTTTATTTTAGACTATCTCTCCCAACACAAAATCCTAAATTAACGTTTATTAACAATGTGTTTCTATCATATTTTCCAATGATTTAATTTAGGTTTCATGGAAAGAACAGCTCTCCTTCAAATTTGTATTTAATTAGTTTATAAAATATTAAATTACATAAGATTATTACAATAATAAATGCACTTGACATAAACATATTTGCAAACAAATGTAATGCCTCTTGGGGTACACGCAGGTAAAAGTAGATGTTCCTAACCTGATAGGGTATTAACCGTGTTTCCAGTGTGCCTTACAGCATTCATCAGTAGATTTTACAAAAGGAATAAAGAGCATTATTAATCGAGCAAGAGGTCAGGAAAGAGACATTCGCAGCAGCCATTATACCAAGCCTTGTCCATATGAACTTGTAGCCTCTGTCCTCAAGGAATTAACATTAACACCAGATGTTAAGAATGTTTTCATTGCAAAGATGACTTGAATTTGAGACTTTGCTCTCTCTTTAACTCATGCTGTGGCATTTGCCAGTAATTTTCTTTCAGGGCTTTTTTTCCATCTACACAGTGAAACTCTAGTACAGCTATCTCTAAGGTCCTACGCTGGCTGCTTCCTGGTTCTGTGAATTGGTTTTAGAGATTTGAAATTGATATTTTTCTTTTCTTGGCTTCTTTTCCTTTTTCTTCTGGCTTATACAGAATGAATGGTTCAAGAATTGATTTGCACATTTTGATATTTCTGATTAAGTTTCAATCACACTTTTAGAATTATACTCCACATCTAAAGTGTAAGGCCTAAATTTCCTACACATGACTGACCACAGTTTGATATACTGTTAGGATCACTGAATGAGGGTCAAAAGACTGGAGTTTGTATTGTTTCTCTAACAACTTACCCAGGACACAAGTCCATTTACTTTTTGGAATTTCAGTTTACTCTCTGTAAGCTAGGATAATCATATGCATATCAGTTATACATTGCTATGTAAGAAATCATCTAAATTTTCAAAGCTTAAAATGACAAACATTTGTTATTTCACAGTTTCTGTCAAGAATCCAGAAGTGACTTGGCTAGACGGTTGGGGATTTGAGCCCCTAAGAAGTTGTTAAATCAACTTGCTGGGTAGATCTGTAGTAAACAGAAGGCTCAAATAACGGTCTTATTCTGACCTCTAGAGATAATATCTTATCACCTCTATCATATTCTCTCCACTGGAAGAAAGCCTGTAAGCTCAGCCCCTAATCAAAGTGAATTCAACGTTACTTCCTGAAGAGAGGAATGCCAAAAAATTTGTTAATATAATTAAAAAGCATTAAAGATGCCTCAAGGTGAGGATGCCTCTTTGCCTCTGACAGTGACCTCCATCTAGTATATTTGAAGAGAACAGCTCCAGCGACACTGGCAATGATCACAAGCAAGACTGAATCGACAAATACAGATACAATGCAAAGACTTTTCCGTGGCTGCCCTTTCTTCAAACCTCCTTGTTCCCACTTCCCTGCACCCCTGGATTACTTCCTCCTGGCAAAACAATTATTTTTAGAAACATTGAAGACAGGTAGTTGTAGGAGAGCACACAATTCTTTCTACTGGCCTGTTTGTCATGGTAATCCCACAACAAATCCCCACAAGGCTTTCAGCTGCCTTTTAGTTAATGGATATTTGGAGAAAGACAAAGTGTGCTACTGCAGTGTGACAAGTCTAGAATTGCCTATTGGACACTTGTGTTTTTCAAAGTCTTACTGAGCTTTTCTCATTCAACAAATTTGTAAAATGCTCTTTTTGTCATGATGGCGAACTTTACCTTTGGCTAGCTCTTCTTTGCTTTCTCAACCTTAAATGCTTTCTCAGACGTAAAAACTGCATTCTTGTTCACTTCTTCAATTCAACTATATACACTTCAATTCAACTGTATGTAGTCATATGTATCATTTTCATTCGATGGAGTCGTCACTTTCTACCTATAAGTGACAGATAAAAACATTTTCCTATACATAGTTTTGCACAAAAACATTTTCCTATACATAGTTTTGCACTTATAGTACTGGTTATTAAGACAGTATTTTCTCATAGATGTTAGTTTTCTGTGGATTTATTTGCTCATGAGTTTCTTCGTATATTCATACATTACTTATCCTGCTGCCTATAGCATGGTAAGACATGGACAGCACATGGGCAGCAGAGACCAATGAACTCACTATCTCTACCTCCCATAGCATCATGACCTAAGGAGAGAAGTGAATGAGGAAAATGGAAAATAAACACAGAGTTCTCTACAGTTGAAATTAAATTCGAACCTGCATCCCAGACATGTCTTAGAGAATATCCAGACAAAGGTTTGAAAACTATTGAAAATTGATTCCAAGACCAGCAATTTCAAAATTGACCTGCATAAAACTCACCTGCTGAAATTATACAGCAGATGTCACAATCCCATAATATTATTAGTTGGAAGTGCATTAAAATCTTTTTATGTATAATTGTCATTCTTTCATTTAGTGTATTTAAAGAACTATACTTTAGGTTTAAGATTCAAGAAAATCACTATATTATTGCGGTCTCATTAAGGGTATCATTTTAAAATCTTGCTTGTTTTCACATTAATTCCTTTGACCATGAAGAATTCAATGTTAACTCCTACTTTTCAGTACCACTATCTGGATTCATACTAATGTGTGTGCAGTTTTACTAACCATCGATTTTTCTCCATAAGTGCATAAATCAACACATGGAAAAGATAAATAATATCTTTGTATTATTATAAATTGATTTGTCCTTTTTTTATACCCAAATTCATCTCAGAGAACTCCTTCAGGGATCCCATGGCCACACATTGGGAGCCTCTGTTCCCGATATATACATCAGAGTGAAATCGATAAATCAAATTTTATGCACAGAGTAAATTTAGTAGAGAGTAAAAAACTACTATCAAACTGGCCATAACCAATTATACATCAGTAATGTGTGAAATACCACATTTCTAGTCCATCATATCATCTGAATTTTTTTTTATTTGTCCATGTTTCTTTGCTAAACAGCAAAGAATACTTTGGGGTTTTTTTTTTACATCTTCTTACAATAGCTCTGAAAATACAAATATATGTTTTTCTAATACATCTGTTCCAAATGTAGCAATTATACACACTCTCCTAAATTTTGGTTATTTCTTGTATTTCAAATGTGATATATATTTCCTTATCAGAAAATATATTGAAATAAAAAAATATAGACCTGCTTCATTATATAACAGCTGCCAAGTTTAGAATAACTAACTTATATTTGCATTTTATTAGTAGCCATTCACCAATTTTAGATATTAATCCTTTTTTAGCTGTCCATGTAGCAAATAGAATTTAAGCATTTGGCGCTTGCTTCTGGACCTTGGTTATGGTATTTTTGCAAAAGGGTTTTTTATTATCATTATTTTTTTCTAATTACAAAACAAGTTGGATTTGGAATTTTTTTAATATTTTATTTAAAGAGAAACAAAAGTATGTAAAGTGTAGAGATAATACAGAATTACAAAAAAAGATAAACAATAAGAAATTACTAGTTAATAAAGTACATATTATCCTCTGAGAAATAGTTGTTCAAGTTACAAAATTAAAGCATACAAAGTAGATAGTCAAACAGTGAGAGTGTGAACAGCTACGCATGCATGAATCTCTACGTGTATTTCTATCCTTTGTGTATTAGAGGGAAAAACAAAACTTAGCAAGACAAAACAAAACAAATTCCTATAAAAACATGATACCAAAAAATCATATAAAACCACAGTACAAGGTGATCTACAGTGATTACTGTGTTGTCTCTTATTATCTTCAATAGAATGTCTTTATCATCAGGCATAATTGAATATAATAGTATAGTTGAGTATAGCAGTAAATAACAATATTAGTAAAATAAAACATTGTAAACAGTATAAAACTTCAAAGGCAGGTAATAATCAAACCAGAGTGGATATTCTAGTAGATTTTGTAATCTTAAGTGCAATAGCCTATACTCTCAGACTTGATACTATCAATCATAACAGCTTTGAATAAAATCTATCAATACAAAACAGCAATCCAACAAAAAAGATTTGAGTATGATCAGTCATGGTAAAACAGTGTAGGTTTTACATATCTTTAGATTAAGTTAATAGGAAATTAAGGATGATTAGCATACTATATCCTGTTATTTTCAGGATTACTCTCTGTGCCCTCAAATCTAGTACAGGTAGAATGACTGGAAAAGAATATAATACATCTAAGCAGAGTAGAGTGACTAATGTAGGTTTTAAATCCTGGTGCACTACTAACAATATAGCGTATCAAGGCCATCTATGTTACAGTTTCTAGTTATCCTTCTCTGCCTCATTTCTGCTCTGCTACTTTTCTGCCTTTGTTTAGTTTTCTCCTTCATTCTACTGCCTGCCCCACTCATTGAGGCCTTTCTGCCACTGTTCCTAAAATCCTGGTATTTTTTTTTCTCTCTCTCCAGAATGTCCTTCAGCTTTCTCTGTAGGGTTGGATTGGTGGTCACAAACTCGCCCAGTTCCTCTTTGTCATGGAAACATCTTGTTTCTCCATTAATTTCTAGTGACAGTTTTGCAGGGTACATCAGTCTGGCCTGGAGGTTATTTTCTTTCAGGGCTTGGAATACTTCGCTCCAAGCTCTTCTTGATCTGATGCTCTGTGTTGAAAAGTCAGCTGTGATCCTGATGGGCTTACCTTTATAGGTAATCTGTTTCTTTTCTCTGATGGCTTTTAATATTCTGTTTTTATATTGAATTTCTGGTATCTTGATTATTATATGTGTGGGTGTAGCTTTGTTTTTGTTGTAGGTGGCTGGTGTTCTGTATGCCTCACACAACTGAATATCATTTTCTTTTCCCATGCTTGGGAAGTTTTCCTTAATTATTTCCATGAATAGCCTGTTTAATTCACCCGTATGTATTCCTGCTTCTTCGTTCACATTTCTTATTCTTAAATTGCAGATTCTCTTGTCATCTTCTAGCCTTTGTATTGTTACTGCCTGTTTCCTTGTTATTTTTAAGAGATCTTTCCTTTCATGACCACACATTGCAAACTTGTCTTCAAGTTTTGATAGTCTACCCTTAGTTTCTTTTAAGGCATTTTGCCAGCTTTTAATGGAGTTTTTAATTTCCTGGTAGTCTCTTTTAATCTGCTTCATGTATTCTATATTTTCTTTATATTCTTTATTGAATGTTTCTCTCCTTTTTTGTGTTCCTCCCTTCTTCCGTCTGTATCATCTTGAGACGTGCTTCCTGAGAGCATTTCTTTTATTACTCTACTAATTTCCTGCTTTACCTGATTTAATATTTCAGTTTTGAGCTCATCTACAAGGCCCTAAAGATATCTCCTAATGTCCATTTAAGCCATGCCTGATGTTGTGTGTTTGCTGCGCTTAGTCTCTCTTGTTTTTCCTTTTCCTGGATCAGTGCTCTCAGGGTTCTGGGTTGGGTGCCTCCTCCTGCCTCTCTCTACTGTCATGGCCCTGGCTTCCTCCACTCAGGTTACAGTTCAGGTCCCAGCCCCTTTACCTGTTGGCCATGTTTCTTCTGAAACATGCTAGCAAGGGAACTCCGCCCTTTCCCGCCTGCTCTTGTCACTGAGGTCTAAGCAGTGGCTGCATATTCCTGCCCGTCCCCACCAGGCCAGCCAAATTTCAGGGGCCTTCACCCAGTCAGTGTGTGCTAAGTGCAGGGTATTGATTTGGGATGGCTCATTGGGTCCCAGCCGGGGTGCTGTCCAGTCCAAGCAAATCCCATGAATCTGCTCTGAGGAGGGAGCAACCAACCAAAGTCACTGTCATTCCCAGTTCAGGTTCCTCCTGCCCAATTCCAACATGTTGCCCATCTGGTCACTCCCTTCCCATGGGGGGAGTCTCACTCCAAGCACTGACCATAGATCAGTGAAGATTCCTCCACCGGCTCTGCTCTCCACTCTCCGTTGGGCTTACCCACCCCCGACTTCAGCGCTGCTGTGCTTCCTGTGTGTGGCAGGGGGAACAAGTTTGGGTGTCTCTGCTGGCCAGCGTGGATTAAAGCTGGTGCAATCTTGGCGGGTCATCACAAAAACGCTGTGTCTCTTTAGTTTTTAGTTGTTTCAGTTGCAGTCCTGAAGTATTTGATGAGCTTTTTTATGTTTTAATTTCTTTCTGTGTCAAGAGGATCCATCTCCCTCTGTCTGGGTCTCTCCAGGGTGTTTTATTCTGGCATATGAATTGTTTCTCCCCGGGAGGCTTTATATTCTGTTGCTCACTGATCGGCCATCTTTTCTTTGAAATGTTTTTCTTTTATCCTTTTGTATTTCTCTTTTCTGAGTGAGTGTCTTTTGTAAACTCTGTCAGCAACTCATGATCTCCCTCTTGCCAGGCAGGTGCTTATACTGCTGAGCTAAATCCCCAGGCCTGTAAACTCTATCTTTAACCAGTCTGTATTTTAAAAGCATAGTGGGTTTGATTTTCATATTGAATATTGATCTCCTTATTTCATCCCAATATGTTGTCTAATCTAGTATTCTTTTGATGCCTGACTTTGCAGCATAATATATTCTTTATATATATATATATATATATATATATATATATATATATATATGAACTGTAAGAAAGCTTTTCATAGATTACATTTTCATAAATGGACCAGTTTTAGATTATTCTATTCAACTTGTTTATTTCAAATTCCTCTAATAGTACTGCATTCTTAAATACTATTTTACATGAGATAACACAAATTCTCACACTTTGGTTTTCAAAGTTATATTACTGACTTGTGTAGAACAATATTGGAAAATGACACTATAGATACTGATCTGTGCTTTTATTTTGCTTAAGCATACTAATTTAGTCATTTTACATTGCTTCACAAAATTGGTTTTGTTTGTAATAAATACAAGTTCTTAACATGGATGTTTTATTTTGCATTCTTCTCATGGTATTTTTTTATTAGTAGTACTTTTTACAATACATAATGAGCACATCCATCATAAGGAATTTGTATATAACTTATTTTTATTCTTTTATTTTCCCCCTTTCTTTTCCTCTCTCCAACACTTCTTCACCTCCCCTTTTGCAAAAGTTCTAGTTCAATTTTTTTCTTTCAATTTTTTTGATTTAAATCTCTTATCTCTTCTCCCTCCCTCATCTCTTGATTCCCTATGAGTTATAAATAGGGAACAAAAGAGAGGATAGATACCTGGAAGTAGGAAGAACTTTTTCAAATGAGAAAGTATTTCTTAGTGTCCTTTGGAATTTTGATTTAGAGCCTTGTTTTAATTGGTGTTTCCTCTCACCTCTGGTGCATCCACCCCTACCCTCTCACAATTCCTCTCTAATAACCTTTCTTTCTTTTTTTTTTCAAAATTTCCGCCACCACGTACCACAGGGCCTATCCATAGCCTATTCTTTCTTAGGATCACATTGATTAGTTAATGAGTCCTCAAGAGAGTAATTTGGGCTTCTTCTCATTAGGCCCTATTACTATGCTTTCAACTACATAAGTAATGAATTTTCTTTCAACTCCTGAAGTACTGAATTTCCCTGAAATTTCATATGAAGGGGTCAGGAATTCCCCTCAGTAGCACAAGTGCCTGCCTGGTAAGCACGAGGTCATGAGTTCAATCCCCTACAACAACAACAACAACAACAACAACAACAAAATTCATATGAAGAAGAAGGGATGAAGACGATGGGAAGTGACAAGTCAAGATCTAGTTTCTAGCAATTGGCTTCACTAGGGAAACATGACATTAGTGGCAGACTCTTCATCCCTAACTCTACATAGGAAAAAAAGGATTATTTGTGATTACATTATATAGAGATTATAGAGACCCAGAGCAGCTGAACCTTAAACTTGTTTAATGTGTGCATTTTTTTTGTTCTTTAGGATCGTAGAAAAATTATATTGGATTGAGTTGGGTATTTTTTTTATTTTCCCATCTAATATTTTATCTATAGATGTATGCAGAGTGTCTGAGGCAAATTTGAATACATTGTTTTGTGTGCCTTTTTGGTCACATTTGGTATGTCGGTGAAATGATTTCAGGTAGAAATTTTCACATTGCCTTTGTTGTTTTTGCTGTTTTTCCTTGAAATCCAAACTTGTCATGCTTTTAAATAATATTAGTAAGAAATTAAGTGTTTCAATTTCTCTACCTAACTTGATTTATCATTTATGAGCTATCTGATATTCAAATCTACATTTTCTGAGGCCTTTAATAAATGGCTGAATCAAACAGCACAAGCAAGTTACTAGTTTTTTTCATTTTTGAAATGTGTCCAGATAGCTTGCTTTCCCTGACTCTTTTCAGTATTGGAGAAAGTCAGACAACTGCAGGCACTCCCCACCCATGTTAAAAGATACACTGTAACACTGGATGGCTGATATGGTCAGTTTTATAGCCACCTACTCTACTTGGCCATCTTGGATTTCAACGAAAAGGTGAATAATTCTCCATTAAGTCTAACAACCTCAGGCACAGCACTCATTTCCTACCCAACAACTGCCTTTGCTCAGGCTTTCCCTGTGTGACCAGGTGGTGCTCGTGACAGACTGTGATCCTGAGAGTACTCACAGTAAGTTTTTAAATACCAGCAGAAGCTTAAACACTACAGAAAGTCCCACTACTTTAAATGTGAATACTGAGAATTTGTTCATAGTAAATTATTGCTGAAGTGAAGAAACTGAGACACTTAGAGAATATGATAGGAAGGTAATCCCTTGGTGTTATGATTTTCATAGCCTGGGTAGCCCACTTTGAAATTATCTTTCATTGCTGATAGTGACATTGTAAATTAAGGTCGCTTGAATCATTAATAGAAGCAAATTGGATCAGTTGAAAATTCGGGCTTTATAAAGCAGTAAGTCCCATACAGTTGTGTTGACTCCATTTTACCCAAACACCCACCACTAATCGACATAATATTAAGTGGTTTCCATGGTTTCAATAGAAAATACTCTAAACATGTCACTTTTCAAAAGTAGGATTGAAAATTTAAAATAGATGTGAAAGTATTACTATTTCAGAAGATCCTAAAATGCATTTTTCAGTCATCTAAAATGCAAGGATTCATGCGAGCGTGTATACACACACACACATAGACATAGACACAACTTTGAGAAGCAGTGTTTTGTATTCAGTGTTCAAGTGTTTAAATACCTGGATCATGCACTGTAAGTGAGTTGGACACACATCTTACAAAAGTGGATGATGTTGATGTTGATAATGCAGCTATAATAGACTAAAGGAAGGATGTGTAAAATTTAGAATCACAAGATTTTATATCTTTATGGGGACTATATAACACTTATTTCATCTAATAGATGACATTTGTTTACTTCTTGCTATAGTAAAATAATAACACAATGTAATCCTTGAAAATGGAAAAATGGAAAGCTTATTAAAAAGAAAGACAAAATGACACGTAGTCTCACTCCCCAAGGTAATTTCCCAACAGCCTGTTTTATTTATTCCATAGTTTTTCTAGCACTGCTGTTTCAATAACAAATGTGAAATCTTAGTTCTGTGCTTTCTGTACTGCAGCATATTTTGTGCTGCTGAGGATTAATTTTATCCCTATAATTTTTTATCATTAATATCATAGGTTAATATTATTTTTAATGCTTCATAAAATTCATCCAAATATTATGTAAATATTACTGTAGGTTTTCTTAATTTATTTTGGGCCAGTAAAAATCATTTTCTAATTTATTATAAATAAGGTCAAACTCAGCACTTCTGTATATAAACAAATGTAAACTGTTCCACCCAAATATTTCATTATAACATCATCTAATCGCTTTTCCTGTACTGTAATGTATTCGCATATTTTCATCTTAAAGCATTATCCTGTGATTCTACTTTTCTCTTTGGCTATTCAGAATGACCTTCAGAATGAAACTGTTCAAATGAATAGTTCATACAGACTTTTTCCAGCTCCTTACCTTCCATGTTCCGGTGAGACATTTCAATCATATTTTGCTATCGTTGCTCTAATGAAACCTCTCCTATGGAGGGTTCTATTCAACATGATGTCAGTAACGAAATGTCAGCCTTCAGAAGGGATATTCCTTAATGTTTCAGGGGTGTTTAATCTAACTGACACCTACCTCCCGGAAATATCATTTGTTCTTAGCTTGTAAGACATCACACGCAACATTTTGCCACTTCATCCTTTCTTTCTCTTTAGCTTTGCCAGATTCTCCAATGTATTTTACTCTTAAATAGTGGAAGTATTCCCTGCCCTTTTGCTAAACACCATGCTCTTTTCTATGTATAGAGTTTACATATTTCATCAGGCAAATAAACACTCATACTTCAAATCAAATTTCCATTTTGAGACTGGTTTGGGACTTTACCAGATTTTTCTGACTCTACCAGATCTTTCACATTCAACTAACCTATTGAGGTAGTTGTTACTTTTCTTCTCTGAGGCAGAACATTTATAAATTTTTTTATCATTTTATCTATTTTCATAGGATTCACATTAAAGATAATCCCAAGGGAGTTTAGTTTCTCAGTACACACACAGTGAGAAGTGAGAAGCTTTGAGTCTTGAAATCTCACCCTTCTGAGATGGTTATTCGTATAGTTGTCTGTGAGGGAACAGGTCATTCTGCTCATGCACGAAAGACTAATTCTGTGCAATACTATTTTGAAGTAATTATATTTCTAAACTGCCTTCATTTGAAATTTGTGAATGTCTATACCAGTTATTTTAACAAAATGAAAAGCAGAATAAGACACTCAAGCTGCAAGATATCTATTTGTTAGACTACCAGTTTGAGGATTGCTCTGATTTAAGTATAGATCTGTCCCACTATGCATGTGTAAGGAAGGTATATTTTTTAAGAATTTAATTTGTACATAGGGAACCATCAATTGTCCTTCTTTCCCCCCAAAATTATGGAAGACAAGTATTTATCTATATCTAATATCAACTTTGAAAAGTAAACATGGGAGGAAAATAGAGTCAAATCTTCAGGTTTGAAGCCACAGCTAAAGATGCAAGAATAATGGAAGTTGTGCACAAGACAGGCCACTAAGGAGGTTGGCCCTGTGGACAGTTTCTAAATACAGATTCTTACTCCAGAATGTGATATAAATTACTGAGAGTATTTGCTCATTTCTTTTCACAGATAGGGACAGAATTACCTTTTAGGACTAGTATAAGGTTTAGTGAAATAAGACATAAAGGATATTCAGTGTCTAGATCTCAGATAAGTCACTAGATGACTATTTAAAACAGGTAAATTACTTGAATTTCAGGAGAACGATTTAAGGAAGACATGGGTAGTTATATATAAGACTGATATTTTAGCTACTAATAGATTTATTTTACCTATTCTATAATTTTATGAGGAAAATATTCTTGCAAAAGGGCAATTAACATAAAACTGAACAGTGAAAATCTCATCAGGATTAAATGAGAAGAGATATGTGAAGATCATTGCTGTGCAGTATGATTGGAAGAAAAGACGCGACCCCTCATCATCTGCAGTCAGGGAAGAGAGGCCGGGCATTGAAGTGAGGAAAGATTAAAAGCCCTAGTTGAAAAATGCATTGGGGTTAAAAGATGTCTCAAGTTCATCTGACTCTACTTTTAAATGTCCAGCTTAACATACTGTCTGGAAGGAACTTCCGGGAAAACTTGTTTGACTTCATACCAGAGCTTGTTGATAAATTTGAAGGTGCTAATCTATACTTAGTGAAATGGTGCAAGATCAAACTATAAGCATTTAGAGCAAAGGGAAACTAAATATTGCTGTATAGATGAATGGAAATACAGCACATCTTGAAATATTGACCTTTTAGAAACCAGTGCTGAAAAATTTGGGCCAGGTAACTCCATTCCTGAAGAAGTTTTCTGTCTGTGTTATTACTGTTATGATTGGTTACTGGAGATAAAAGTATTTTTGAACAACTTACACGTAATCAGTTTATCAAAGGAATAGTTACATACACACATTTAATGAAGGACACTTTACAACAACCAATTTATGGATCATCATAGGCATCTATCGAGGGAGGACCTTAGCAGATAATGAAAATGTAGGCACCTAGGCAATGCATTATCATGAAGCAATAAATAGAAATGATATCCTGCCATTTGCAGCAAAATGGATCTAACTGCGCACCATAAATTTATGTGGAAGAAACAAGACACAGAAAGACAAAACTGGCAAGTTCTCTCATATACATATATTTACACAAAGGTACATAGTGATTACTAAAGACTCCTAAAGGTGATAGGGAGGGGAAAAGATGGTGGTTGGATAATGAGAACCCAAACAGAATGATAATGGAATAGTAAAAACTAGTCTTCCATTGCCCAGGCAGAAAATTATATTTTGCAATAATCTACTATGTATTTTATGGATAACTAAGACAGAGGCCCTCATATGCTCCAAACATAAAGTACTGAAAAAGAAATGAAAGCATTAATTACATTGATCTCTTCAGTATATATTAAGTATGCATATCAGCTACTACATAATAATAAAAATTGAAATATATGTATATACATATATATTTTTAGGACATAGCAAATCTAACTCCTGTACTTTGATAATGACAAATTATATACAGGCACTGAATTATCATACCATATCCTATAATTTTTAAATTAAAATAATAATCATAATTTATTTGTAGATATCTCCTCAAAGCCTCAAAAGCACGTATGTGTGGCTTTCGGGGAGGTGACTAGATCACAAGGGTGTGATACTCTTCAGTAGACAGATGCATTTATAGCTGAGTGGGATTTTAGGCTGTGACACCGGACTGGAGGAGATGGGTCACTGAGGGCATGGTCTGGAAGGGTCCGTCCCTCTGCTTCACACTGCCAAACCATGAACTTCTTCTCCTCTGCCAGGCCCCTCTGTGATGCTTCCCTGCCTGTGAGCCAGCTGAATGTGGACTGAAACCTCTACAAACTGTGAATCAAAATATACACTTCCTCTTTTGAACTGTGGGTGTCGAGTATTGTGTCTCAGTGACAAGAAAATAAGTAGAACAAATAAATAATTTAAAAATCACTTTAAGGCAGCTACTCAATAGAAGTGTATTTGAGGTGCTAATCACTAGACAACACTGCCACTTTCCCTGTAGTGTCTAGTATTCACTGCATACTTTTTTGTACAGTACATTTCACTCTACTTTCAAAATAAGTAAATAAAGGCTTCAGATGTTTCCCCAAATAGACATCCCTATAAATTGGGGGAGAGATACCAACTTTTTCCGATTTGAAGATTTCTGCATCTTCTGGTGTACTATATAGTGAATATTTGTCCCCTGCCCTGCTTTTTTTTGTCATCTTTTTTGAGACAGGGTCTCTCTCTGCAGTTAAGGCTGGCTTTGAAATTACTTTGCAGCCTTGGCTGGCCTTGAGCCCACAGCTCACAAGGATCCTACTGCCTCAGCCTTCTGAATGCTATGATTACAGGTGTGCATCATCATGTCTGGTTGAATACTTGTTCCCTGGGCAATAACGAGAGAATATTGCATTGCAAATACTGTTTGTAACAAGCATTTTGGTACCATTTTAGTACTTCTACATTTAGGTTATCCAAATGAAAGAATGAAATATTGCAAGTGTTTTCAGGTTGCTTGAAATCCTGCTACGAGTGAAATCTCTTTCCTCTCATGAAAGAGTAATGAGTCTTCTGGCAGTACTTTCAGAGATTCCAATTTTTTTCTGTCTATCTGTGAGTGTTGTCCATGTTTTATAGAAATAGTGCTTCTAATATATATTTTTCATTCTCTTTAGGCCACTCTCTGCTACCTATACTGCTATCTTTAAACTTTCCTATACAACACTTAACAGTAAGATTGGAAACAGGAAATTTGTAACAGAATCTTTTAAGAAAGAGCACAAATAGCATTTCAGGTTTAGCTATGACATCGTTTCACTGAGTGTTGTTTCAAAATTAACGAAGTGATAATTCCCTGCCAGTCTGCAATGTAAGAAATGTAATCACTGGTGACTACAATTCATCTTATATGTTCCTTTTTGTTAAAATAGGTAAACTTTATCAAAATTGCAATGTAATTTAGTGAATAATCCTAGAAATAAAAGCCATCACATTAAAAGGCAGGAATATTTGGGAAAAGATATCTGGAGGGCAACAGGAAGGGTAGGAACTGCCTATGTTACCTGTTTATGGCACTGTTTAATATTCTCAGCAGTGGATTAGGAGCAAGTTCAGTTTCACTCTACTACTAAAGATGCACCTGGCAATTTTATTTTCATCTCCTTTTAAGGCTGGTGCAGTCACTAATTGAGAATTAGAAGACCTCTACATGTGATTGCTTATTAGTCCTTCCCAGGATAGAGGAAAAAAAGACTTTTGCGAGGTCATGGAATTGATTCTGGTAGAGGTAGGATGATAGCTCCAGGCTTCCAATACCTCATCCCACCACGAACTTCTCAAAAATTTGAAATAAAACAGCACAGTTGGTTGAAAAATGGAAACCTTTAAAAGTTATCAACAAGAGCTATCAAATTCCACAGAATGATTTTTAGGTGGGACTAAAAATCAGACTGAAATTTCTGTATGCATGAAATTGTTGGCTACAAGTGCAGGTAAGTCTAAAGTTTCTCTCAATTTGTAAGTTTAAATATTAATGTTGTAATATTATAGTACTCATATTCCACTTAGCAGGAAAATATATTTAGTCATGAGAGCAATTTCCTATTAATGAATTCTGTAATATTTTCATAATTATGCATATACATTTATTATCCCTTATTTATAGAATATTTAGGGCAGCTGCTGAACTATTTCCAGTAGGTTGACCATAAATTTGTTCATATCTAATTTTTCCAAGCCTGGAAACATGTGATTACAATAAAAGTGCTAAGGGGATGTTAGGAAGTGCCTCAGGCCTCCCCCTTCTGACCCTTGTTCTGACTTTCTGTATTTCTATCTGGGTTCTTCCTTGACCTTGGCTCCAGTTTGATGTGACAGAAAAACTCAGGTGAGTTTACATCAGTACAAAGCAGACAATGTGTCCCTGTAAAATGTTATTTCTTCCAAATGTCCCCATGGTTTCATGGCTCATATGTGCATGAGAACATTAATCTGAGCTCTGTGCAGACACTGAATTCCACTCCCCCTGGTCCTGGCTTTCAGTAAGCACAACCAACTGAATTATCTGACTTTTGCCAAATGTCACTGCGGAAAGAGCAAAGGGTTAAGTAGCAATAAAACTTTGCTCATGTTACTGCTTGTGACCTAGGTCTTTCTCCTTCTAGAAAACATTTCTCATTGCAAAATGAGGAATTGCACCTGTTGGAGAGTTTTTGTTCCTATCTGTCCACTAATAATCCAGTCAGATTTTGTTTCTTGAACACACACTGTGCTAGTTATAGCAAGTCACTAGGTGAATCATAACGTTTAGGGACTGGTGTCAAAATTGCTATTTGAAGGGCTTCCTAGGAGATTGATGATCATTCCCTATACAACTTCAATACATTAATCATTCTCTGTGATCCTTTTCTACTACAGATTATTCATACTACATATTTCTACTACACACTATTCATACTTTTTGAGTGAATTAACAGGTGCTGATAAGTAACAGGAATTCAACCAAGCTTTGTTAGGGGTGCCTTTCAAAATCAGTGGAGAAGTAGGTCACATTTACATCTTCCTAGTTTCCTCCTTTGCCCATTTGGGAATGATTCCTCAACTAACTATCGAAATGCCCTGGATCTGACTTCCTTGAATATAAAATGGAAATCTATAACACAGGACATCCTATACATTGTTGACTTTAATCTTTACCATAACTCCACACAAACTACCTTTCTTATTATAACAACAAAAAATTCTAGGCTCGAAAATTTTAAGTGATTCAGTTGAATATAACTCAGGAAATGAAGAAATAATTTCAATTCATGGTTTCTAGGTTTCTTGTGATGTCAGCATAAAACGTCAAAACATATCTGTAAAAACTATTCTTATCACTGAAACCAAAGATGCAACTTGTAAGAGCTTGAGACTTGCTGCTGGGGCAAGAGGAAACAATAATCACCAGAGTTGATAGTTAAATAGAGTAAATGATCAACAGAACCAGATACAAAAAACTCCTTTGGCATAACTTGGATTTGAATCCCATCTCTGAGAACTCCATAACAGAGTATAAAAAGTTTTGTTCCTACAGGGCCTTTGAAGTTCACTTACTCCAGTGTCTTTACAGAAAGAGAAAGGAAGGAATAGGGAAGATGAATTAATGCTCAGGAAGAGTACAGATAATTGGTAACAAAGATGAGGCTGGAGAGTAGCTCTGAATCATTGTGTTTAAATCTTTTTTCTTCTTCTTTCTGTTAATACTAAATGCTATAATAGCAGTTTTTGAAAAGA
This sequence comes from Hydrochoerus hydrochaeris, assembly GCA_004027455.1. NCBI lineage: Eukaryota > Metazoa > Chordata > Mammalia > Rodentia > Hydrochaeridae > Hydrochoerus > Hydrochoerus hydrochaeris. Next base: position 242,066 of record PVLA01000656.1, read on the forward strand.
ATAGTCAATGGAATAATTCCAAATGACTGCAGACAAAAGGGACATTTATCAAGAGAGGAAAAAGTGCTTTAACATTATTTTATTCCTCATGAGAGCTCTTTTAAAAGATAAAAGTCATCCAAAATATCCGTCAGGGCCCTTTCTAAGTTCCAAAAAGAAATACTATGATCACTCACCACATACATAATTAATATCTATTAGACTTAGCACATTTTATGGTCTTGGGAGCCTTTCTCTTATGAGATATTGTTGACCATATATATGATGTATTCAATGTCAAAATTATTGGTTAAGATTACAATTTCCCATAATGCCATTATCCCTTTGGGAAAATGCATTTTTCTTTACAATGATATGCTTTCCCTTGCAGTTTGTAAGGACAGTTTGTGGCAAAAAGTAAAGTTTACTTGTCCATTCAGGAAATGCCTGATTTCATGTGACAATATAGAATTTTGTTGGCCATTTCAAATTGTGTTTTAATATAGTTTTACATGAATTGAGGTAAGTTGTTTAAATATTTGGTAGAGTTCAGCAATGAAGCCATCATGTCTTGAATATTTCTTTGATGGAAGAATTTAATTACTGATTTATTCTCTTTGGTTACTGTTAGTCTGTTTAAGTTTCCCATTTCTTCTTTGTTCAGGCTTAATGGTTGTTTGAATATGTTCTAGGAATTTATCCATTCCTGCAAAGTTATTTAATTTGCTGGCATATGAGTGTTCATAATAATTCCTTGTGATTCTTCTTACTCTGGGAAATCAGTTGTAATATTTATATTCAACACCGATTTTGTTTATTATGGTCTTAAGTTTTATAAACAATTTCTTTGTTGACAGTAATAAAAAATTCACTAAGGTAATAGATATTATTTAACTAGTAGGTATTATTTCAATGCTTATGTTTTATCATTATATATCTTTTCCCACACTGGTTCTGTATAATATATAATACAAGTAAAAAACACACGTAAAACTAATCACTACAATGTAAAAGAATATGAGCTATGAATAGAGGTTGTTGAATAGTTAGAAATAACACAAAAAGCAAAAGTTTCCTCTGCATAATGGCATTACTTATGATTACTTTTATGCAGTTTTAGAATTTCATTAGGCACACCATGAGAATAAAACTTAACAATAAATGCAAGAACAAGCAAAGTATCTCTTAGTTGATCGTAAAGTTTTAGTACTTTATATCATTTCTAAGATACCTCTTCTTCGAAGTTCATTTTCCAGTGTTATGTGAAAAGTCGAATTGAAAATCAGTCATCAGATCCAAAATATTGCAGAGTAGAAGCATAATGTGAGTATGAAGATTTACCATTTAAAGTCTCTGACAAATATGAGAATGTTCATCATACATAGAACATGATTTGTGGTAAGATTCATAGAAATTGTGACTAGGAAATTATCGCCATATGATCCTTACTGTGATTGCAACCAACTCTTGGCTTAGTTGCCCAAATAGTAGAGAATTGCTTCTTCTGAATTTTCCTATAGCTCACCAAATGGCAACATCTGTTCATTTCCTTAGAGAAGAAACCTGTGTGTGTGGGGGGGGGTGGTGACAGCTACCAATGACCTCTGGGAAATCTTTCTCACTGCCTCTGCACTTATTGCAGTGGCCTGTGTCACTGCCCTGTCTTCAGCATCTTCCCTGGTCTCTTTACATCACTTCTTTCCTCCCTTCAGTCTGTCCACAAACATCACATCCAAAGGAAGGATCATCAGAAAGTATCAATTCTCTATTTCAAACACTTAAATGCTTGCCATTGTCACTCTGTAAAATAAAATGTCTTCATGTCATATTATTGAGCCCCAAGATACCTTTCTGAGTTTGCCACTCATTTTTGGTTCTCTTTGAGTATTAAGACACAGCCAGACTAACCTCCTTTTCTTATCCCAATATTCTAAGCACCTTCTTCATTTTAGAAAGTTCTATTCCCTCCACTAGTAATATGTTTACTTCACATATCTGCCTGCACTGATTCTTCGCTTCCACCAAGTCTATGGTCAAATATCATAGGACAGAGGCTTACTCTAGCCTTCTTTCCTGAACAATGTAACCCCCTTGCCTTAGCCTACCTGTTGCTTTTGACTTACATGCACTGAAAGTATTCATCTTCATGTGACAGTAAATAGTTTACTTGCTTCTCTGTTTTGTCTATCTTGTCTGACAAGTAAATAACCTGCAGTAGAAGAAAGAGAGTTTGTTACTTTACTAGGCACTCAAACATAGGGGAACAAAAATGTTGCTGAATCAATGAAAGAGTTGCATTAAAATTTTCTTCCATCTCTTCCAACTCAGGATAACAAAGGCTTCCATGTTAATCAACTGAATAGCTTTCAGCTGAACTAGCTAAGATTTAAACTGATTAAATAAAAAAAGCAAACAAATGACTTTAAATAATTAAAAACAGTAAGATCTGATGGTAGATTATAAACCATTAACTTATTATATCTTCAATATGTTGTATCATTCAGTTGAGAAGAATTTTTACGTGTGAAGTTCTCTAGTCCTTCACACATTTTTACTGAACTTGGGTAAAATTTTGAAATAAAAGGCATCGCACAATTTCAAACTTTTCATTAAATTCTGTACATACATCTGTAGTTTTCTTTTCCCTGTTTCTTTGTCCCTCTAATTCACCCTTCTTTCATTTTCTTTATGCTCTTTTCTTCCTTCTTTCTTTTTTTCTTCCTTCTTTTTATTTTGCCTTCCTTTATTTAATATTAGGATATTCAAGTGTGTCATTAATGCTAAATAAATCCTAAAATGGATTATTTCTCCATCTATACTAAAGAGGCATTATAAATTTCTGCTCCTCATAACACCATATACTGAGCTAGTTATGCATATATAAACCACAGTATAAATGAAAAGACTAGAATTTTAGTGTTGTAGTTACAAAACAACGTAAGTTTGTAGGTATCAATATGTTAAATTAGTTAAATATATATACACACATAATATGTGTAATGTATGATATATAGCATATATTATAAACTATGTATTATAATTGTAATATATTACATATTTTATAATACATATTATAGAACATATATCACAACTTTTATGTTACGTATTATAGTACATGTATTACAGATTTTATATTACTTACAAAATTGTCACATTGTGCTTCAGACACATCCATACTAATTCATAATTGTAAGTATTAATCATTTTCATTACGTTTTATTATTATCAAAAGCTTTGGGGATGAGTGCAAGACTAATACATTTTGATATTCATAGATAAATGCATGAGAAGTCAAAAAATCAGCATGACTTACCAAGCAGATGGTAGCTTCCATATCTGAACATAACTGCACGGTTTTTGAAGCATGTGTAAAAAATACATCCAGATAAAATAACTACCACTTTAGAAATTTTGCAGCAAAAACATCTACCTTTTTATTTATTTTGTTTCATTACTCAAAGAGTAACCCTTGCTTCTTGAATAATAGTATGGTAGAAAATAATGGAAATTTAAATTATATAAAATCTGATATAGATTGATTGTGGATAATCTGAAAATATGAAAGCCAGATTATCCAAAGTAGAAAAAGTTTTGACACACTGCCCTGTGGAGAAAATTACACATTTACACTGGCAGGACACAAAATGCTGCTATACGAAAAAATGAAAGAAAATTATATTCAGGTCTTATATAGCAGTATATGAAATGCAAATAAATTTTTGTGTTTAGAACTTGTTTTTATCCCTATGATATCTCTTCATGTATGTGTAAATTTCTCAGTATTTTAAAGAACTTAAAAACACGAAGCACTTCCAGTCCCAAGTAGTCTGTATTATAAATACTCCACCTGACATATGATAGAGGCTAATAGCAAATTATCCTAATTGCTGTAGTACATAGAATAGCAGCTAGTAATTGTTGTCATGAGTATTTTGGTTGCACAAGTCAAGCATCCATTTACCCTCTACTCTTTATTTTTAATGAGCAGGTGATGAATCTCACTGTATTAACATATCTATATCTATACTCACTGTAAAAGATTGTGAGATATAATATTGAAGTGAAATGAAAACTGGTATCAGAAAATTAATCAACAATCTTCCAGGAGTTTTGATGGTTCAACTGTTGGGTTAAGTTGAAATGGATATTTTAAAGAACCGTTTTCATTCATTGTAATATTAACAATGAAATACCCAAGAAACAGAGAAATTTCATTTCTATATGTGAGGAAAAATGAAGTGTATTTCCTAAGACATCATAGAACATTGTATTTTTATGATTTTCTTGAAAATATTATTTTAATAAACAATTTGGACATTTAATTTACATATTAATATTGAATATATATTTTTAAATGTAGATTGCATTGTTTTAAAACTGTTGAACCACAAAAATTGATATCAATTTTAAATTTCATCTTTTAATCATGGATTTATATAATTATAACTCTTTTAGAAACCACAAAGCCTCAAACATGGTTTCGATTTTTCTTTCTACTAAACATATTGCCCTAGAACTCTGAATTAGTCATATCATTTAGTTATTCTTATTGGGAAAGTGGAACTAACCATTAGTAGTGTATCCAGATTGTGTGGGGCCAAAAGCCTCTGAACTTTGAGAAATTCTTATTAAGAAAACTGAGTCAATATCCAAGCAATTGACTGATTCTTAATTAGCTTCACAATGAACCCACATCTGCTAATACTACCGCCATCTGAAGGGAAGAGAAAATATCCCATACAGAAAGTACATTTACAGACCGGCATAATTTCAGTTTGCTGCCCTCCCTTACTCATAGGCAAATGGCTCTATATATGTGTCACACTTTCTGTGGTGCAATTTGTATACATCCAGAAACTTAGTAAGCCTTTTACAAAGGTTCATTTCCTCCCAAGAGAGCATCTTCAATTTGCATTGCTCACGTCAGATGGGATAGTACCAGGATATCATCTGTAATTATATCAGCTGTAGTGGCTGATAGACTTAATGAATTAGGGAAATTCTATTCAAAACCCATTAAGTAGGAGTTGAAAGTGAGCAAAGAATGACAGTAAGTGTGTAAAATATAGCATCTATTTTTTTTTTTGTACCAGTGATTGAACTCACGACCTCGCACTTGCTAGGCAGGCGCTTAAGCCACTGAGCTAAATCCCCAGCCCAGCATCTAAAAATTTGCTCATAAAGACGACAGTGTTGGTATTGGGGGTAGAGTGTTGTCTACAAATTAGAAATCATTACGCTTATATAAAAGAAAAACATGATCCTAGATTGCTTATAAAATAGATGGAAATGTCTGAGAGCTTTAAAAAAATCTAATGTCTGAAATGGGACATGCAGAGGACTTAAAGATGCTCACATTTCCAAAAAGATGTGACCTACACGGAGATTTTCCATGAGAAGCAGGTGTTTCAGCCTGCTTGATCCAGATTCCTATGACTTTGCATATTAGTTAATGTATCATGCTTTGTGCAATGAATTTTTAACAAACGAAGGGGCCATGATGAAATCACAATACTTCTTTCCCCTGAAGTGTTTTTGAAACTCATAAACCCAAAATATTCAGGGGCCAAGTAAAATGTGTTAACATTCATAATTTTCTTTATTAGTGACATATTAAAGTGGAGAACGTAACATATAGTCTCAAAGCTGTGGCAGTTTGACACACTAATGTGACTTGGTATGCAGAAGACCTTGTTAGAGTTAAAAATAAAGAGCATTCTTCTAAATGATTCATTAAGTTATTTCCTAATCAAAGGTAAATAATCCTGACAAAATTGTATTGGCTTTAAATACTTAGCAAGTTGTGGAATTCATTGTTTGCAAAGAAACTTTTGTTTTGATCTTGATTTATTAAGGGTCACAAAATTATTATTAATAACAGAAAATATTGAATGTTAGCAAAATGAAACTGCACTATCCATTTTTTTGCATCAGAAATTATATACTCACCCTGGTTTAAGGGAAAGCTTCATTGAATACATTCTTTCTAGTGCTTTGATTTGTGCCAGTGGATTTGATTTGGGAAAACTTTAACTTTCTAGGAACTTCACTCATCAAAAGTAAATACAGGCTCTGAAAATAAAGGAAAAAACCACAATAAACTCTAATTTATACGCAGATATCTAACTCCTCCATTTGGAAGAAGAGCACATACATTTCTCTTCAATTAATTATTCCTCACTGCGGTGCTTGAAGGTGTCTGCATAGGAAACATTCAGTGCTCAGAGTTTGGAAATCAGATTTCACAACTTAGGGAACCATTTTAAAATTGTATTTGCTGTTTTGCTTTGTTTGTTTTCTAGAGGGGAAGGTCAACATGAGTCTCCCCATGTCAGCCCTTTGAATTGTCCCTTTCTCTTGTATTTTCTGAGGAAACCCTCTCCTGAACTGTCTTCTCTCCAATCACAATCTGAACAGAAAATGTTCATGCTTCAGAAAGACTGACTGCATTTGCTACCCATCATGTAAGCTTTGGTAGCTCACCTTCCTACAGAATCGCACTGGTGTTTCCTGTCTAGCAACATGGCAAATAAAGTACAAACTTCAATTTCTTCTGAAATATTATAGAAACCTTCACAATTGCTCTTCTCTTTCTATTTAGATATAGTTTTTCACCTCTGGGCACATTTCTGTGCTTTTATTAGTACATACATATTTGCAATACATTATGTTCCTATTTAGCTTGGTGTGTCAGTGCATATACTTAACAGAGTTTGTTTCTTTTTATTTCCACTTGTGAGTACTTTTATATGTTTAGATATGCAGTTTTAAGAATCAAGAAGACAAAAATGAAATTTTGTATCAGAAATCAAAGAACTTAGAGTTTTATGTGAAGTCTTAGACAGAGGATGTGAGAAAAATTCAAAAGATGAAAAAATAGTCAATATGGCTTGGTGTCATGACATTTGAAAATAAATAGGATAGAGCATAGATGGATGAGCACTTTTCAATATTTAATGTTGAAATAAAAATCATGGGCACTATAGAAAAGTAAGCTACTTCTTTATATTTCCATTAGTCCCAACTCTTGCATTAATTCTCCTCTATTTTTTGAGTTTGTAGCATATTCAGTGGAAACCAAGAAATTTGCTACGTTTCCCATTGGAATCAATACAATGTGAGAAACCAGATATGACTCCAAGAATCAGTATTCCGATGCCAACGGGGTCATTAGATTGCAATTTCTCTATGCACTGACAAAAAATTTTGAGAGAGGATTAAACTACCATAGGGCATGACATAGGGGTATAAACCAGTATATCATGTACCTGATATTTAACGAAACCTTGCTGACAATTCAGTCATTCAAGCAAAAGGAAAGTCTGGATTTTTACATTAATATACCAGCGATCTAAAAAGTAGATTACCCTAAAAAATGAGACTCTCTGAGAAATGTTTCATTTTTTATACAGGTGATGCATTAAATAGAGTTAATGCTTTCCTGGATGGACACCGAGGGAAAGAAGATAGGTATTTTAAAATATTTCCTGAGAGGAGATGCCACCAAAAAGACTTGTGTAACTCAAATTTAAGTGAGCGAGGGATGGCAAAGAAGGGACTTCTCCCTTCCCTCAGGATGAGCAGGCACACTACACAGGAAGCAAACGTTCACAAAATAACAGAATTTTGAGTAGCAGAGGAAGAGGTTTTCAAGCAGCATTCAAAATAGCATTTGTCCTTCGAGAGAATAATATGAAACTGCTTGTAAGACAGATGCATTGGACTTTCAATTCAATGTATAAGCAGCTGCAAAGACATTTGCAGAACAGAGTGAGTCACATTTCTAACATTTACATGGGTTATATAATTAGCAGTTAAGAGGAGAAGGATTTAAGGCACTAGTAATATTTGTACTTTAAAGGATGGATTTTCTGCAGTGGAAACTGAAAAGTGAAATTGTATCAGATCAAGGCAGCCTGTGCTGTGACACAGCCCTTCTGAAGGAGGGATGCTGAGATCAGAGCAGAATGGAAATGTTCTGCTTGGACAAGACCTGATCAGGCCCCATAGCTGACTCTTAGAAACTTGGATACAATAGTTCTACATTCATTAAGTGGGAGATTGATGCTCTGCTCAGTTTTTAACACTTTACTTTGTAAAAAGAAAAGAAAACTACAAAAAGTACTACAGCTTTCTGTTTTTCTTAATAGTCTACAGAAAGTGTGACGTGAATCAGACCTTGAAGGGCTGAGCAAGCCATAGATAGAATAACTGAGTGCCTGAGACTCAGCTCTGATCTCTGCTTCTTAGACAGAAAGCGTACAGAGGCCCTTCTGGTTTTATTCAGACCCCGTTTGTAAGTCATAGCATTTAAAAATGGGTGGAGGCAGTGGGAAATGCTCCTTCTTGGCTTGTGCTGTTCACATTAAGAACTGCAGGATTTACAGAAAGTAGTGATAGGAATGAAACAAATGCACCGCCATTTAGCACAGATTACCAGATGCAATTCCAACTGTTTAGTCATCGAATAAGACTTACTCCAAAGCCAGGCTAGAGAGGAGGAATCAAAAGGCATTTGGCGAAGCCTCTTGCTAATGTGAGGGGAAATCAAGCCATTGCTAGGTAAGTGCATACAAATATTTCCTCTAGCCTTCAGAGCTGGAATACAATCCAGGCCAGTAGTTCTAGTCTATCAGTTATTAGCTCAAAGACTGGATAGGTTAAGTGTCTTGAAAGCAAAAGGGACTCATTGTGTTGACATTATTTTCAAAGTTACAGCTCTCTGAAGGCCTCAGAGTTATCAGACTACAGAAATCTTCTCTTCCTTAGAGGTAAGTCTGAACACATACTACGTGAGCAGTAGTATGCTGGCTGTTTTATATACAGCCTCAATTAAATCTCAAAAGTGTCCTACCCCACAAGTTGTGGGTGAATTTTTCTGCTCTTTCCTTGTACAGCCAACAGATGGCTATTGGAAATGCTCTCTACATAGAAATCATTTCTCCATATCTTAGAATTTTTTTCCAGTGTGAGCAAGATGATTTATCTAATTGGATAAATGGCAGGAACCTGACCTCTCTCTAATAATGTAAGTATGCCCAATGTAAAAGGAGAATGAATGACATGTTGACAGTCACTTGTATTCTCTATGAGAAGCTCTCTACACGGAGACAAACTGATACCCTCCAGCCAATTGTGTTGTAGACTCAGTTATCCGCATAGGCAGAGATGAAGATCTCGCTTGTAAGGAAGGAATAAGAAGGCTGTATAACTAGGGCTTCAATTTGCATCCCAAAATCTAGTTGAGTAATTGGAACTGATTTTGATTATTTGACTTCAGTGTACATTTCTAAATCCAAGCCAAGGAAAAGAAACCAATGTGCTTAACTATGCAACTCAAACCCAGTAACAATAATGTAACATGCATTGTTCGAAGAAATCAATGTCTAACTGACTCATGACATTTGACCTCTTATTTGCTGCCCCATACACATTGAGTCATTCAGTCAGATCTATTGAATTTAAACTACCTGAAGTTGGAAACTACATTATTTTTATCAAGTCACAAAACAAGATTGAAAGAATTCAGTAAATGAAGCCGGAGGTTTAGGTGCACCACCATATAGATTGAAAACAACTGGAAGAAATTCCCAAAAGAAAAGTACGATAAGGAATACATATTATAAAATTTGATTTTCACCAGTGATTCAAAGCAAATTGATAGATGCCACATGAGTTGAATGTGGACAAACGAGAATTTGAGCAAAGGTTTTCCCAAGGCAGTTTTTTGCATTCACCCTCATTTGCTTCCAGTAAGGTAAAAATTTTCCCAGTTATCTTTCTGACCAGAAAGAAGGGGAACTCTCATACTCATGCCATGTAGCCGAGCTCTGTGAGGATCTGCTAATCTTGAAGGACTTCTGGAGCTTTGCACAAGGTGTGACACAGAGTGGGCATTTAATAAACCCTTGCAGATTGAATGATATGAACAAATTCTGCAAATGAGAGGAAAGATCTGCCTCAGTAGCATTTTTAAATATTGAATTACCGATTAGTAGAAAAGATCTATTTGCTTAGGCTGAAAACCTATTTCAAAACATCAAAAATATCTAATATCGCCCAGTTCCTACCTTTGCCTCACACTGTGTTTGCTATAGTACCTTCCCTGGCCTAAAAAATCCTTATTTGTACCCTGCAGAATCCAATAACAGGCTTATATTTTAAGGTGATAGGAATAGTGCAAAAAATGAGATAATTCCTGGGCTCATATCTGTCCTGGGATTTCTCACAGTGTAATCTCATTATTTGTTTTCCAACCTCCCCCACTATGATAAATAAATTACCTCTGTACTCACAGAAGTGCATAATGACATTTATATATGAGTATTCAGGTACATGCTTTGTGTACACATCTATAATTGTACATACATGTATATACCTAAAAATGACTGAAATGTTTCAAAGTTGAGTTATTTTAATTATTAGCTTCTCTGTCCCTGCCCCATTTCAGTTGAGCTGATGATAGTTTTTCAGGTCTAGAAATTATAATAATTAAATTCTTTACTTAAAACATGTAAATAGGGTGGTATGTAAATTATACATCAATCGCTGCTTTATTTCTTAAAGTATCTTCAAATTATTCAAGTTAAAATTAGGCTGTTTACAAATGTGGTTGTTTATGCCAGGTAAACCTGACTGTTTGGGATTAATCCAACTCTCAAATTCGCTATGAATATGTGGTTTCACTGCTCCAATTATTTGTCACTGTAAATTTAAATTTAAGGAGGAGTCATTTGCACTTCTCTGTGTCTTTGGAGTCTCTTGCCTTCTTGGTTTGGGTGGTGTCCCTGGCCCTGGCCTATGACTGTGAACCCTGTAATGGGACTGTACCTCCATAGATTGCCATCTTGTACACAGACACTTGTTCCTGAATTGCACGTTCTCAGTGCTGTTTTGACAAGACCTTGCACTCAGTGTCTTCACTTACAGTTCCAAACTAATTTTGGTTCTCCACTGCTCAGTCCATGGAGAACTGTTAATTGTACATGCTTTCTCTATTTTACTCTGCAATTTCTCTCCTTAAATCCAAATCCAAGATAAATCCGGAATATCTTGGCATCTCTCAACTCATCTTTGTGTTGCTCCACAGTGACGCTAGTTTAGGGGCATCTTTATGATTCTTTCAAATTCCCCAATCTATTCTCTGAGCTCTCTATGCTTCAAATCATGCCAGATTCTCTCCCTCCCTCACTCTCTCCCTGTCTTTCTTCTCTAGTTTTTTAAAGTCACATCTAACCATTGTGCTCTACTTTGGGAACCAAAATTGGAAAAAAAAAAAAAAAAAAAAAACGGCCTCTCTACTTTCTTGCTATAATAAGAATTTAAATACCCTCCCCCTGTCTGGGTTTTGAGAGGACTCACATCGAACAAAAAAAGAAAAGATCGAAAAGAAAAAAATATATATATAAAATTATTTGAAAACTGTTGTCTGTATTACATGAGAGTATCACTTTAGATATCTAAATTTTCTTTGAATCTGTAAATATTATAAATTGTGGAGGAAATATTAGACTCAAATTTAAATGATTGCGAGGTGAGATCCTATTTAAGTGTTAAGTGGAAAATATTAATTGCAATGAAAAATTGTTTTAAAATCATGTACAATCATCACAGCAGCATTAATAAAACATACAGTCAAACTTTCATTTAAAGACAATAACTGAGAAGGACATCTTTTCAATGCCAAGCAATAAACCCATATTATTTATTTATGATTCTCAGATTTAGAATGATAGATCTAACTGTAGCTAATTTCAATTGCTGTAACATATAGCCTCATAATGGGACCATTAGAACTATTACACAGAATAGCAAATGAATATTATGGAGTTTTCTTGAAAAGAAACAACAGGTACTCTAGGGTAGCAGAACTGAAAAGGAAATGGTTCTAAAGATATATATCATCTTCCCTTAAGGAATGTAGTCTGGGTCTGGTACTTTGTCCTAAACTGGTCAGAACCTTAGTTTATCTTTGATCAACCAAAGCCTACCCTTGGAGCACTGTGTTTATGCTATATTTATTTTTTTAAAAAAACATGCTGTGTGGCACTATTTAGCTAAAGGCAAAATTAATTAATGTGAGATGTGAAGTTTGAGTGAAATTAATTTTAAAAAGATTTTAAATTATAGTGATCTTTAATTTGAAAATCATTTTCTTAAAGAATTTTTTTTTTAGTTTTCCCGTTTTAATACAATCAGAGGTCCAATAATTATTTTCCAATTCTATTACTAGCCTCATTCTCTAGCTAAAATTAGATAATAATTCTCAAAGATATTATCTCTGGATATTTTCTATGTTTATAGAAGTAAAGGTTAGAAAGTGAAAAACATTTAGAAGATTGAAAACCGTCTAATCTCCAGTACAAGAAAGATTCTTATCATCTTATAGCTTCAAGTGTCATTTAACTTCTATGTTTATTTCAGTGTAAAGAAATAAAGGAAAAATGTGCATTTAAAATCATAAAAAGCAATTATTCTCACTTCAGTATTTAAAATCATGCTTTAGAAGGTGTAGTATTAAGTATAATAATGTTTTACTAAGAATAATTTTCATTATTTTACATCAATGTGATACAGACTTTAATTAGAATCTTCTGAAAGGTTTCTACAGTCAGAGATGAAAATGTATTAGCAGCATATTTATCAACAGAAACAACTTACGGAACACATTCAAGAACCTCAAGAAGTCTGAGAGTACTTCAATGTTTAGAGTCACATTTTTCACTGCATGGAGAGATTAAATGCTAGGGCCTCAGTAGTAACATACTCCAAATAGTTAATACCAATGTGCATGTTTATTGCAGATTTTAAGATTCCCAAATTCTCCACAATTGCCAGTCAGTTCCATTCATTTTATTTGTTGAAGATGGCACCTATGTAAATATTATAGGTTAAAATAGAGTAGTGTGAAGGAACATAAAAACACCAAATGACAGAATTTTGAAAAGATACCATTCTATTTTTGCTGTAGTCAGGGGTGTGCAGAGAACAATTAGAGTCAGGACGTGGAGTTTATAATATTATTTTTATAATGGTCACCCAGGGTTACACAGGAAACCCATCTACAACACTAAAGACAGAATAGCCAAGGGCCTGAATCCCACAGCAATGTCCCACAGGAGTCCAAATGAAGACCCAGAGCTCATCACAATGCCTCCCATTAATCCAAGTGGAGGTCTAGAGCCCACTAGAAAGACTCACAGCGATCTTTTTTATGGATCAGTGCTGGGAAGGCCAAAAGGACAGCAGTGGAAGCCAGAAAGTCTATGCCATCAGGGTGAATAAGCTGTACTGATAGATTGCAGGTTCTAGGCTGGAGCCAGGAAGTCATACTCACAATAAAGACCAGGGCTGTCCTAAAAAGCAACCCAGCCATTCTCAGCAACACAGAGGCCCCAAGCTACTCCATCGACAAGCACAGTTGAGTACATGCCAGGAAGGCAGGGTGACAAGTTCATCCTGGAGATCAAGCAGCACACGTTTTCCCCTCCAGAGCAAGGAAGCAATGCTCAATGTGGGTAACAGAGCTTCTCCAAGAGAACCAATGGCTCAAAACAACTCGTATGAGAACCCACCACACCTTAACACACTAAGGTGTTGCTCACCACTAACGTGACTAGCTTCTTCTCCACATCTCCATTTATGCTGGTAACTTTCTTCAGGTGAAACATCTATGCTCAGTGCCATGCTGATGTAATCCAGCTGGTGGTAAATTGACCACCAGTTTTTAATCCATCCCAATTTTCTTTATACCTAGTCTCTTGTTTTGGACATAAAGATACATTCTTACTTGACTTTCTTCAGGTAAAGAAGTGAGTCCAGGGCTTGGATTTTCTCAGTTTCATCTTTAATTGTTCATTTATCTCTCTCTCTCTCTATGGATTACTGAGGGGTTTATGTTAATCACCAGTAGGATGGCGTATTTAACACCCATGCAATTTAATTTTCTGCAAAGAATGACAATTCCTCTTCAAGGAGAATCAGAATTCCTATATCATAGAGTTTCAGCGAGGCTCTATTAGCAGTTATAACATACTTCCAGTTTCTAGTATGCACATTTCTAAATCTGCATTTTTTGTAGTCAGAATTGTCTTTATTGGCTCTTAGTTTTTTGTACACAAAGAAAAATCATGCTCATATCCATCATGAACAAAAACTTCAAAAGGCAAAAGTAGAAGACATGTATCCTTCACCCAAGCAAAGCAGTGCTAAAGGTTCCAAACATTTCAATTTATAAAATAAATATTTTCATTTTCTGATGTCTACATTCATACCTTCAGATTGTCACAGGCAATTGAAGCCTATCATGAACTACAATTTTGTTAAATTTCCAGTTCGCTATGTTTGGTAATTTGCCATTCCGTATCCAGCTTGGTTAGGAGGAGGTATTACAGAGGTAGGAACGTGTCCTGTTGTAGACTGAGCACCAAATCCACCCATCCAAGAAGAAAGTGATTGTTCTGACTCCAAAACCTTGTTGGTTCCATGGCTGTCCACATAATCCATATGGTTGCCATATACTATCCATACTGTTGGAAGTTTTCATACACTTGGCCCCACTGGCCCCACTGACTGTAGTCAACCTGTTAAAAGTTTTTATTTATACCAGGAGATTCTTTACCCCAATAGAACTTAATCACATGTCCTTCATTCATGGTACCATTCACTGAGACAATGGCATGGGCTGCACTTTTCATGGGTAGAAAATCTGACAAATGAATAGCCCTTCTCTGGAAAAACTATTTCCATAATTTGGCCAAATGGTGAGAATGTTTGTCTCATAAGCTGATTGGTTAACCCTGAAGCAATTCCTTCACAGTACACAGTACAATTTTTGGGTCTTGATTGGTTTACCACATATTGAAATCTGAAATGCTTAGTGTTACTTTACTGTGCACTTTTTGGTGCACGTAGTTTATGTGTGACCCAATTAGTTCTGATCTGTCGACCACCCAATCACTGACCTCCCAATGCACAATTGTATTTTCTGCATCCATTTTTTTTATAAAAAGATACAAAACCATAGCCTTTGGATTTTCCAGTTGCCATGTCTTTAAATGCTCAAGCATGCAATATTTTACCAAAGGGGGCAAATGCTTATTTCATATATTCTGTTGTAATTTCTGGACTCAATTCCCCAGCAAACACATGAAAATAATTGGAAGTATCATTTTTCTGGCTATTTGGTGTTGTTGTCCAGTTTACTTTGAACTTGTTTCCCAAAATGTTTCTCCCATTCATAGCAGCTAATGCAGCAGCGGCATCTCTATGTTCATAACATTCCACAAAGCAAAATGGGTCATCCCCTGTATGCTGTGTTATCATTTTATAGCTGTTACAGGGTCCAGTCTGTCTGAATAACTGAAGTATAAGGACTTGTGTCACATCTCTGGAGAGGTTACCTACATCTCTAGGCTATAAACACCATATTGTTTTCTGAAGATAGAACCATATGTTTTGGCTTGTGTGTGTCTCATAGGTTCCAGGCAGTGAATTAAGTGCTGGAGGGGTAACACCTAGGAAGGATTAACAGTCCTTGTAGAGCCAGGTCTGTATGAGGTTTTCTATCATTGTGGATGCGACTGAGAAATCCCAGGACACGGGGGAGGGCAGAGATGGGGAGAGGAGGGAACAAGGTGTGGGGGCCTCTGGGTACTGTCTGGGGACAGAGGAAAAGGCACCGGACCTCGCTCTTGGGCTCTCTCCCCCCAGCCCACTCGGAACACTGCACTCCAACTGGAAGATCAGGAGGAGGAGGATGAACAAAATGGCCTCCTCCACCAGCCAGGCAGGAAACTGGGCAGGGCACAGGTGCGGCCCACTGGGTCACCACTCAGGCAAGCAGCAGCTGCCTGCCCGGGAAGATCTGAGGGGAAACAAAGCCGAGCCACAGAGGAAACCTTGTTCACTGTCATGAGGGACCACGTCGTAACCTTGGGCCAGCTGGCTGGCTGCAGCTCAGCCAGCCCTAGAAAAGATCGAGCAAAAAGAGCCACACTGTTAAGTCCCTGGGAATTCTGGTCTTTAGAAGTGGCCAGGGAACTAGATTTGTATTTTAAATATATATACAATGTTCTTTCCTTTCCCAATGACAATTGGGACCAATAACTTGTACAGAAAATTGCTACAAGTAAATCAATGATTTAAAGATTCTGTGTGGCTGTTAAAGGATGTATTTTGACTAGAAACCTTAACAGAGATGGACAGCCTCCATGGAATTGTAAAATGATGGAGTTTATTTTTTTATTTTTTCCATTTCCAAAATACCTAGCACTTGTCTGATTTTCTGACACTTATCCAAAGCACCTTCTCAGGTATCAGTATTTTTCACTCAAATTTTTTGACTGAGACTATGCTCCAAAATCATGTTCTTCCCTTTAATCTCAGTGCCAAATATTTAGAGCTAAATTTTAAAATGAATGTATCAAGATCATGTAAAAGCTTGTTGTATAACGAACAGTGGACATTTTTCCACTAATTGTTTAAATTAATCTAGAAGTGGCTTATTGAATCTCCACCAAGTATGGTTTTTAGCAAAAGAAAACAAGACTTCTGACATTTTATTTTAATTTCTAGAAAGAAGAGAGAGAGAGAGGTGAATAAAATATTCATGAAGAAAAAAGTCTGCATATTGTGAGTGGTTTAGACTTATCCTTGGAACCCAAAAAGGTGAACTTCTCAATTGTGATGATTCAGTTGATATCTAAAGAATGAGTATGAAGTGGCAAAGGGAAATATTTTAGAACCAAAAATGAGGAGGGAACTTTGCAGATACAAAGTGTATGAGAAGACCAGTTACATTATGTATAATAGAAACCATGGAGAAAAGTATTCAACAATGAAACTGGAGTGGTAAGTGAAAATATATTCACTTAGAGATCATTGTAAAGATTTTTAATTTTTCCTTTTAGTCATAGAGTAATGTCAAGTTACTTAATTTTACAAAGTTGTCTATGGTAGTGAAGTATTATTGGACTGGCAATTTTGAAAGCTCAGTGATTCTGATATACAGAAAATAAATTAGAGGAGAGAGCAGTGAGAGAATTGTTGAAGCTCTACATTATCTGACATGATGATGGTGCAGTGGGCTAGGAGCATAATCATGGGAAGCCATAGATACATGAAGTGGATATTTTCAATAGGCCATTAATATACAACCTTATTGTTTAGATGAGAAATCTGGATTAGACTATAATGCACCTTGCTGAGAATTGTGCTTGCAATCAGTAAACTGTCAATGAAAGGAACATTTAGTGTAAGTATGTGTACATGTGTGCACCAACACACACACACAAAGCAGCCAAATTCAAACTTTGCCATGACCTATCAACAAATCTTGGCTCATAGTAGCATAAATAATTTTTTAAAATATTTCCTTTATTGTAACAAACAGTAGAAAAAGAGATAGTAACATTGTACATTTTCTTTTTTTTTCTTTTGCACTCCAAGAATTAAGAATTAAAGTCTGAGAAAACAGTTTGTAGGATGATAATTAAGATATGCATACTCAAAAGTCTATGAAAGTGCACAGCCCCTACTTAATAGAATATGATAGAAATGGAAAAGTGTTCAGACAAATTTCCAGCAAATTCTGGAAATCATTTATCTATGATGTCCTACAGTCTTTCAAAAATGATTTGTGGTTTTCAAAGTTACATGTAATGCAAAAATGGTGAACAAAAATAAAGTTTCAGCAAAAGCAATTAAATAAGCAACAATCTTGATATCATGAGATGGTTAAATACAAGGCTCTGAATTAATCATTCAGCATTCTTATTTAAACTCAAAGAAAGAAAAAATATTGAGCTATATCAGTTAAACAGGCCAAATACAAATACAAACACATCATTTAATAGTGGAATATATTGGAAACTTAAGATGTTTCCTGGAATATATGGAATGTGAGTTTTTCTATTTGTAATTTATAATGAATTTGCAGTGCACAGTGTTATATTTCATACATTTATCCAACATGTAGTGACCAAATCAGAGTAAGTAGCATATGTATCTCCTTAACTGTTACCATTTTTGTTTTGGGAACCTTCAAACTCCTCCCTTAGCTTTTTCAAATAAATGATTAATTAATTGACAGTCATCTTACCACTCTATAAACGTGTAGCACTACATCTACCATTCCAATTATGTTTTGGTATTTGTTATCCCATCTCCATAAATTTCCATTCTATGTTCTTGCCCTTTTAACCCCTGAAAACCTTCATTTTACTCTCTCCTTCTACGTGATTGATATTTTCACTTTCCAAAAGTGAGCAACAGTGTGTGGTACACAACTACAATAAAAGACACATTGCCATTAACCCCCCATAAAATACTCCTGCTCACTTCAAAAACATTTATCCCTTTTCTCTCATCACTTTCTGAAGCAATTCTTGAAATTCTCTTTCATGAGTTTCTTCAGTTACTGCATTGGGACTACATTGATGCTCATTGATTAAAAACCTTTAACTTTTATGATCAGTTTGATTTGAGAGAAGAGGCCAAAGTCATATTGTACCAGATCTGGTGAATAAGGTGGAGGAAGAATCATTTTGATGTTTCTTATGAACCTGTCTTCCTACGGGAAAACACCTGGTAGCCAGTATTCACCACAGTTTTGATGGCACCATTTAAAGACACTTATTCTCCCAAAGAGGAATTTGCAAAATTGCTGCAGAGAATGGCAAGAAGGATGGCATAAGTGTCTTCAAAGGGAGAGGGAGTATTTTAATGGAAATTAGTGGTGATGTGTCCTTTACTGTAATAAACTACATTTTCATTTAGGTATTCACTTTATATTTCACTTACTTCTATGCCTGGTTTAGTTCACTTAACACAATTTCCTTAAATTCCATTCATATTACCATAAATTTTAGGTTTTCAGTATATTTAAGACTGAATATTGCATTGTGTATTCATATATTATTTTTTTAAATCCATTTGTGCCTTAATTAACATCTTGATTGATTTCATGTCTTCATTGTTGTGAACAGTGCTACAGTAAAACATGGACCTGCAGGTATCTTCTTTCATTTATATTGACTGTATAGGATTCCTGAATTATGTAGTAGGTCTCTTTTCAGTTTTTTCTCGCAAAAAATCTGTACTTTGTTCATAATGGTTGCATCAATTTCCAATCATGCTAACAATGTGGAACAATTCCACTTTCTCTGTATCAATACTGGCATTAGTTACTTCATTGTCTTTTGAAGCCATTTTAATAACTTTGAAATGATGTCTCATTGTGGCTTTGACTCATATTTTCCTGATATTTAGCCATATTGAACTCTTCCCATGTGCCCTTTGGATGTTTGTA
This sequence comes from Hydrochoerus hydrochaeris, assembly GCA_004027455.1. Classification (NCBI taxonomy): domain Eukaryota; kingdom Metazoa; phylum Chordata; class Mammalia; order Rodentia; family Hydrochaeridae; genus Hydrochoerus; species Hydrochoerus hydrochaeris. The sequence continues at coordinate 261,354 of PVLA01000656.1, forward strand.
GGCATTTTGGCAAAATATCTATTTTGCTTAATTTTAAGTTGGGTTATGTGTTTTGCTTTTTGTTTGCTTGCTTGCTGCCTTGTTTGATGTTGATATTTTCTTTTTTTAAAATTTTGTTTAAAGAGAAAATAAAACATAAAAAGTGTAGAAATAATACAGAATTTCAAAAAAAGATAAACAGTAAGAAATCACTAGTTGATAAATTACATATTGTACTCTTAAAAATAGTTGTTCAGGTTACAAAATTAAAGCATAGAAAGTAGATAGTCAAACAGTGAGAGTGTAAACAGCTATACATGCATGAATCTCTACATGTATTTCTATCCTTTCTGTACTGGAAGGAAAAACAAAACACAGCAAGACAAAACAAAACAAATTCCTATAAAAACATGAAACCAAAATGTCATATAAAACCACAGTACAAGGTGATCTACAATGCTTACTGTGTTGTCTCATTATCTTCAATGGAATTGTCTATTCAATTGAATATGGTGTAGGCATAATTGAATATAGCAGTATAATTGAAAATAGCAGTACATAACAATATTAGTAAAAATCATAGACAATGTAAAACTTCAAAGGCAGGTACTAATCAAACCAGAGTGGATATTCTAGTGAATCTTGCCATCTTCAGTGTGGTTACCTATACTCTCAGACTTGATACTATCAATCATAACAGCTTTGAATAAAATTTGTCAATAGAAAACAGCAATCTAACAAACCAGATTCAATTAAGAACAGTCATGGTTAAAACAGTGTAAATTATACAGAGCTTCAGATTAAGTTAATAGTAAATTAAGGTTGATTACCGTACTATGTCCTGCTATTTTCAGGATAACTATCTGTGCCCTCAAATCTAGTACAAGTAGAATGACTGGAACAGAATATAATCCATCTAAGCAGCTGTGTGAGTAATGTGGGTTTTCAATCCTGGTACACTATTAACAATATCCTCTGCCTTCTTTTTTTTAGGCTATTCCTCCCATCTTACTCCCACAGGGTCCTGCGATTTTGGGTCCCACCAACTCTCTCAGTTTTTAGATTGGGGGGGAAAACTTCTTTTTACCTAAGTGGTTCCAAACCTTCTCACTCCTGAACTTGATCTCAAGTTGTATTCCTTTACCTAGAAAAGACTCAAAGTTTTCCTTCATTATAGCTGAGTATTTCGTTACTGCATGTAAGTATCCTGTCTTTCCAACTTATCTGCAGGTGGTGGTTGAGTTGCTCCTATTTTTCTCTGGCTCTCTGTTATATAGAGCATTGTTTTCTCATATTTTATTTTCAGTCCATAAACCCTCTCTCAGGTTGATTATAGTTCCTGTACAGAGCATCTCAGTGGACTCTACCTTCTGATCTACTCTGCCTGTCGTTTTTTTTTTTTTTTTATTGTATCAAGGACATCTATGTTAGAGATTATAGCCAACCTTCTCTGCCTCATTTCTGCTTTGCTATTTTCTTGCCTTTGTTTGTCTACTTTTCTCCTTCATTCAACTGCCTGCACTGTTCATTGAGGCCTTTCTGCCACTGTTCCCGAAATCCTGGTATTATTTTCTTTCTCTCTGGAATGTCCTTCAGTATTCTCTGTAGGGTTGGACTGGTGGTCAAAATTCCCCCAGTTCCTTTTTGTCATGGAAGCATCTTACTTCTCTATTAATTTCTAGTGACAATTTTGCGGGGTACATCAATCTGGGCTGGAGGTTGTTTTCATTCAGGGCTTGGAATACTTTGCTCCAAACTCTTCTTGATCTGATGGTGTGTGTGTGGAGAAGTCTGCCATGATCTTGATGGGATTTTCTTTATAGGTAATCTCTTTCTTTTCTCTGATAGCTTTTAATATTCTCTTTTTATACTGAATTTCTGGTATCTTGTTATTATATATCTGGGTGTAGCTCTGTTTTGGTTGTAGGTGGCTGAAGTTCTGTATGCCTCACATAAACGAATATCATTTTCTTTTCCCATGCTTGGGAAGCTTTCCTTAATTATTTCCATGAATAATCTTTGTAATTCACCTGTTTTTATTCCTGCTTCTTCATTCACATTTCTTATTCTTAAATTATAGTTTCTCTTGTAATCTAGCCTTTGTATTGTTACTGCCTGTTTCCTTATTATTTTTAAGAGATTTTTCCCTTCATGATCACACATTGAAAACTTGTATTCAAGTTTTGATAGTCTATCCTTAGTTTCTTTTAAGCATTTTTGCCATCTTTCAATGGAGTTTTTAATTTCCTGGTAATCTCTGAATATTTTTCATGTATTCTAAATTTTCTTTTTATTCTTTATTGAATGTTTCTCTCCTTTTTTGTGTGTTTCCTCCCTTCTTCTGTCTATGTCTTCTTGAGAGGTGCTTAGCATTTCTTTTACTAATATACTTACTTATATCTTGCTTTACCTGATGTAATATTTCAGTTTTGAGCTTGTCTACAAGGTCCCGAAGATATCTCTTTTTTTTTTTTTTTTTTTTACCGGGAACCAAACTCACAACCTTGTGCTTGCAAGGCAGGCACTTGTGCCACTGAGCTAAATCCCTGACCCAAAGTCTTTTTTTTTTTTTTTGTACTGGGAATCAAACTCATGACCTTGCGCTTGCCAGGCAGGCACTTAAACCACTGAGCTAAATCCCCAGCTCTGGGATGATATATTTTAATGTCCATTGAAGCTGTGTCTGAGGTTGTATGTTTGCTGTCCTCAGTCTCTTTTGTTTTTCCCTCTCCTGGATCAGTGTTCTCAGGGTTTTGGGCTAGGGGCTTTTTGTTGTTTCTCTCTCTTGTCATGGTTTTGGTTTCTTCCATACAGGTGTATAGTGGAGTTATGAACCCCTTTTACTTTTTGGTTATGGTTCTTCTGAAGCATGTTGGGAGGGATTACTGCCCTGTCCTGTTTGCTCTTGTCACTGATGTGTAAGCAGGGGCTGCGTATGCTGACCCCTCCCAATCAGGCCAGTCCAACTTCAGGGGTCTTCACCAGGTTAGTGTGTGCTAGGTGTAAGGAATCAGTTTGGGATGGCTTATTGGGTCCTGACCAAGGGCGTGAACCAGGCCATGCAAATCCTATGAATCTGCTCTGGGGAGAGAGCAACCAGCTGAAGTTACTGTTGTTCTTAGTTCAGGCTTCTCCTGCCTGATTCCAACATGTTGCCCATTTGGTTGCACCCTTCCCTTGGGGGGTCTTATTCCTAGCACTGGCAGTGGATTAATGAAGGTCCATTAGCAGACTCCATTCTCCATTGGGCTCACCAACCCCCAACTTCAGTGCTGCTGTGGCTACATTGGGAACGAGTTCGGGCAGCTCTGCAGGTGGTGGCAGGTCATGGCCAGCTGAGTTGGGCAGCTTGGTGGGTTACAGCAGAAAGTGCCATGTCCACTAATTTTAGCTGTTCCAATTGTAGCCCCTAGACTGTGTGTTGACAAGCTTTTTTCATTTTAATTTCTTTCTGTGTAAAGAGGATCCATCTCCCTCTGTCTGTAACTCTCCATGATGTTTTATTCTGGTGTGTGAGTTGTTTTTCCATGGGAGGCTCTGTATTTTGTTGCTCACTGATCAGCTATCTTTTCACTATTGAGTTTCTTATATATTCTGGATGGGAACTTTTTTGCACATGGAAAGTCTGCACAGATTTCCATCACCCTTTCACACATCCTGAAAGCTGTTTCTTCATTTTGTTCATTGTTCCTTTCTTGTAATTTGATGTTATTCTTTACTTCTAATTGCTTTTTCTGGATACTTTGAAAAATTATCCTTTCCCCAAAACAGTGTTGGTTCTTGGCCGGGGATTCAGCTCAGTGGCTTAAGCGCCCACCTGCAAGTACAAGGTCTTGAGTTTGATCCCCAGTACCAAAAAGAAAAAAAAGTGTTGGTTCCAATGCCTTTAATTGTTCCTGTTAGGTTTCTGTTTTCCCCTGGGACTGTAGTTTCTTAGTCTCAGGTATTATTATATGAGTTTTTGATCTATTTTGAGTTGACTTTTATACAGGTTGAAAGTTAGAGGTCTAGTTTAGTTCCTTTTCTGTGTGGGTATATAGTTTGCCTAGAATCATTTATTGAAGGGTCTGCCCTTTCATTGAAGTATATTCTTTGTGAGCTTCTCAAGAATGAATAGGTGATAAACACATGGTTTAATTTTTGAATGTTCTACTCTATTCCTTTTATCTCTATGTCTGTTTTTGTGTTAGTACCATGCTGCCTCAATACAAAGTGTATGGCTTTTATTTATTTATATATTTATTGATTAGAGATTTAATTCATCCCCTTCACTAAGAGTTACATCACCTCCAAACTATTTTTTTTCATTTTTCATTTTGATACAGGGTCTTGCCTCTTCTCTAAGATATCCAGTCATGCATCATATGTGTGATCCTTACACCTCAGCCTCCCTGAGAGCTGGGATTACAGGTGTGCTTCACCATACATGGCAACATTCTAGTAAATTTTGCAATGAGGTTTTTTGATACCTAGGACTTTTTTTGCTCTAGATTGCTTTGATTGTTTTTGTCTTTTGTAATTGCATATAAATTTTGAGATATGTTTCTATTTCTCTAAAGAATATCATTGGTATTTTGATGGAGATTACATGGAATCTGTAGATGGCTTTGGATAGAATATTGATTGTTCCAATTCATGAGTATTAATGCCTATAAACTTTTGTGTGTCATCCATACTTTCCTTCATCCGGTTTTTGTAATTTTCATTATTGATTTATTTAACTAACTTGATTAACTTCATTCCCTATTATGTTTGTGTGTTTTTATTGTACCATTGTACAAGGTGTTATACTTCTTTAAAGATAAATTTCCTTGTATTAAATTTTAAAATGAATCAATGTTGTCTGTGGAGTCTGACACAGATTTTGCTATAGAAAAAACAGCTGACTAGTAAATTATTGCTTTGTCCTTTGAACTACTCAATATTTCAATTGGCTGTGTAGTGATCCATTTTCTCCTTTGATATAAATGTTCAATCATCTAATTATGAAGCAATTTTAACAGAAATTGGCTCACACATGCAAAAATAGTTCTTACATACATGTAAACACTAGATTTTCTGAAGTTTATTACCTTCTTTTATGATTATTTCTTCTTTCAAAATTAAAGAATTACTAACCTATTTCCTTAGTGTGATTTGTAAATGATAAATTTTACTAAGTAATACAAAAAAGTAGGTAATTTCTGAAATTCATTCCTAATAATAAGCTACTTTCTATATATGTTTATCAGGGGCACTAAGTTAATATATTGTTTTGTAATTTAGTCAGGTGTCAATATACCAGAATGAATCTACTTTTTAAATGTTTCTCTATTATTATTAAGGGTAATTCACTTCATCATTTATTTTAACTTTTAAAATAAAGTTTATTGTATATATAGATATAGATAGATAGATCACATTCATTATAAGAAACTTTTACCTGTTCATGATATGTCTTAGTTGCTTCTTTTTTCCCTTTCTCCTCCTCTCCTCAACCATTTTCCCCCTCCTTATTTACAAAGTTTTCTTACCATTTTATCCATTTTAGCTACTGGGTTTTTGTTTCCAAAGAGTTTTTTTTTTGTTTTTGTATTATAGTATAAATAATATATCAGTTCAATTAGAGCATACAATAACTTTTTTTTTCTTTTTGACACTGTAAGCATGTCTGTTTAACTATTAAGAAATGCTAACACTTCACTACTTTTATCAAATTCCAGTATTTCAGAAAGTATTGTTCCAGGTTTTATTAGAGAATATGAATGAGAAACACCAATTTGAAGCAGTAATTTGAAAAGATAAAGTTTTGGTGTTTTAAAACTTCCTGATTATCTTCTCTATATCTGCGTCCTTGTCCTTTTCTTTTCCTAGAACAGAATATTTGAGACCTAAGTTATGTAGAAAACACATTATTTTTCTTCAAAGTCCTCTAATCTGGTACACTCAAATTCAGGGTGAATAAGTCTCAGTTTGTGCATCCGGGAGACAACCATTCTGCTTCAGATCACGGTGGACAGAGGGAGGGGTTACAAACAAGTGGAGCAGGGCAAAGTACAAGTGGTTGATATTCTTTATTAAGAACAAAATCCCTGCTTCTGTGGAAAGCAATGCAGTGTCTCTGCAAAAGCGAGAGTTTTGGGCTATGAACCTCTTTCTATCAAACTCCACTTTCTCTCATCGCCACCTTGAAAGATTAAGGTTATCACACATGAACTGTGGGGGAAAAGGTTCAAGCCAGAGCTGTCTGTTTCTTATTATAAGTTTTGATCCAACACTACTGAGTCTCCCATTTATCTTGGAAGTGACCACGAACATTTCGTTATTCCCGTGGTTTGCTTGATTGTAGCTGGATTTGCTGTGCTTGTAAAGGAACACTTTTGCTTGCCTCTATTTTTCCACCCAAGGTCATTTTAAGGGAGCAAATGGCCCTGACTCAAGACATACTAATGAATAATGCCTTGCTGATAGATGAAACGGATAACATTTTAATGTCCGGTTCTACAGCATTCCTATGGAGATTTGATTTTGGCTTTCATTAAGGTTTCAGATAGGGATAATGTGTTTATCTGCTTTCAACCTACTTTGAGTTTGGTAGAGTAGAGAAAAATAAGTGCACTATTCAAACAAATCACCAATGGAAAAATTTTGCTTAATTAGCAGTTTAATTCAAGCTCTGTACTGCAGAGGAAAAAAGAGGGGTTTTGGTTTTAGAGTCATTGTCTTATTTTAAATTCAAAAGTTACTAGAGCTCAGTAGAAGAATGTACAGATAGACAAACATGCTTTTTCATTTAGGATGTTTGGAAAATCCTAAAGAGTTGAGCAAGGCAAACCAAAATATACTTTACAAAGTATAAAGTAGAGTAGAAATGCAGGAGTCCTTTCCCAAATAAATACCTATGTTTATACTGCTTGTTCAACATAGTTCATTGTGAAGAAAGTTTTGTGCTGATAACATTTGTACACTAACTCATGCCTGTGTCTTGTATCTTGAGTACCCTGAAGATAACAAAATGCAGTGTATTGATTATTGTTGTTCTCCTATTATCTTATTTTGAAATTTTGTTTTAATAGTTTTATTTTTTTACAATTAAAAAGAAACTTTCAAAAAGTGAAATCTTTGTACCAATCATTTTTACTGCTTTTATAATTGTCTAAGGAGAGAACATCTTCAGGCATTAAGGAAGATACAAAACAAAATTTTCTTTGATTAGTGACATCAATTCACATTACATGAAACTCACTAATTGACTGATTTTTATACTTGCTTTCAGCACCCATGCATTCAGGACTGTTGACTAGTGTTTTACCTAAAGATCTGCACGTATTCCATCATGGCACATTTCTCGGTTGATCATATTAGAGAGTATATCCTTAGATCATATTAGTGAGTACATACTTGGTGTTTGCTTCTAATGATGACTTTACAAAATGCGGAAGTAATACCATGAATGTACTCTGCAATGTCTACTAGTGGGCAGGAAATCACATTAACTATAGTTCTTGTTAAGTTCAAACCAACCTGAATTCCATGATGCCTCAGTAGTAAACAGATCAGTTTAATAGAGACAGAATCAGGTCAAGCATTAACCTTATTTTCCATCGTAAATCTAGAGAAACTGAATGAAGTCTGTTCATATTTTAAAAGAAATATTACCATTCATGAGAAAGATCTGCCATATTAGATAACATAAAGAAATATTTTCACATTTTTTTCCATTTAGAATAATGAAAAACTAAGCAAACTTTCTTATCAAAACATGCCAAACTTTAATATACAGTAAAACATTTGTTTTTAATCAAATTGTTTAAATTATTTGAAATGACATTTTCAGGGGACTAGCGTATTTGTTTCATTCATTTCAAAAGAAATACGTCAGAATATGACAAGTTCTAGTTTCACTAACAAAATAACAAAATTTTGCAGAGTGGCAAAAACTGAATTGATTGTTTAATATCAGCAAATTATTTCATGCATTTTTCACTGTTCAATGACTCCATGAATCTATGTGTATTAATGCCTTCTTTATTAATGAAAAAGAGTTGTACAACTATTAAGTGACTAGAAAAAAAGAGATTTTTGGTCACTACTTACCAGTGTAATACTGTTAATCTCTTTGTCGCTAGACATGACTAAACTGTTACACATAATTATTAAAGATGCATGAGCTCACCTGTATGAAAATTATAGCACAATAATACTTTGTTGATGTTAGATTTTTTTCCTAGATTTAAATTTTGGTAATTTTTGGCACATTAGATGACATCTAATCTTTGGTTGAATCAATGCCTCAAATAAAATAACATAATAACTTATGAAATTTAAAATTTATTTACTGCTCTCATGAATGCAAGAAATCTATTTTAAAATGGGAATCTTTGGTGCCTCTTGATATACAATTGTGATTTATACTGACAAACAGAAGTATGACATTGATCAGGATATCTAAATTATTTCTAACCATTTAAAAATTATAATCTTTCCCAAGATGCTGATGAAAGATGCCTTGTTAGTTCTATAATTGTTACATAACAAGCTACCACAAACTTTGCAGCATAAAACAACAGTCATTTATTATTTCTAATTTCTGTAGATCAGTGCTAGATCCTTTGATTAGGTTTTTAAGAGTCTACGATCAGGTTTTCCAAAAATATTGCTCTCCTTTTGATAGCACTGCGCAAGAGTCTGCTTCCAAGATCATTAAGGTTGTTGGCAAAGAAAAAACAAAAACACTTTCCACCAGCTGTAAGCATGATACATTCCTTTTTTCCTGCTGTTTATCAGCTGTTTGTTGGTCCGAGAGGCTTTATCCATTCACTAGCTCATGATCATCTACATCTTCCAGCCAACGATGACTTAAATCCTTCTGACATTTCATAGCTCTCGTTTCCTCTTCTCTAACCAACTGGAAAAATTTCTCTACGTTCAAAGAGCTCCTCAAATTAAGTCTGACCCATCCTGCTAATCTTCCTATTTATAAATTGACTGATTTGGGGCTGTTAGTTACAGAGGCCACAGCTCTTCACTGGAGTACCTAGATTAGAATTTGAGTGACTGAGACAAAGTAAATAACTAACAGAAGGGGACAGGAATCTCAGGGGCGATCAAGTAATTTTGACATCTGCTGGTGGTCTCACTCCAGGAAATCATGGAATAACTTAAGAACAAGGAGAGCAGGTAATGCAGTATAAATAGGATCAATGCAGGAGAGAAGGACAATCATAGTACCCTATTCGTTTTAGTGCTGGGTGGTATTTATATAACCCTGACAAATGTAACCACTGAGTATTTATATGACAAAACTGAACTGAAAAGATTACAAGAAAGCACATAAGAAAAAATAAACTGCTGAGATGATATATATGCTAACATCCCTCTTCTAATCATTATGCATTGATAAATGTATCACAATATCACATTATGCCTTATCAGCCTATAAATATATGTACAATTTCTATGATAATTAAAATTAATAAAAATGTTTTGGAAAGTGGAGATTACATAAAGTAAGACAATTAAGTACATACCATTAAAGAAAGTCAATAGATAGTACATGCCAGTGTAACACAAAGCATAGCAATCAAAAACATTCTTCAACAGTGTAGAAATAAGTACAAGAATCAAGAGATATAAAAAGTGATTACATTGGGAGGGTGATGCATGTGGTTGCACATTGCTCTTACTATCCCTCCAGTGCTTTTAGATTTTTATATATTTTTCTAATGTACATTTGATTAATATTAACTAATATAAAGAATATGTTTTATAAACGCATGCTTTGGTCAGTGAGGAGTCATGAAACTACTATGTTCTAAATTTCAGAAAATTAAACAATATAAAATTCTACTGTCAAATATTGATAATTTACAGCCTTCCCCTGTTATTGGCAAGGGACCCACTCCAAGACCCCAGTGGCTGAGCAAGACAGCAAATAGTGCTACTTTCTAAATATATATTAAGGATTTTCCTGTACATCTATACCTATGATAAATTTTAATTCATAAATAAAGCAACATACAGATTTCCAAGGACAATTATAACATAGAATCATTGGAAGAAACTATGGAATCAATCATCTGGTTGTGTTCTCTCTTTAACTCTTTTTCTGTCTCTCTGAAAATAAAGTACAGTACTCCACCTTCTTGTGTATATGTGAACTGATACGGGACCCATATGATGAGATGAAGTGATAAGAATGCTTAACCAAATGACATGAGCTACTGCTGACCTCCTGATGATGTCAGAAGCAGAGTCTACTGCTTTACATGACCTTGGATCACCAAGCCATAGCAGTGCTGGCCAGTTAGTTTGTATATCAAGGATTGCAATTCTAAATGTATGAGTTGTTTATTTCAGTAACTTCCCAATTGATATTTTCAAACTGGAGTTGAAAGTAACTGATGCCATGAGAACAGTGAGGAAAAGGAGACACTACTGTCTTGTTTTTGCTTAATGCATCTGCTCAACTGAAGAGTCTAACATCACTTGTATTCATTAAAATAACACTGTACACTAGAAACTGGTTGATTGCTAGCATTTACTCAAAAGCAGCATCAATAAATGTTTCTGTAACTTCACTTGAGTCTTGCTAAAACTTTTAAATTATCAATATTTTGCCAGTCTTAACACCATAATAATCTTTTGTCAAACAATCACTAATTTGCTAACATGTAGTAATGATGATGCTACTAAAAGAAGCTCAACAAATCTTTACATGGAGAGAAGGGCATTCAAGGCAGACACTTCCACTAACATGCTAATGGTTGACAGGCAGTTTCCAGGCAACTACTACTTCCAGCACATATTTTCTTAACTGCCCTTCATGAGAAAGGAGGGAATATTTTAGTAGTTGACCTTAAGACTTCAATTGCTTTTCTTTGTAGATAACAATAAAAATTCATGGATCGTCTTAGGAATTACCTTTAAAAAGTATAGTAAGTTCAAATAAATTCAAATATTATGAAGAGAATGATGGAAAAATTGTGTTAAAATATTGCCATGAATTTAGTAATCTGAAGATGGCAAGCAGTTTTGAGCAATTCATTTGGTTGAGGTTGTTACTTGTGCAAGATATTGGGAAGCCATTTATCAACTCTACGTATTTAATTAACAAATAATTTTAGGGAGACTAGAATAGACAATAACAGATTCTCTTAATACAAAATCACTGGAACTATCCTATAATTAACTTTTATTCTCCAATTATTTTATCTTCTTATTTTGAATTTAGGACAATTTTGTCTTGAACTAGAGAGCAAATATTATAAAGAATATTATTAGCTTTCAATTTATGTCTAAGTACCTAGTAACTCAGAGGTATTATATGTACAACATAGCTATCGACCCATTACCAAAAGAGTATGGTTGTATTCAAATTCATCATTCAAATATTGCCTGCATGCCCAAGAATTCCATTAGTCATAGAGTCAATAAGGCTTTGTTTTATAATCAGCTGAATAAATTTTTAATTTGGTGCTACAGGTATATTGGGAAGAATAGTCACTTAACATAAATTCATTTTACAAAAATTTGGCTGGAACATATCCATTCTACTTAGCAAAGGAAATTTAACACCGAAAGAGAAATCACTGTATTCTGTGTCTATTTTGATCTCTAACTTTCATCTCTGGCTTAGGTAGTATGGTCCATAAAAAATAAACGAGGAATTGATTTTACATTTTGTTTGAGATTGTTTTACCTGCTTAAAAGTTTAAGTGGACTAGTGTTACTGTCAGCAAATATGAAAATCCTGTGGTCAGATGTACCATCCTTTATATTCTTTGAAATATCTGAGCAACCACAGAAGAAAATTCTTTAATTATATTATATTCAAACTAAAGGCATAGGAGACTAATAATACAGTAGCGAGTCCTAGAATGTCAATAATTTACTAAATGTAAGGAACATAAGGAAAAGGGCAAAAGATGGATTGCAGGATGCTATCTCATGTTAGAAAGATTGTTTGTTTTTTTTTTTTTTCAGTCACTCATGAAGCTGATTGCCCTGCGCCCATCAGGAATTATTAGAGCAATTTGATGTGCATATATTCTAGTTAAATTTTATACATAGTTATAAAGTCATTTGAGTTTTTGACATCTTCCAATTCAAATCTGCTTTTTCTAAATTCATTTTCAAATTATACATACTGTGCATGTATAATGTATATTTAAATGACATAATAAATCATTTCTGGTTCTAATCCCAAAACTAGTGTTTTTGTGTTACTGAATTTGCTTTCACATGTCTGCGTCTGAGGCACATATCAATCTCCACAGTCAGTGTGGAAGGAAGATGAAGAATACAATATTTTCTCCCTTATAGTCGTAAAAATTGAGGGACAGAAAAGGAAACATCTTATATTAGTCTTATAATGTTCCCAAAACAGACTCATGATCCAAATTCAAATCATCCTGACTCATGTTTGTGCTGAAAGATTTTGAGTTGGTCAGGCTTTGATAGAAGTAGAAGGACGTAGGTCTTTTGTAGACAGGTTCTTTTGTTTTCTAAACTAGGAAATTTGCCAATTTATGGCAAAAGACATCATTCTTATGTGTTGAATTTTTGTTCCACACATAATGATAATTTTACAGTGAATTTTGACTGGCAGAAATTCCATGAAGTTTGTTTTAATGAGTTCTTGGATTGCTAATTAATTTGACTTTCTTATCATACTAAAAGTAAAATAAAGTTTTTCATAACACAAGGAGATTACCCTGAGAATTTTAAGTGACACTATTGCTCTGCTTCTCATTAAGTCCATCAATTTGATTTTTTCCTAAAGCTTTCCATATACCCTTTCATCATTTCATTGTTTCCCAAATCAGCAGGGTGTCCAAAGTCTTGCATACTATGTCACCAAGAGAATTTTGTTCCTTTTCTATGTTAACTTTCATTTTTATGAAATTTATTGATAAAATTCAGATATACATATTGTTCATACTCATCATAGGGAGTTTATACCTCTATATGATATATTTTGATTCCTCTTTGCCAGAGGGTCCTGAGAGGGAGCAACAGGAGATTAAGAAAAAATAGAAACAGAAATAAAAATTTGGACCAGGTGGGACCTGGCCTTTCTGATAGAGAGGCAGTGACAACCGAGTGCAATCTGTGCCTTTATTTATAAACAGTAAAAGGGGTAAAACATTCTGCAGAGTCAAAACTGCAAGGTCTCAGTGTTTTGTCGAGAACACTTAAAGGGAATCATTCTCAGAGCTCTCTGTGCTGTAGTTAACAGGGAGGAGCACCAAGGCTGGACACCTGCTGGACTAGCTTTGCTGTAGTCCCAACACCTTGTTTGCATGGCTCGGCTCTGGCTCTCCATGTTCCCGGGGCTGGCCTTGCTCTAGTCTCAGATGTGTCATTGATCTCCAACTCAGCAGCTCCCCACACCTCTTTTATTCCCCATCCCCTCCCCTCCAGTGTAGACCCCAAATGCCATTGTCTGACAAAATAGATCCATAGTTTTTCTGGTGGTAGATTACACTGCACTAATAATAACTACTAGGCTTTCCCTCTTCATTTCAATTATTTAAACAAAACTCACCAAAGTTATGATTTGGCAGCTTGATACAACATGTTTTACAAATTCATAGATTAATTGGTATTCAAAGTTCACTAAAATATTCATAAGCAGCATTAGAGTTACTGAGAAATTTATTACAGTTTTGTCTTCTATATTTATATAAATTAAATTTATTTGTAAATATAACTACATCTTATAACTTTGATATACTTTTATGCAAAAAAGTGATTTTTCTGTGCTTCAATCCATTTCTTGTTTCTTTTAATACTTGTCTAACATTTGTAATGAATTCAATTTTATTATTTTTATACACTGTTTACTTTTTTATAAATAAAAACCTTTGCACAATCAAAATATTGCTGTAGTTCTATTTATAATTCCAAGGAAAAATGCAATGAAGTGTTTAATCCATTTGAATTCCTGAAATTAATCTATCATGTGAAAACAATTAATTACTCCATAGTTTCAAACATTGACATCATCAGTTCCTTGAATTCCTCCTTTAAAGAATCTTGCCTCTGTGTATGAATCCAGCTGGTCAGTGCAGAGGATTGAAAATCTATTTCTAAGAAATACATTAAACATTCAAGTTTTTGTTGCAGCTCATTCACAAATTTCTTCGTAGGAAAGGTACAATTCCTGAGCTTCTGCATAAACCATAGATTATAATAAAAATATGCTATGTCCAAACCTTGTAACTGTTAAAATTCCATGTTTTTGTTCCTATTTCACTTATATGTTGCAACATTCCAACATTGCTTCATTTTTAATACCTGGGTCCACTAGATGATATTCTCAAGTACTTATGCTTCTGAACTGAATATTTGCAGGACCATATTCTTCCTGAAAGTGCTACTTGACATCTGCAAGGATCAATATTCAAAATAGTGATTTCTTACATTGTCTAGTACTGAATATAATATGTTTAGTTTTAAGCAATTTTGATGCAAAGCTATTGTAAATATATTCTTTGAATACAACAGGCACAGTCAATGTATTATTACTTAGTGCTTTACTATGTAAAAGTAAATGTTTTCCTCCATCAAAATTTTCATTTAATTAATCTTATATGGTAATCAAAATTTATTTTCAGCCTTACAACCAAAAGGACAATTTTATCTAATCCATATAACTTGTGGTTTTATTAGATGAATTCCTAGCAAGGATTTTCCAACAGGTTAAATTAATGATATTGAAACAAAGACTTTATTAGTGACAGTCATTGATTTGTTAGGTGCTTAAATGACTACCATAAAAAATCCATGTGGAATCTCACAAAATCACTGGCTTTTAATTAGGGGTTATGAAACCTTTGAAAAAGAGAAATGAATTTCATTAAGTAACTAAACTTTATGAAAATAAAGATGAGGTCTTGATTATTCTATTTCTAGTACAATAGGTTTCTGGTCTTAATAATGAAACTCTCTTTGGCTTCACAAAAAAACATGAAGCAAATATAACAACTAGAAACCAAAGAACATGATTTTCCCTAACAGTAGTTGCTATTAACATATGTCAGATTGGTTTCCATGATACTGTCTCATTCTGATCATCCCTTTGGTAGTTTTCCCTAATTGAATAGATACTTTTGGTATTTGAAGAGAAGCCTCAGTTAAGCACACAGTCTTGTCCTGAAGCTTGAGAAACTGATACTATCCATTATTCACATTGTTAAAATGCACATTCATAGCTAATAAAGAATATATATACCATGCATAGTTTTTGTTATAGTCAGAATTTGCAAGGAGATAGATTTAATACAGGACACAAGATTTATAGGATTGTTCATAATATATTATTAAGAGTGACAGCAAATATTTACCCAAAAAGTCAAATGCAGAGGAGTCCAAGAGAAATGTCCACAAACCAGAGACCCAAATAATACAGCTGTGGGCCTAGATCCCACGGCAATGTCGTTCAGGAGTCCAGATGAAGACCTAGAGCTCATGGCAATGTCTCCGTGAGTCCAAATGGAGACCTAACGCCCATCACAATGTCTCATATCTCTATCAAGGATCTGCATTGGGAAGGCCCAAAGGTCACGGGTAGAAGCTAGAAATTCTGCACCAGTGGGATGAAGAATCTGTGCCAATAGACTGGGGAATCTACACTGGAACAGGGAAGTGATGCTCAAGGTAAGTACCGGAGCTCCCCCAAATAGAAGCACAGCCATCCTCAGCAACAGTGAGAAGGTCCCAAGCTCTTCCAATGGTGAAACATGGAGTTCATGTCAGGAAAACTAGTGTGACAAGCTTCTCCAGGAGAATCAACATCACATCACCTTCTCCTCCTGTTCTCCTTTATGCTGCTGGCAACAGCCCTCAGGTGCTGACACAGAACTTCAAGTTCCACGCTCAGAACTATACTGATTTAGTTCAGCTGGGTGTTCAAAGATGAGCATTCATTAATCCACCACTGTTACAAATTTCTTCATTTTAAAACCTTGTGTTTGTTTAAGGTAGTTTATAAAAGGAACGAAGTACAGTTGAAATTTTCACTGAAAAATGGCTAAAATAATACCTGTCTTCTATGGCGATTAAGGACATGAAATAACTTAATTCAACGTGTGCCATTGATGGGTCACAAAAGGTCACGCGAGACAGATGTAGGCACAGAATCTGAACTCTGTGTTAGGAGTGGAAATAATTTCATGGTAGAATTCAACAAGTGTTCTAAATCTGGACATTGTTTAAACAGAAAGCTAGATGTTAAAAATTTCTAATGCACTATTGCTAATACCTTTACCATCATGCAGAAAAGGACAATTCCATCAAAAAAAGCAAGCATGTAAAGCATTATTCATTCTGTCACTTAACACTGGAAAGGAACATAGAGTTTCACAGATGCAATGGAAATTTATCTGTCTGCCAATCATCAGTCATTTAGCCGTCTATGTGCAGGGAAGATGCTTTATGTATTTAATATTGTATTAAGGGAGAAAACAAATAGATGCAGTCTACATGTAATATGATAGATGAAAGAAATTCCCTAGAAAACAAGAGAGTAGAAAAGAAAGAAGGGGGCAGGATCTTTCAATTTTTTAACCTGGAGAGACCTCAGTAACTGGCTATGGTTTTAGTAAAAATGAGACTTTGGTAAGGAAGCTAAGTCATGAGAGAATCTGGTAAAGGATTAGTCCTGACAGAGAGAACAGTAAATACAAAGGATCTGGGCTACAAGTACAACAAAATATTTTTTAGCTTAGTGACAGAGACAAGTGTGGTCAAAGTGGAATGAAAGTATCAAGAAATTAATTCGCAGAGGTTAAGAATCGTGTTTTGTTCCTTTTTAAGTGAAATGGGAAAGCATTGAGAATTTTCACCAGAGAGAGGCATTTTCTAATGCATATTTTTACAAAATGATGTAGGTTGCATCGTGGAAAATAATCTGTAGTGAATGGTAAGAGATCGTGTAGTGGGATGTTTATTCAAATAATTTACATCGCTGCTGAGACAGGGATAAATTGCTGATTGTTTTGGAAAAAATGGATGGATGTAGACATTCCTGCCTCATTATCAAAATTTGGATCCTTGATTTCATCTCAAATTTATTAATTTAGATTCAAGAATTTCTGTTAAGACTCTGAGAAAAAATATGCATATCTACTTGGTTTCCTTTGTTTTGTGGTACCACAAAGGCAAGACACATTTCCCTGTTACTCACATTTAAACATGTCATTGCCTGAAATTTAGAGAATACAGTTGACTCAGGAAAGAACTTCAGCTGCTTTTAATATTTTCTGATTGCTAATGTCATTTCCTTGATAATTATTTTTCTCTTATAATAGTGTTAAAATAGCCTATACTATCTGAAATGTGTCAAGTACACTGGATAAAATCCATTTTGTTTAAATCCCAGAACAATCTTTTCAGCATTGTTCATCTCAAACTATCAAAGCAGGACTCACTGTTTCTTTACAAAGTCCTCCACCTGGATTATATGTTTTCTTGACTTCAATATTTCTGACAATAGGGGGAAATTTTTTGAAGTTTTAAGGACATGCATTGCTTCTGATTTATTATTATTTGTTTAATCTTTTCCTTTGCACAGTACAACTGATCTCCATATTTTTGAAGAGTCTGTGTTAAAAAAAAAAGAGGAGAGAGGGAGGGAAACCTGATAACCTTTAAAGCAGTTATTTCTATTACTTTTTTTGGGGAGGTGTCATGTTCTCTGTTAAAGTGAGACATAAGGATGAATCATTACACCATAAAATTCCTTTATAGAGGTCTCAAGCATCAAGGATTTCATTTAGTAATTCCTTTAAAGCGTATTTATAGAAAAATATTTTCAGACAAATTGTGCATTGAGGGTATAATAAGTTTATATTCAAACGTTGCAATAAATATAATCGAAATTTGTAGACTAAAAAAGAAAAAAAAAAACAGGTTGGGTCTGGAGGGTGTCAGGGAAGATTTGATTAAGTGAAATATTTTTTTCAAAAAGAAAAAGGAGTAGGAGTTAGCTAGAGGAGATAAGTAGGTGGGACGATGAGGTCAGGGGACATCCTAGGCAAAGATTCAAGAATTCCTGCAGCACCACAAACAGGGGATCACATAACATCTTATAAATACCCAAGCCTGACTCAATAATGAATTGTTCCACTTTCCTGAGAGATTTTATTCATGAGTGCCCGGATATTGGTGAATGATTTTTCTAATTTATTGGAAAGATAATATGGAATCCAAGCTGAACATCATATTTTTGTCATATGTTTGTCATATTTCATGAAGTCCCTAAAGAATGATAGTTCCTCAGTTACTTCTAGTTCATCAGTTTCTTCTTTGTGTTTTAGTGAAAATCATTTCTGTTGCTATAGATTTAATTTTTTTAATTATTCAGCAGCTAATTTTTTCTTTTTCATTTAAGTTCTTCTCTGTTTTCAGATATAGCAATTACATTTGAATCTTCTAAAACTGTTAGCAAGTTTTTTCTTCTGCTTATATTTCCATTAAATCTGTGATAATATTTTTTAAAAAGCCAATGTAAAGTCCTTGTCTACTTTTTCCATCATAACTGCTATTTCTATATTGCTTTCATTTGTTTGACTTTTCTATTTTCTCCATTTGCTAATTAGCTCTGAAACCTTGCAATACTGTGTTTTCGGTTTTTGAATTTTTAATTTTTTTCACAGAGATTAAATTATTTAAAAACTTGAATATCAGCTCAATGTTTTTTCTTCCCCTTCACTTTTACTAGTTTATATTTATGAAAGGTAGTGAATAAATTCACTGTACAGAATTAATACGTAAACATATTGTCTTTATGCTTTTCACTTCCCCTTTGTCTCCTATCTCTTCCCATGCCCAGATCCCTTCCCATCTCTATAGTGTCTACCTCCTTTTTTCCTATCTTTGACTCTTTGTTTTTCTTTTTTTCTTTACATAAAGAAAGAAAAGAAAAAAATATAAAAAATGAAAAAAGTAGGATAATACAGAATTCAAAAAAAATTAACATTATATAATTGCTAGTTGATACATTACATGTTCTCATCTTAAAAATAATTGTTAAGGTTACAAAATCAAAGCATAAAAAGTCGGTAGACACTTAAACATTGACAGTACAAATGACATAACAGAAATTTTGTAATATGTTTATCTATCTTACATACTATAAATACTGTTATATCCTTTAGAGAACTTTCCTTCCCTTTAAATTTTATAATATCTACTATACTGTTTGGGTCATATTACTGTGTCTTTTTTACTGTTTTTTACACTAGAGAGGCAATGTGATATTTACTAATGTGATTCTTGTATATTTCACTTATGTAGTCTCAAGTTGACTCCATTTATATATAAAGCCCTCAAGATCATCCTTTTTATAACTGAATAGTATTCCATTGTGTAAAAATACCACATTTTTTTTCATCCACTCAGCGGTTGATGGGTATTTAGGTTGTTTCCAAGATTTAGCTATCACAAAATGGGATGCTATGAATTTGTGCACATATATCACTGTGACATGACCTTGTCAAGTTTTCTGGGAAAATACCCAAAAGGAGAATAGGTGGCTTGAATCGAACTTCCAATCCTAGTTTCTTGAGGAATCACCATACTGATTTCCACAGTGGTTGCACCAGTCTGCACTCCTGCCAAGAGTGGAGAAGTGTTCCTTCTTCCTTCCATCCTCAACATCATTGGTTATCAGTTGATTTCTTGATGGCAGGCATTCTTTTCAGGGTGAGATGAAACCTCTATGCTGTTTTAATTTGCATTTCTTGAATGACCAGTGGTGAACATTTCTTCATATATTTATTAGCCATGTATAAATATTCATCTGAAAACTGTATGTTTATCTACAATGCCCATTTTTGGAGAGGATCTTTGAATTTGAGGGGCTTGATGTTTTTCAATTCTTTATATGTTCTCTATATAAGTACTTTGTCTGAGGGATTTTTGGATAACATTCTTTCCCATTCTGTTGGTTTTCTTTCATTTTGTTGGTGATTTCTTGTGAAGTGCAAAAGCTTTTTAATAATATGAGATCCCAGTTACTGATTCTTTGAAGTAATTCTTGTGCAGTTTGCGTTTTATTCATGAATTCCCTGCCTACCCCTATGTCTCCAAGATTTCTACCTAACTTGTCCTCTAGTAGACTTAGTGTGTCTGTTTTAATATTTAGATCCTTGATCAATTTTGAACTTAGTTTAGTGTATGATGATAGTCATGGTTCTATTTTCAGTTTTCAGCATGTGGCAAGTCAATTTTTCCAACAGCATTTATTAAAGAGGCTATTCTTCTTCTAGTGAACATGTTTAGCCCCTTTCTCAAATATCAGGTGGCTGGGTGTCTTTGTAGTAGTGTTTGTATCTTCTAATCTGTTACATTGATCCTCAGGTCTATTTCTTTGCTGATACCATGCTGATTTTATCACTGTGGCTTTGTAGTATTGTTTCAAGTCAGGAGTTGAAAGGCCTCCTGTCTTGATTTGTTGCCCAGAATCATCTTTGCTATTCTAGATTTCTTCAGTTTCCAAATGAATTTTAGAAATATTTTCTCTATATCTGTAATTTGTGTTAATGGTATTTTGATTGGGATTGCATTGAATCTGTATAACAGTTTTTGGAATACAGTCATTTTCACAATGTTGGTTCTTTCAAGCCAAGTGCAAAGAAAATCTTTACATTTTCTAATATCCTCTTCAATCTCCTTTTTTAGAGTAGTATAATTTTCAGCATATAGGTCTTTTACATTCTTGGTTAGGTCCATTTCTAAGTATTTCATTTTTTTAAAATGAATTAAAAGAGATAAAGAAGGTCACTACCTTCTTTATCTCTTTTAATCATTTCATTTTAGGTTTGAAGTTCAGTTTGTCTGCAAACAGAATAGACACCCCTGCTTTTTTCTGGGTTTCTACTGCATGGAATGCTGTTTTCTAACCTTTGACTTTTAATCTATGAGTTTCTTTTTGAGTCAGATATGTTTCTTGCATACAGCATATTGTGGACTCCTATTTCTTGATCCATTATCTCAACCTGTTTCTTTTGATAGGTGAATTGAGCCCATTTACATTTATGGATATCACTGGTATGTACTGATTTGACATTGCCAAGTGGTGCTCCTGTGGCTGGTTTGCTGTTTTTCTCACTTCTTTAATTTCTTGTCCAGCCTGGTAGTTTCTTTCCATTGTTGTTCTGGAGATGGTGGTCCTTTTTTATCACTATCTTTTTTTTTTTTTGTACTGGGGATTGAACTCATGACCATGGGCTTGCTAAGCAGGCACTTACGCCGCTGAGCTAAATCCCCAGCCCCTTTTATCTTTATCTAAAATGTCATTAGTATTTTTTCTAGGTTTGGTTTGGTGGACATGAATTTCTTCAGTTGTTCTTTGTCATGGAAGTATCTTGTTTCTCCATTAAATTTGAAAGATAGTTTTGCTGGGTATATCATTCTGGTTTGAAAGTTGTTTTCTTTTATGTCTTGAAATGCTTCATTCCAAGCTTATTTTAACCTGAATATTTGTGCTGAAAAGTGTGTTGTGATTCTAATATGCTTTACTTGATCGGTGAGTTGTGTCTTTTCTCTAACAGCTTTTAGTATTCTGTTTTTATGATGTATGTCTGGGATCTGAATTATTATATATCTGCATGTAGATTTATGCTGTTTGTTACTTTTTGGCATTCTATATGCCTCACTTACTTGTATATCAGTTTTTCCCCATGTTTGGAAATTTTCTGTTATTACTTCTGTAGATAGTTTACCTCTGTCATTTGCAGTGAACCTGTATTTTCACTGATGCCTACTAGTCTTGTGTGTCTTGGCATCATCTTGAAGCTACTTGATTGTCATTTCATTCTGCTTTGTTGTTTTTGTATGTTCTACCCTTTAATGATCACTCTCTGTGACCCTGTTCTCAAAGTCTGAAATTTTTCTCTCTGCTTCATTTAAACGGTTTTTTTCAGATTTGAATAGGATATTTGTTTCTTAGATATCTCTTTGTATTTTTTTCATGGATTCTGATTATTTTATCCATTGTTCAGTCAAAGTTTCAATCAATTTCCCCTGCTCATATATTTTTTTCTACTTTTTCTCTAGCTATGCTGAGAACCTGTTTATTAAGGTTGTTATTTTTTTCTTTATGTGAGAAATTATTTCTAATTTGATTTCCTCTATAGCCTCACAGATTTGTTTCTTTATTTCATTTGGTATCTTTTCAGGGATTTCTGGTGTACAACTTTTAAAGTCCTTTATTTCACAGTCACCTGGTCTTGCTTCTGATGGACTAGATGTTTGGGATTGCATTGTGCTTTTTTGTTATGTCATTTTCACTCTCTGGGCCAGTATCTCATTATTCAATCCCAATAGTCACAACTGTCCACAGTGTTTTTCCTAGGGTCTTACTGTGTGGTTGATATCTGCCTGATCGTTGGGTACGTAGTGACCAGAACCTGCCGAGGCCCTCTGTCTGGAATAGGTGCCACCGAGTCTCCTGTCAAACCAGCATGGCCATCTACTGCAATTCAAGGTTCTGGGATGGAAAGAGGGAGCCAAACATTCACAACAGTGCTTGGTTTAAGAGATAGGATGGGTAGCTGAGGGCAGCAGGCTGAGCCAGCTGGGTGCAGAGGTTTTCTGGGCTGAGGCACAGCCACTGTGCCGTGTTCCAAGCAGGAGTGTTCCCTGCGGTCCTCCTCTGGGCTGGCATGTGGGGGGACACTTGATCCTTTATTTTGCCCTTTAAATTATTTATACATTGGTTTGCTCACAGAAGAAAGAGCATGCAATATTTAGATATGTATATCTCATTTGTTACACCTAACATTATTATTTCAAGATTCACCTAGTTTTCCATGAAAGACTCAAATGTATCCTTCTTTTGGGATGACCTAATGTTCCTAGCCATTCTGTTGTCTTCAATAAATTATTTGTTGCTAACAAGGTATTTTCACTCTTATTGAAAATGTTTCTCAGCTTTGTACCAGTTCTAAAAATTGTTTAGCATTTTGTTTCCAGTAATTCACTCTATCAACTTATGTGATTGCTCTCTGGGTATGTTCAGTTTAATATTTAGTTAAATATCCTATGCTCTAGGAGATCCTTGAATTGTTGAAGCATTTTTGTATTTTATTCTTCTTCTCACTTTTCCTGAAAATTTCTATTAGTGAATCTTTTGTAATTCAGCATCCTGAATTCTAAACGACACTGTGTACTGGGATTCCCTCATTTTAGCCATTTATTTTCAATGTGTCTTCAGAGAGAAATTTTTAGTGATCATAGAACTTACTTTAAGGTTTCTGTATTCTTCAGTGAACTTTGCAGTATACTCTTACAGTTTCTAAACAGAAAAATATTTCTAGGTCTCAATAAAATAGTTTAATGACTATTAAGTACAATGAAGTTATTGTGTTTTAAACTGTGTCACTTTGGATAAAGGAAATGGTACCATTAATTATATGAGGTAATAAAATTAGACCTCCTTCAAAAAAAGTTAAAATTTTACCATACAGTAAAAAGTAGATTATGAGGCTATTCTGTGGAAAATTGTTTGGAATGATAGCAGTAACAGCAGAAACAGGAAGCCAGGTAACAGAATGCTATAAATTGTATCATACACTTTGCTTTTAATTGTAAAAATGCAGGTGATGTGAATAGATCTGAGATATAATTTAGAGATTCACTTTGGGTACTTATGCAATCAATGGTGCCAGATAGATAAAGAATATAGTTGCATCAAGGATTAAATTAACAGTTTTCCATTATGTATATTAAAATATTTGTACTTATTGACATTATAGATATAGACAAAATGAAAAAGATGAGAAAGAAAATTAAACATGAAAGTATTAGACATTGACTTAACTTTCTAACCACAGGGACACAATAGTCCACATCCACTATTGCACAAATTAGGCATGGAAAGATTTAGTTGGGCTCACGATTTCAGAGGATTCATCCATAGTGAGGTGTCTTCAAGGCAGAAACAGAAGGACATGATGGAAAAACCTGCAAACTCATGGCAGCCAGGAAGAAGAGTGTCAGGTCTCTGAACTAGACCCCCACCCAACTAGAAGAGAAAAAACTCCCCCCAAAAGATCTGTTATTGGCACTTAGTGGGGCATGGCATTCAACAGGAAGCTGGCAGCTGTCTTCACACAGCTCAACCTGCAAAGAGCTGGTTCCACAAAAAACCACAAGAGACATGCTGTGCCTGCCAGCATCCCCTGTATCCAACACTGCCCTGTCTATCACATAGTCTTAGAGCCCCTAATCAGTGACCAAAAATTTTGCACCCCCATCATAAATGCCTCCCTTCCCTACCTAAACTCCCCTAGAAAGACGTGCCCTCACTCCTTTCTCAGGGCCAATGGTCTTTTTGCCTTTGGCCTGAGCACACACAGTCAGCAATAAAGTCTTCACATGTTGCTTCAACTTTGCTTGCCTCAGTGGTCTCAGCTGCACCTCGGTTTGTCCTAACAGAAAAGGGAAACAGCAGCAGGAAAAACAAAAACATTGCATACTTCCAGGGCAATATTGGAGATCTGGCCAAGATCACTAATCTCCCAAATGAGTGTATGTTGAAGGCTTAAATAAATGAGACAAGTAGTATGGTTTTAGGGCTCCAGGAGGATCAAACCCCTCTAGCAGAGTTTGAGACTCTGGAGGCTGAGATAAAGAGCTTCTCTGTATGGCCCATATTTACTAAGTTTTCAAACAAATAGAGGGGATACTGAGGGCAGTGTGGGAACTAAGCAGGACCTTGGAAGTCACTTCAAAGACTTTTCCCAATTGGTAAATTATGCCAATTTATGAGAACTGTCTTATCTCCACGATGACATTTATTGTGGGAGAGATACAGCAAGAGTGAAATGCTGCAGCTGCAGTCTCTATCTAGTTAATTGAGATTATAACCAGGTGTTCTCAACTGTGACCTTACCTTGTCCTTTGAGGTGTCTCTGGCATCACAGGCCACCACAGGTCTCAGCCAGGACCAGTGATTCATAGAGGTTCACTTAGTATGAATACACTGCCCATCTCCAGAGAAGGGGCCTAGGCCAGAGACACACTCACCGATAAACATAGAAAATCAATTATTTAATTTTCAGTCCTTCTCAGAGCTACTTCATAACAGTCTCCAACAGGGTAAGCTTCACTTAATTGTACAGGCATTTTGCAGTCTACTTGTAACAGATTATTTGCCATTGCCTAATGTATTGGTCAGCTTTCCTGTTGTTGGAGCACAATACTGAAAAACTTAAAGGAGCATAAATCTAATTTGGCTCATAATTTTAGGGAAGCCACTCTATGATAGATTGGCTCCAAGGCAGAGACACCATGACCAAAGGGCACAGTGGAATAAAGTTGACTAGTTCATGAGAGCCTGGAAGCAGAACAGAGAGTGACAGTAGAGAGGAAAGGAGCTAGAAAACCCAACACGTAAGGCCACCAAGGCCACACCTCCTTGACCCACATAGACACACCCGGGATTGGGCTCTACTAATATACTACATGACTTTCAAGCCAATCAAGTTGACACCAGACAATTTAGCCATCACTTACATGCATATGAGACATAAGAGAGTGCATGCATGTTCTAACATTGTTGCTAGAGTATGTGGTTTGCATATCTTTTTGCAGCCACAGAAGGAGACAAGAACAAGGTTTGCAAGGAAGTATGTTATACATTGGGCTCCCCTTAAAAATTCACCACATGCTAAGCAGGACTATGTTAGCCAAGATTTAATCAAGTGAAGAAGACAGTAGCAAAGCCACAGACTGTATTGAGGCTTACATGAAGAAGCATAAAATAAGACAGAGTCAGGGAAGCAGCTTAAAAACAGCCTCTGAAAATTCTAAAAGATGTGGCTATAAGCGTTGTCTCTAGATTTTCTATTACTTGGCCTTAGGTGATGTGCAGAAGGGAGAATATCGATTTGGTATATGAAAGTGGGTTTAAGTGGAGATTGGAGCTATAAATATTGGGATGATTACTTTGCACATGTAATACATGCTCCCAACCTGGCCTTTTGCTATCTTTAGTTGGATAACCCTGGGCTACACAGATTCTAGGGTCAGCAAACCCTGTAAGGTGTCAGGACATCATAAGATACAGAAAAAAATATGAAAAATGGCTAACCTAATAAAGTTCTGCAAGTGTGAGGATTTGAGTATAGATGAAAGGATAAAATACATACATTTTTTGGTGCATGGATTCTAGCTTGAAACTGTGGAATATAAGCTGAAGTAGCAATTTTGTTTGTATATAGAAAAGATGAGTGTTTAAGACACTTTCCAAGATACAAGAAGCACTTCATGATGAAGTGAAGAGAAAGAATAAGTCACTTTTTTGAGAAATTTATGTGTGGGCTATAATCCAAGGGTAGATTAGGCAGAAGAGTTTGATCAAATGATAAATTTTCTCAGTTGAAAAACACTAATACATATTGACATGTCATTATGAAGTATAGCCAACATACAGGAAAAGTACAAAAGTGTAGAAGAGTAGGGGTAAAACTATTGGTAAAAACTATTCCTAAAAGGTGGTAGGGGATGAGGAACAAATTGGAGGAATTGACCTTTGGCAGTCAGCAACATGTTTCTTCTCTTGGAGAGATAGAATGTCATAGGCTCTGAATGCACATTCCTATTTTCACATCAAGATTTCTAACCCTTTCTATGTAAATGTGGGGCCATCAGAGATTTTGAGCATAGGCTTCATATTACATGACTTATAATTCAAAGATAATTCTGTTTCTAAAGAGGCAGGTGGGGAAAAGAATACACAGGTTGAGTAGTCAAAAAATTATTGCACAGGGGCAAGGGGGAGATTGTGGATGAGTAAGGGCAGGAAGATCATGGACTGAATCACAGTGGTGATTAGACATTCAGGGTTAAGATCAAAGAAATATTTCCGTAATTTGCACTTGACATGTTACTTTAAATTACTACTATCTTGCGAATGATAATAATAATGATATCAATATTAATAGAAGATATTGAATGTATGCTACGTTCAAAACACTTTTCTAAGCAGTGAAGATATATATTTTTCATATTCTGCTTTATCATAAACTACTGTACACAAGGCAGCCCCTCTCCCAGGAGGGTTTGTGAGCAGTGTGAGCTTACAAAGCAAGTCTTAATCAACTTTATTAACACTATAGCACATGAAACCCTAGTGCCCTAGACAAGTCATTTACTCAATAAATATTTGTTGTTCTCAGAAAGATGGTACACTATGATGTTTTTATTAGAATAATGAAATACCAGAGGCAAGCTAGTGTTATGAAATTGGAAGCCAAAGATTGATGCAAAGATCAGACCTGCTCTTATAAAAATGCATTATTCTGAGAGTACAGGAGACCTTGTAAAGCTATCTTAATCCTTTCTGAGCCCAGCTAAGCAATGAACCAGAAACTTACTTCTATTCCCCACTTTGAAAATGTCCCAAGCCCTCTCATTCTCACATGGAGAATGAACTCCTGAAACATAACATTTTGGCATATATACTCAAACCATATCTGACCCATCGAACATGGTAGGATTAACGGGAATCTGCTATCTAGTATGCTATAAAGATGCAGAAAATGATGTAAACTGATGGGAATAGTATAAACTTATAAAAATTTGCTACTGCTATCATAGTCCAATTCCTTGAATTTTTAATTAGTGATACACCAAATGATTTACCAATTTTCTCTGCTAATAAGATGTCTTAGCAGCATATAACTCTCCTTCATAGCATTTACCACGGTTACAATTTGATAATTCTTTATGTGACCTTTTATTCAATGTCTAGGTCACCCAGAATATTGTATACTACACCAGAACAGAAGCCAAAACTACATTTTAGGTTATATCTCCATGCTTAACACAGGACCTGGCTTCTAATGAATATTTGATACCCATGAATGTACTGAAAAAAAGTTGCACTAATAATGTGTTCTGCGTGATAAAATATCTTCAAGTACTGCATACATAGTGACTCATTTAATATTCACCATGACGTGATTAAGTAGAAAATATTATTTTCGGCATTCTGCATTGAAAGAATTATTACGTAACTATTAACTTTTTTCCCAATTGAATACCATGAATGGATTGAAGAACAAATGATACTGGTCATCACTAAGGATGAAATGATGCCCACGTACAACAAACAACCCTCCAGTTCCCATATGCACACACACACACACACACACACACAGATATAAAGGTAATTTTCCTTCTGAGTACAGCAATACTTCCACTTTTAGCCTAGTTCCTTATAAGAACTTACTGAATTGCTTGATTTTATTTGTTGCCTTTGTTTCATCTCCGTGATCCCAAAACTAGGCATCAGATTAATTTATTCAACTAATTAATATGATTGATTGAAGTAATAAAATTTATGTTTAATGATTTATCAATGTTACTTAAGACGATTTCAATCAAATGAACTATACTCTTGTGACCGAATTTACAGATCAATGAACTTTGGATGATATAATTACCCATAAATTTGCTCATATTTTTTCCATTAATAATGCAATAGTTTATGCCTAGATAATCATATTCACACAATTGATTTCACTGTGTAAGGTGTTAATTAGATGTCTATTAATTTTTGATAATGAGAGTGAATCATAAAGTTCATTCTAAATAAGTAGTTCATGTTTTTAAATATATAGCTGTTTCAGTAAGTCAGCCTTATACTGGTGAGTATTATATTGAAAGAGCAATGTAGCAATTTTATCTCAGACCATAACATTTGTTAACACAAAACCGGATTCTTCTATTCTTCTAAACACTTACAGCATGCAGGAAAAAAGAAAAGAAAAGAAAAGAAAAGAAAAACAGGAGGAAAGAGATTGCCCTTCCTTTCTTTTTAGTTTTTGGAAATGAATAGTATCCTTCAGTGTTTTTTCTTTTTTCCCAAAATATACTGTTGTACATACTGGCTATTAGTTAATGTGAAAAATAAATGAATTAAATTAAAGTTTTGAGCATTTAAAAGTTGATAGTGGCTTAATGTTAAGGTATTAGTGCCATTTTCTTTCCTATGTGTGACGTTTTGTGGCCCCATTGAACAGGATGAGGTATTGTCCCAGGTATCGTCCCAGGTTCAACATGTTGATGTTTTTGTTCCAGTGATAGAAGACATAAAATGATGTTCTCAGTCTAGCTGAAAATAATCCAAAGGATGTGTTCTACTATCTTATCTCCTGTGCCAATTCTGGCCAAATATCCTTTGGAAAATCATAGAAATATAGTAAATAGATACATGATCAAGGTTTTCAAATACAGACATTTAAACTGTACTTTGGTGATAATACACAGAGTTCTGGCCAACAGTAAAAAAAAATTTAATGTTATGCCTTCTACCTTTGCCCATTATAAGGCTTCTTATCATTTCCAAACCAATATTTTCTGTTTAAAATTAAGGAAAAGATGTACACTAAATGAATTTTACAAATCTTTTAATCAAATGAAACAATTAATTTTCCTTGTACCCCCAAAGACTTGTTTTCTTTTGGTTCATTTTGTTTTAAGACAAGGTCTGGCTAAGATGCTAAATTGCCCGGGCTGGGCTCAAACTTGTGATCCTCTTGCCTCAGCTTCCAGAGCAGTAGGAATTACAGGCATGAGCCGTGCCTGGTTTTTTCACAATCCTGCGAAATCACTGCTGATCCTCAAAGTAAACTAAGGACTTAGAGAGCATGGCACTGAATTCAATGAATCATTTCATCTGTATCAAATTCCAAATCATGATCTCACTCTTTGAAAATAAATTCTTAAGATTCTACATAAAAGAAATGTAGCAGTCCTTGAGATTGAAAAGAATTGTTACATTTTGAAGGTAAAATCATCTTAATGTCAAAATATTGAATGTTTACATTTTTCCACTTTTTTCTGATTTTGTATTCTTTTGCTCAAATTTTCTGTTAGTATGTGTGACAAAATATCCAAAAGTTCTCATAAATTTTTTTTCATAAAAGATTTATTCTACTAAAGAAAAAGTAGTCAGTAAAACACATCACACATTGGCTTTGAAAGAAAAAGTTTGCAACTCTATACAAAAATAGGATTTTAAACTGGCTTATAATATTTTATGGATGTTGGTTGCATGGCAATGTTTGATTCTATTCTTAGTTTCATGAGTATTTAACATACATAAATGTTATTAATGGAACGGTAATCTCCTCATAGACAATTGGAAAAAAATGAATTAACTTGGATTTTTTATTGGTAAGATTTTGTACAAGTAAAAGAATGTAGCAGGCTACAAAACCAACACACAAAAGTCAAAAGCATTCCTATACATCAACAATGAGCTTACTGGGAAAGGGCTTAGGAAAATGTACCACTCACAATAGCACAAAGGAAATCATTTATTTATTTGTCACTGGGGATCGAACTCAAGACCTCATATTTGCCAGGCAGACACTTATGATGCTGAGCTACGTCCTCGGCCCAGGAAATTATTTATTTAGCAATTAATCTGAACAAGGAAATTAAAGATCTCTACATTGAAAACAACAGTATTCTAAAAAAGGAGGTCAAACAAGTCATGAGAAAATGGAAAGACACTCCCTGATCTTGGGTAGAGAATAGTGATGTATTCACAATGGCCCTACTTCCACAGCTAATCTACAGATTTAATGCAATCCTAGTGAATACCTGAGCAACATTTGTCATAGAATTGGGGAAAACAATCCTAAAATTCATACAGAACCAGCAAAGAATCTGAATAGCGAAATGAATCTGGGCTAACAAGTACAAAGTGAAAGGCAGTGCAGTCCCAGATTTGAAATTATATTACAAAGCTACACTAATGTAAACATGATCCTGGCACAAACATGAGGATAACTGGAAAATAGTGGAGGATGCAGTAAATCACCGTAAAGTATACACTGGAAGAATAAATGGCCTAAAAGACTGGCTACCCATATGCAAATGATTGATTCTAGACTCATACATCTTGTAATATACTAAACTAAAATCAAAATGAGTCAAATATCTAAACATTAAAACAGAAACACTTAATTTTCTGGAAGATAAAATACCTAAGGCTCTTGAACTCATTGGTGAAGGCAAGAACTTCCTGAGCAAAACTCAGTTGCACAAAAATTAATACTGAAACTCATCAAATGGGATTGTATCAAATTTAAAATCTTATGCACAGCAACAGAAAGAATCCACAAAGTGAAAAGGTAACCTGCAGAATGTGAAAATACACTTCTCATGTATTCCTGGGACAAAAAACTAATATCTAGTATATATTAAAAGCTCAATAATTAGAACCTCCAAAAATAAACAATGCAATAAAAACCGGGGAAGTGAAATCAATAGACACTCATCATAACTACAAATGGATGTTACATTCATGAAGAAAGGACCATACCTGTTGACCATTACAGAAATGAAAGTTAAAACAATATTGAGATTTCATTTTAACCCAGAAAAAAATGGCCATCGTCAAGAAATCACATAATAACAAGTGCTGGTAAGTCTGCAGGGAAAAAAATTACACTTCTATATTGCTAGTGGAAATGCAATCTACTATGGAAACCAGTATGGAGTATTTTCAAAAAATTAAAATTAGATATCTCTTTTGACCCAGCTATTTCCTTCTTGGTATCTTCCCAAAAGAATAATTGATATCATATTAAAATGATACATGCATATCCATGATTATAGCAGCACAAATCAAAATAGCTAAACCTTGGAACAGACTATATGTCCATCAACAGATGAATGGATAAAGTACACTATTCATAGACAGTGGGGAAGATTCATGCCATAAAGAATGATAAACTTGAGTCAGGTGTGATTCCAAGAATGATAACCATGAGCCCACAATGTTAAGTGAAATAAATCAGACACACAAGCTTAAATATTGCATGGTTGCTCCAATAAGAGAAACACAAATTATAAATGAAGAGAAAAAGAAAAGATAATTGGAAACAGGGAAATAGATCTTTTTCAAATAAAAAGAGGATCAAGAGATGGTGGGAGGAAGAAGAGAGGCAAATGGAAAGGGATAAAAAAGAGAATGTGTATTAGGTACAAGTACCAACTCTATACATGGAATGCAAACATGTATTAATAAAAACGTAACATTTAAAAGAGCTAGCACAAGGAATATATGTATCATATTTGCTTGTGGTGTTACTAAGATTATGAATTATTTATTACTTATTTCATTTGACTACTTCTTCTGACAGTCATGACTTTCTTCTCTTGGTACAATCATGCCCTACATAATGACTCTGAGGCCAAAGACAGAAACACACTGGTCCTAAAAGTTAGCGATGAAACTGTAAACTTCTTGTTGCCAAGTGAAATGGTAGCTTTTATTATGTCACAGAGCACCACATTATTCTCATGTAGATGATGATGTTGGTATAATGGACACTAATGTGTTGCCAGCCTTATGAACTTAGAGAACACACAATTATATTCAGTACATAGACTTAATAAATGACCTTGAAACTTGTTTTTTACAATCATTATACTGTACTTTTCTCATTATTTTATAATGTAACATTTCTATGTGTAAAATAGCACTGAGATATAATATACTATGTTGCACTGGGAATATCCCCATCCCCTTGCATTTAACTCACCTTTTGCTTATGTCATTTTATTTTGTGCTTGATTTAATATTGTAATTTTTCATCATGGCCCTAAAAGCAATAGACTCTATTCCAAATATCCATATGCAATTATATTTTGTTTAGTGATACATAAAACTTACAGCTTGTATGTGTGGTAGGCAATGCACTTAGACTTGTGTTACTACTGACTATTATGGTTGGACAGCTATGAAACTAGTCATTGACATATTTTTCATGAAGCAATTCAAGAGTTTTTCTATAAGTTCTGGTTTGGTTCACATGTCGTCCAGCATTTTCTTACTACCTACCTCGTTATCTGCGGCGATTGAGATTCTACTGCAGACACTGGCAGTATCTGTTACACTGAAAAATGAGTATACATTTCACTCGCCCAGGAAGCAGTTATATGGCTCCTGAAAGGACATAACAACAATGTTATGAATAACTCAGGTGAATGATAAAAAGAAAAAAGATAACATCTCAACCAGTTTCTTGATGTTATTTTAAAAGTTTGAAAGTTTAAACTTTTGCCGCTTAATAGTCTTTTTTTGATTTTTGGTTTTTACTAGCATAAGCCAAATTGGTAGACTGTATAACCTGTGGAAAATATTGAAGCTGCGGAAAAAGTGTCCTAAAAGTTAGAATTATTCAGGGGATTTTCCTCTCAGTCCTCACATTTGTAAACAAAACCATAAAGGTCAGAAAGATTCAACTTATTTTAAATATAATTTTTGTGAATTTTTTTAAGTCTTATGTCATTATTTCTTTGTTGAAAATGGATTTTAAGAAACTTCTCAGAGTAATCTAAAAATAACATAGTTTCATTTTATTTATTTATGTATTTATTTATTGAAGCTGAAGCTAGAACCAGGAAACTTCAGATTTTTTAAAAAACACAAATAAGTCATGAGATTAATTACATTAATCAACACGGAGAATTATAATATGGAGATTTATTAGCTCAAATTATTATTAAACTTCAATTATGTGTACTAGCCCACAAAAGTTAAACAGGAAATTTCTTAAATGACTCCAAACTGTTAGGATGTAAATAACTTTTCTGTTGCTCATTCAATTGCATTTGCTATATATAAATTTAAATTAAAAATAGGAGTGACAATATGACTGCACACATAAGGACAAATAGCACATCTATCAGATAAATTCAATGGATAGTACTGTAACCAGTAGCTAGGTGCATGATAGAAGTATAAACAAAATTGATTGCAACACTGTTTCAATGCTTTAAAAGTAGCTCAAGACAGAAAAATAAATTATCTTGAAGCTAACAATCACTTACAGACTAAAAAGACTACAAATGCTACATAAAGTAAAAAAGAAACCTCATACTTGAAAGAATTAGGAAACAACTAAAGGAACAGGAAGTGAGAGAGAAAATTACTGAGAGAAGAGTCCGTAAATGACTGTATCTCCAGGAGGTTTTACCATTAATCTGCAAAAGGAAAACGACTCAACACCCAGTCTTTGCTCCAGGGTGCAATTGTAGTTACAAGAGATACAAGTAAACTGCAGGTCAGTATCAACAAGACCCCCCAAAATTTGTAATCTTCAAACAAAGTTTCAGTAAAAGGGCACCGCAGAAAAGAGTATTGCTTGCATATCATTTTTTCTTTAAGAAATTTACTAAATTCTGAAGTGATAAGAAGTTGGAGGATAAAAACCTACGGTGAAGTCCTCTCTTAGGTGACAAAAAGATTTTTCCAGTTTGTTTTTGCTGGCTATGAAAACGAGTGTTCAGGAATAGGCAAGAGAACAGATTCCAGTTCACATGCCACAGTTTCTGCTGAAAAATTGGAATTCTATCATATGTAATTGAAAGTCTACACCCAGTCATTACTCAGTGTCAAACATGAAATTTCCCAGCTGTACAAAATGTGAAACAAAACTCCTTTTGAAATCAGTCCGTATTCAGATGAAAGGAAACAGAATCCCTTCTTTGCTTTCCAGAAGAATTTAGAAACCATGAGTAAAGGGGCATAATATCACATGGAATTTCTGACATTTCTTTATAGTTGATGCTTTCCCTTCATCAAAAGCTTGCTTCTATTATAAAACAGGATCACAAATCCCATAGCAAAAAAAAAAAAGAGAAAGAAATAGAAAATCAAAATAAAAAAGCAAAGATATTGCACTTATTACAGTACAAAGCAAAAGAAAGATGAAAATAAGAGAAAAATGTCCATGATTTTATTAGAGCTTTATAACCTATTTATTTTTTAACAAGTATATTTATTAGAAAAGAAAACTATGCATTTTCCTCATATTGTCCTTAAGAATTTAGAAATAAAAGACAGAATAAAATAAAAAAACAAATAGAAGAAAGTAATAAAGATCACAAAACACAATCTCATCAAAATTCCATTGTCATTTTTCATAAAAAATAACATTTTGATTCTTACATTTCTGTAGAAATACAAAAGACCCAGAATAATCTAAATAATTTTGATAAAGGAACAAAATTAGAGCTTCAACCCTCCCCAATCCTGTGACTTATCACAACATTACTCCAATAATTATTTTTAAAAAGTAGAAATTTTTAAATAAGTACATAAAGTGTAATATGTAAGACAAATAATAGAAAAAATCAAAGAAAAAATGTTATTATAATCTAACATGGACAATATATCTAAAATTTTACCTTGATTTAGTATAACTTTTTTTCATATGTTTTTGGCCTATTAATTTGGTTGTTAAACTGTATGTATGATAATTAACTTTGTAAGGACTTCTAAGATAAATAAATATGTCCGATGCTGACCAAAAAAATGAAAAGGTGGGAAATTTAGATGTCTTAGGCACAGGTACCAATTCCCTGCAATGAATGCAATTATTTTGTACTGCAAACATGGTCTAACAAAAATTTTAAAAAGGAAAACAATTAGAAATTTTAAAAAATAAAGTGTATGAAACTATTAAAATGAGTAGATTTTATTACATATAAAACACTGTAGAACACCATCCAATGATGGTGTAACTGATAAAAGTAGATTTTGTAAAATTCTGAAAGTTTTTCTCTGTGAGAAACCCTACCAAGGGGCAGGAAAACATGAGACAGAGAGAATGAGAGTGAACTTCTATACTCTACTTAGCCAACAAAGAATTCATGCGTAGATTCCGTAAAGTACCATCAAAATTCAAAGTAAACATGTAAAAACCAAATTAGAAAATTGTGAAATGATATGAGCAGATATTTAACTGAAGTGGATCCACAAATACTAAATGAACAACTGAAAAGGTAGCACCACTTCCACCAGGGTTTTTTCCAGGGAAAGAGAACTGAAAGGGTGCCCAGGAATATTTATAAATAACATACTATTACGCTTTGCCTCATGCAAGTCTGCAAGATTAGAAGTCCTATATTGTGCCATCGACAAGGTGGAGAACCAGGAAAGCTAGCAGTAGATTTTGGCCCAAGCCCCAATGCCTGAGAACCATGGGAAATGGTGAAGTGAATCTCAGTTTTGGAGGCTGGGAAGGTCAAAAATGAAGGTAGATCCTATAACTCTTAGAAGTTATGCATCTTCCTTTTTGCTCAGTGATGGGACAAAGTTTCTTTACCCAGATGACTGAAGAGGTGGGTGGGACTAAATTGCTCCATTTGACCTCTTTCATGAAGGCATCAATCCTGACCATGAAGGCAAAGCTTTTAGGATGTTATCACTTCCTTCAGACTTCCAACCTCCATATTATTACATTGAGTACTGTTTTGCAACATGCAATATAACTTTAGTGGGGACATCAACATTCATACCACGGAACTATTCATGGCAGATCTAATCTAATTACTTTATTCCTTACCAAAGTTCCCATATTCCATTTTTGGAAATTAAGATTTCAACATATAAATTTCTGAGAAAACACATAGATTGAATCCATAGCACATGATATCATAAATGAGTACTTTACAAAGTTATTGATATAAGGATTACTGTAGACACTAATAATTTTATGATCTTATTTCTGTTCTGGTACATGAGTACATTGTCTATAAGAAAACTATTCTACACTGGGAGAGATGGCAGGAGCCTCTTATTCCAATAATCTGGGATACTGAAGCAGGAGGATAGCAAGTTTGAGTCCAGCCTGGACAACCTAGCAAATTTGTGAGAACTTGTCTTGAGATAAAAAGTAAAAAGGGCTGGTGATGTAGCTCAGTGTGAAGGTTCTGGGTTCAATCCCCAGTATGAAAAGAAAAAAAAAAACATACCTTTAGCTTTATGCTTATGAGCTTTGACTTTTCTGCATAGATATCATAGTCTAATACAAGGTTACTTTGAAAATATGTGTCTAGGAGCTTGGGGAGTAGCTCAGTGGTACAACATTGCTTATTATGCATGAGCTCCAGGGTTCAATTAGCAACACAGTAATAGCGGTAAGTCAGGATAGGTAAATAGATGGATATATAGATATGGATATAGATAGGTCACAGGTATAAATATGTCTGTATGTATGTTTAATTCCAAAAGGAAAGACTTCTGAAATAAAAAACACATCCTTGAAGTACCAAGATGTATCTGTTTTGAATCAGTGTGTTAGCTGAAATTTATACAGAGACACATGAAAACATACCGACACGAACACATATAAAAAAGCATAATCAAAGACTGCATCATATATTTGTACTCAGGTTTCAAGTGTCTTCTTTTTCACACTGATTTTGAGATTAGAAGTCTAAACAAACACATCATCACTATGGTGTTTACAATGGTGGTAAGGCTAATCGAGTCAATGAACATTGGGAGTACCAAACAAACAATATTTTTTAATATAGCAACTAAACTTTAAGTACTTAAAAGTCTTTTTTCCCTTTAGATTGTGCTATACTGGTTTCATGTCTCTAACAATCTTATTTCCACACAAGAGTTTAAAACAGAGGAGATGGTAACTACATATACAAAAATTAATCTTGGTTACACACAACCCCCTCACTGTTGGAAACTGCAGGTAATGTAAAATACACAGTGGAAAGTATTACTGTGGATAAATGTCGAAAATATTAGCTTTCTAAATGGTCATGGTAAAACTTAAATATATGTCAAACCAGTTGTTGATTATTCAAAAGAAAAAATTCCAAAATAAAAAACACATCCATTAACCTTGAAATTTGAAAATGTGCTAAACCCCTAAAATTCAGGAAACAAAAGACCTCACGTTGGTTTTTAAAACAAAAACTGAACATATTAAATCTGTAATAACGGTAAAACATTTCTATCTGTTATGATTTTACATTTAGATGCTAAAATGTTGTAAATGATAAATCTATGTTGTAAAACTCTGGTGGAAATCATAATCATTTTGCACAAAGAGATTCTCTCTCTCTCTCTGTCTCTCTCTCTCTCTCTCTCTCTCTCTCTCTCTCTCACACACACACACACACACACACAATCCAGGGACTACCTCATTCATATAAAAGTGGAATTCATGAAAAGTCATGCTAAACTTCTAAGATTATACTCAAGAATAAAAGATGAATATAATGCTATTTTATGCTGGTCATATATTTTACACACTGTGACGGAGAGCCGACTGAATTCTAAGTTGGGTCAATGAAAGTAAAATTGAAAGGAAGCATATTTTTTATTAGGTGTAAAAATTTTATCACTCAGATAACACACACATACACATGAATTACACATCACACATCACACACACACACACACACACACACACACACAAGGAATTATAGTTTGTTTCAGCACAAACTTTTCTGGCCTGTCATTTTTTCTTTCAATTTTTATTTTTTATTAGCATAGGACAAGAGAAAGAAACAAAAAAGGAATGTGTATAGGAAAAGAAGAGGTCAAATTATTATTTTCTGATAACATGATCAACCCTCTGCTTAGAAGATGCAAAATGTTAACTGGAAGGCTTCTAAAATTAGTTACCAAATTTAGCATTGTAGCAAGACAGAAAAGCAACACACAGAAATCAAGTGTGATGAACTAACAAAAACTTAGTAAGGCTATCTATAGTTCATCAAACAGAATGGTTTGTACTGTCATTGTTTGATTGACCACTTTTTATACTTTGATTTTGTGACTTGAGCAAGTACTTCTAAGATAACCATATGTAGTTAATGAACTAGTGATTTCTTACTGTTATTTTAAAACTCTGTACAATGTCTACCCTTTTTTCTGTTTTGCTTTTTTTCTCTAAATAAAAAAAGAAATGAAGGGTGCCCCTATACAGCAATAATGAACTCAGTAAGAAAAAAATAGGAAAATAATACTATTTACAGTAGCATCAAGATTAATTAAACACTTAAAAATTAACCTAATTGAGCAAATGAATGTCCTCTACAACAAGACCTCTAAATTTTGAAAATTTTATAGCAGAAAATATCACTAATTTGAAAGGACTACAACAGTTAGGGGCTTTGATTCCTTACTCATAACACTTACAAATTCATTGTAGATGACTAACTGATTCAAACATCTGTGTCAGTTGCTATGATCTGAGTTTCTGTATGTTGTTATTG
Organism: Hydrochoerus hydrochaeris; assembly: GCA_004027455.1. Taxonomy (NCBI): domain Eukaryota; kingdom Metazoa; phylum Chordata; class Mammalia; order Rodentia; family Hydrochaeridae; genus Hydrochoerus; species Hydrochoerus hydrochaeris. Next base: position 300,378 of record PVLA01000656.1, read on the forward strand.
ATAGAGAGATGAGGACTTTTGGGGTGTAATTCATGATGATGGAGTCTTCATGATTAGCACATTTATAAACTATGTCTCAGAGAGACCCCTTCCCCCTTCTGCTAAGAAAGGATACAACAGAGACTGCCGTGTGAGATCCAGAAAAGTGCCCTTACCAGGCAGTGAATCTGCTGGGCCCTCCGTTGTGCACATTTGGGCCTCAACACTGTGAATAGTAAATTCCCATTGTTGATAAATCTTCTGGTCTATGGTTGTGTGTTGTAGAAACTGGAATGGAATAAGACATCAGTGTATTATTGCTGTAGTGTGTATCTAGAATATTGACCCCAAAATCTCAGCTATTAAAGCTTTGGTCACAGGCTGGTGGAAATATTGGGTGGTGGTGGAAAGTTTTGGAGGTGGAGCCTACCTAGAATAATTGGGTCACTGGTGGTGTGTCCTGTCACTCCCCTCACCTCTTGTGTCCTAAGAAGTGAGCTGTTCTGCTGTAACACTTTCGCTCTCCCATGATGTTCTGCCTTGTCATGCTCCCAGAAGTGCCATGTAAAAATGTTAACTATGGAAAGGAGCGCATGCATTAACTCAGGACATAGGGGGATCAGAATTACTGGGTATTGGGCATGAAGATATTAAGAGGAAAGAGGTGGCTTCAACCCCATCAACATACAAAGTCACATATCTGTGCAGGAGGCTTAAATATCTGAATGACTGTTGGTATGATTAGTTTCAGGGTCTGCTGCACACTAAGTGCTGATCTAAGTAGTATGACTGAACTTATCACTAACATATATATGTGTGTGTGTATATATATATATATATATATCCCTTTCTCTCACATTTTTTGAATCTGGTAGTTGAAATATGTGCAAACAAATAATTGCAATTCAAGTATTATTTGGGTATATAATGATACATAATATATTACATATTATTTATAATAATATTATTACATACCCTAAAGTAACACTGATGAGAGATTTTCACTTGATTTGAAAAGTACATGCAAATATTGACCTCGATGAAATCAGTTTCTGTCATTCCTGAGAATGAGAAACATTTTATAGTGAATTGGAGATGGCAGTTTGGATCTAGGATGTATTATCCTGGGATTAAGGGAGCAGTGGTAATAGAAAGTTCTGAGTGCTAATAAAAATGTTGGTGTAAAATTAAAGGAAAATGAGGGGAAAGAACCAGAGACATTGAAGTTAAGTTGAAGGAACTATTATGATGGGATGTGTGTATGTCTTGTAAAAAGAGTACCATATGGATATATCCATAAATTTGGGGGAGTCAGTAAGTAAAGAAAGATAAGATGAGGAGCAGAGGAGAATGAAACACTTTCTCCATGTGAGATAGAATGGAACAGGAAGAAGATCACTGGGCAAAAGATCACCTAGATCAAAAGAGCTCCTCAGCAAAATGACTGGATTGTGAACTAGAGCAGCTGCTCTCCTGTTTGCCATGCTTACAACCAAGCAGAAATCTATTGATATCATCCATCTCAAATACCTTACCATCTGCCATATTTAGGACATGCATTTCTAATTCTCAGGTGTGAAAAGCAGCCTTCAGTTAAAATGGACTCAGATGCTATGTACAAGAGCGCACCAAGGTTACCATTCTCGTTCCTGTTGTTCTGCTTTCTGAATTAGGCCCAGAATTGTAAATTCCTTGAAGCAAAAAGCAAAATCATTCCCTTCTGTATCTATCACTGGAACCTAGTTTAGATCAGGGTTATGTTCATTTATATTATAAATATATAGTGAATATGAGGAATTTCATGACTACAGACAAATATATTAGCACCTAAAGATGAAGATCAGGAATAGTTACTTTAGTTATATATTGCAATCAAAAAATATTAATTGTCATTTTGTACCAAGAATCGAACTCAGGACCTCACAATTGTCAGACAGGGTGTGCTGCAGATCTATATCACTGACCTTTCCTTCAAAAACCAAAGACAAATCATTTCTATTACTGAAAACAGGCAATAGCTGCAAAACTTTCTAAGTAATTCTCAAGTAAAATAGGGGAAGCAAAAATTTTCTTTGGAAAAGCATTAAGAAATTGACAGAGCTGGAAAACTGCATGTTAGAATCTAGGTTATGTGAGTTTAGTTGTACTCCAAGGAAAATTCAGTTTTAATCATTTTACAGTTGAAAAAAATAAAGGATGGGACTTCATCACAAGGCAGTAGGTAAAAATAATTGAAGAAATTTATGCAATATTGAAGTCATTAACAAGCATAAAAGCAGCTAAAGTACTATTAAAAAGTGACATAAAGGGGTTCTCACCCAGGAACAAAATACGTGTTTATTTAGTGTGGATTTAAAAACAACAGTGAACAAGAAAGTCTAAAATTTGATTATTATTTTAGCACATCTTACTAAATATTATGAAATATTTTCTATTTTTTGGAAAATAACTCATTACAAATTGAATTTTGACTTCTCTGTACTAAAACATAAAATTTATTCACTTGTAAAGTTATATATTAGTCTTTAAATAAACATTTTTAACTTGGTTATTTCATAGATCATCTCTACTTACCTTTAAAACATTACTTTTTTTTTTTTTTTTGCTTGGATTAGAACAGTAGCGTGGTTCAAAAATGAAAAGAAAGCAGGTGGGGCCAGTAATAGATACTCACAATTTGAGTAACATTCTGCATTTTTAAAATTATGACATCTGCTTGCAGTCATATGTTTTTTTATGCATCCTTAGAGTCCTTACACTGCATTTTCACCATGTATCAAGCAGGATCCATTCATAAACTCAACCAGTATTTACTGTGTGTCTAGATATATTTTCAGATGCTGGAAGAATAACAGTAAAAAATCTCCTTTTTGGAGCATATATGTCAGATTATAGAAACAGATGAAAAAATGGAAAAAATCTTAAGTAAAATATGTAATGTGTCAGACAGAAGTGGAACTCTATTATGGAAAAGAGGAAAGAATAAATGTTAGGAAGAGCTGGAGAATTGCTATTGCTAAAACCTTGAACTGGGAACAAGATGAGTGGAGCAGACATTAATAGCACAGACAGAATTACACCTGGGAGGCAGCTAAAAAAAGGAAGATAAAGTCATGGAGGAGAAGCATTGCAGGACATTGTCCACATTTCAGGCTTCCACCTAGGAGAGGTGGGCTATCAGTAGGATACTGAACCAAGCCAAGTCATGTCATTTGATTTACATTTTAGGCAAAACTCCTGTGTTCACCAATGAGAATGTTCAAGAACAAAGTCAGAATGGTAATCAAGTGGTGCTACTCTAAGAGAAAAGGCTGAATGAAATCCAATGAAAGCACAGACCTTTCTACATCAGCAAAACTCGTCTACCAGGTCCATCAAAGAACCATGTCTAACCACTGCACAAAGAAATCTGTGGCACTGGAGATTATTGTTAAAAATTCTGTTTATAGGGCCAGGGGTCTAGCTCAGTGGCATAAGTGCCTGCTTGGCAAATGTGAAGTCATGAGTTCAATCCCTGGTCAAAAAAAAAAAAAAGAAAGAAAAAAAAAAGAAAAAAGTCTGTTTATATCTCCATCTGTTTCTCTTTGTCTGCCAGAGGTAGAAACCAACTTATGGACATTTTCCTTATTAAAGGAAGTGCTATTTGCATACTTTACAAAGTTTTAAACAACAATATTTATACACTGAAACTGAAATTCTAGATTCAATTGATTATATTGCTTTTTATGATAGTGGCAGTGTATTTAATTTTGACTTTTTAAGAAGGAGATGCACACTTCTGAGACAGATAGACCCTTTCCTAATTATAAGGTCTTGATTCTGAAAACCTAAGTGAATGTTTACAATCTAAGCAGAAGCTATTGATGAAACAAAGACCTATATATCCCTTTTGCTCCTGTGAGAATATTCGGTGACACAGTAGCTTTGCAATTAGGTAAATATATGTTTTTGTAAAGTAAACATAGGCAAAGGAATAATATCAGTTAACCACTTAAATTCATTTTAACTTCATCCTTTAATTCCTAGGTGTTCTTTCTACAACTATATTTAATGATTGTGATTTTAAATCAAAGTGACTTCTATAAGGGAAATCAGTCATTCTAAGTTACAGAAATTAGTGGCACTTAGCACATTCACAATGCATCTCTAACTAGTCTTTTAACTTTTTTTAAAAAAAACCCTTTCTGGACATTTTTTTTTTGCACCAGGGATCAAACTCATGACTTTGTGCTTGCCAGGCAGGTTCTTATGCCACTAAGCTAAATTCCCAGCTCCTGGACATTTTTCTTGGAAACAAAATTTCCAAATTTCTTGGAAACAAAATTTCCAAACAAGAAGTTTCTACATGACTTCTTGTATGTGGGGTCTGTTATTTATCACATATTTACAAAATTCATTCACACTGCTACATATCTCAGTACTTCATCCCTTTTCATTGCTGCAGAACAATCCAAAATCTATTCTGTGATATGGCACACTTAATATGCTTAGAAATCGATTGATAATTGTGTTGTTTTCATCAACTGGATGCAGTCACTAGTGCTACTATGAATATTTGAGTCCTGACATTTGCCGAAATACATGCTCTTGTCTTGATGAGGTATATGCCTAAGAGCACAATTACTGGATTTATTTCAATCTCACATTTAATTTTTCAAAGAATGAAATGGAAGCAAAGCTTTATAAATTTGGAGAGGAAGAGAGGCAGGAGAGAGGGAAGGGGATTGGGATAAAAAAGAGGAATCAAAATATATACAGATACAAATTCCTTAGGATGAATGGGATCATATGCTTATCTAAACTGTACTGATAAACTTAATCAAATAATACAATAAAGAATGCATTTAATAATTGTGAGAACTTGCAGATCAGTCAAGCATGTGCATTTTTGCAAGACATTTAGTTTTCTATATTAATCCTCCATTATTTTCAGGCTGTCATATGCTAACTTAGAGCCCAATTTGGTATTGTTGGCATCATAATGACATGACTGAGACACATCACAATTAAACAGTTAAGTATTCTGACTTCTCTAACTTCCCACTGAAACTATAGTTCAGTTTTGAAAACGATATGCACATTTCTGTGGGGTAATTACAAGACAGGTCTTTTCAGCTTACTACCTGAATTTGGTAATATTTATGCATATATATATATATATATATATATATATATATTCACTCATGTACTCAGCACATATTGTTTGAAACAATGTGAAAACATTGAGAAAATGAATTGACATATGTTACTTTAAAGGATTTATCATCACAAAAAAAGCAAATTTGATAGATTTATTTTTTCTCTCATACAGTGGAGGACCCAGGTTTTGAGGAATTTTCTTTTTGCTAATTTGAGGACTGAGCAGAAAATTCTTTCTGAATGAGGCAACTCTTCCATTCAGACATAAATCATGAGAAATTTCTCCAAAGGCTGTTAGTAAGTGACAGTGTATTCCAGATATGTAATACATTATTTCCAAAGTCTTGGATGCTCTATAAGGATAAAGTTCAATATACTACCTGGGGCATAAATAAGGGATGTTATTAATTCTTTATTAATAATTATAATCTCATACACATTAAGATATATATTCTTAAAGGGAAAAGTTGTTTTTCTGCTAGGAATTACAGCATCAGCATATTCCAGATTCACAATCATTGATGGGAGTAATTATCCCAAAATTTTAAAAGTAGTTTTACATTGTGCATCAAGAGATTTAAAAATATGCATAAATTGTTAACAGTAATTCCACTTTATGGAATGCACTTAGAGACATGGGCAAAAATTTATGTATATGATGTTAATTGCTTTTATTAGAGCAAACATTTTAAACATTAAAATACTAGACAATGAAAGACTAATAAAATTATTTATCTTCTAGAAGAGGTGAAGACATTGAATTCTTTGAGAATATTTGCACGAAGCATAAATCTTCCTAGTGCACTGTTGTATGCAATGGCCCTGTCACATCATCACATAGTTTTTCTTCTGTTACTCTAAGTAACAGAAGGCTGAGTATCACTTATCCAAAACTCTGAAATCTAAGACACAAAATTTTTGCACATCATCTCCAAACTTTAAAAATTTTGAGCATTGACACCTATCAGTAAGGACTTGTTTGCAACATCTCAATTCAGATTTTAGAGTGTTTTAGACTGCAGATTTTCAATTTAGACATGCTCAATCCAGAAAGTCTATGGAAATATTACAAAATCTGAAAAATTATGAAGTTGGAAAAATTGCTAGTCTGTAGCATTTTATATAAGGGATAAACACCTGCATTTTATATTTGTGTACACACAAACACACACACACCATGCACACAAACTATCATAGCTAATTGCGGCCTCAACTTGAATAAGAAACACTTAACTGATAGTTTCAGCAGCTGTGTCTGGGTGACTAATCTACTGAAGAAGGAAAACACACCCCAGGTATTGGTGGAACCAACCAATAGGCTTGTAGCCTGAAAAGAATAAAAAGGGAAAGAAGAATGTTTCACTTCTGCTGCTTCAGAGGAGTTCCAGTCTCCATGTTCCCCTCGAAGGTCTATCCCCAGGAATTCAGCTCAGACTCTTCAACATTCAGTGCAGACCCTTCCCTTCCTGAGAGAGACTCAGAAGACCCAGCAGTCATCTCTAGGGATTCCACCCTTAACTGGATCATTGTTTTCTTCAGTGCGAGGACAGTGCTTTTGTATTCTTCCACTCACATCGACTAAAAACTATACAATGTGCTACTAAATCTACCTCTCAAGAAGCCTATGCTTCATAGATACAGAGAACAGTACTATTAAAAATGGTTTCTTTTGGGTGGAGGGGGTATGAATATTTTGGTTCTTTAGTCTTAGTTTCTAATTTCTACAATAAATGTATATTGATTAACAAATGAGGAAAAGGTATTTTAAAACTGAAATTTACTGAATTTTGAATTGGAATAGAGAGGCCTCAACTAAGACCCTAAGTTAGATAATATAGGCAAGTTTTGTAGTTGAAGATAACAGGATTTTGATACGTCAATAGAGACGTTGAAGTTTCAATAATTTCAGTGAAAAGTTTCTTATGTACCTGACTAATTACTTTCTTTCTTGACTTTGTACATTGCTAGAAGAGCTGGGCTATTATACGGACTTACCGGTATGATAGCAGTGTGACCAAACAGTGATTCAGTTTTTTTTTTTTTTTTTTGAGGCATTATGTATGAGAACACCTTCCAGGAATGATTAGCTTTCAGCAGCTCATTTTTTAAGCATTAATTGATAAAATGTTACAATATCTAAGCAAAGCTAAAGTTTTATCTAAAATCATGGGATGAGGGATGAAAGAACAGAAAATTTCATGTCAACAGAGTGATCACTTCAATATGTCACATTTCTTTATCAAAGAAATTACAATTCTTTCCACTACTGTCATCTATTTTTGAAAAGGCATCGGCTTATCCTCAGTATAGACTTTGGAATGACATAATTTGAAAATTATTTTTAAATGCCATAAATATAATATGGACCCAACAAATTACCTCACATTAACTTTGCATATGATTTTTGAGAGTTTTCTTTACATATGCAATATTGTCAACGTAGGAGACATAATGATTTAATCCATTAGGGTTAAATATCAACAGAATAAGTTAAAATATTATATCTTAGGACTGGGGTTGAGGGCAAGTGACTTTAATTGCAAGTTTCAAACATAAATATACATAATAGTAAGTACATAAATCTGCAGTACTATTTTTTGATAATACAAAATAATCCTGTAAATACGTATTTCTATATATATAATATATAAGTGTATATATAAATATATATTAAAAGAACATATATAAGTGAATATAAAATATAAGTCACTATATAAATAAATGTATACGTGAATATATATATATATATATATATATAATCCCAGTATATACAGGATGATTAATAATTTTGAGAGGAAATTCATGAAAAAGGAAAATTATGTTTGGGTTATCAAACATAACTTGCCTTTATAACACAGGTGTATTTGTAGATTTGGGTAGATCTACTTTATTCTTACTTTGAGAGTTTATTTTTATAATCAATTGTAAGCACAGTTCCAAATCTTCTAATGCTCTGAAAAATTTGATTGCATGTATGACACAAAAATTGATGAGAACTTATAAAATTGTGTGCTGGTAGTAAGGAAAAATAATCTTGAATTGAGTAACTGATCTCAATTGGAATAAAAACGAATGACATTAGTAATTGTAATCCATGTCATCAATAAAGTTTTCCTGATAAATGTAATAATCACAAGAAGCATGTTTTATCCCAGCAGATCACCTAAATATAATAATCTTTTCAACTGTGTATGGATGCACACAATTAATTTCCTTGTCATAGCTCTGCAACTTTAATCTTTATTACTCATATAAATGTATTGCTATAATATATACTTTCCTCAAGTATACATTATTCTTCGTGATTAATTTTGAAAAGTCACCTTGCATATTGAGAATAGCATTGTCATTTTGTTCTCTCAAAAATATCATTACAGTGATGAATGTTTTTTTAACTCAGTATGCATGGCATTATTAGGACTATGATTTTTTTGGTAACCCTAACATCAAATTTTCTGAAGAAAATAAATTACAATAAATGATTAAACTTGCAAAGAAATTTTGTCATAACATTCTAAAAAAGTAGGCTATAAATAACATTGGTTACAACATATAACACGGGACAGATATTAATTTCTGCCTGCAGACATGCAAACACAAATTTTTCTATCCTTTTTTGATTAAGATCTCTAATATGGGTTATGGCTGCGTCTTGTACTTTTTACTGAAAGGACTTTGTTTTGCTATCGAGGTTTATTTCTAAGGTTATTAAATCCAAGGTACAGTCACATAAAACAAAGATGAGGCCAGATGGTTTTTTTTATCACCGTACTTGTCCTTTATGACATCTTTTTGTGATTGCAGAACATTACAGCGATCTTAGATTCTACGACTCTAAAATTACTTGAACCATAAACTTAACTGTTAATGAAAATACATATATGATACCAAATAATGTACAACATATGGTGGAATTCGGCAAGAATTCGTGTCCTAAACTAAAAGTTGTATTTTTCTCACAAGCTGAATTTAAAAATACGATGAGATTAAAATCCAAAGGCTTTTATTAAATATGGACTACAGCTAAATTTATTCTCAGTTAAATCCATGCATTCGGGGTACAATGTTGTCCACTAAGAAATGATGAAAATAACAGAGTTTCACAGTAAATAATGACAAAGACAGAAGTTAAAATATCATAAATAGTAACACTGGAATTTATTTTTAAAGAAATATTCATTCAAAAGAGAAAATAAGTTGCTTTTTTATGGCTTTATAGAGTGGGGGATAAAATAAAAAAGTATAGCAAAGGTGTTATAGTGTAATTATTGATTGTATGACAATACATTATGCAGTATTCCTTCTTAATGTATGTTGAAATGTAAGAATAATATTTATTTTCTAAGAATATATAAGTCTAACATTAAATGTAGAAAAGGTACAAGGTATAAATCAACATATACGCATGAAAGAAACAGAAATATATCCAATAGTTAGTTTAAAGAATTCTGAAAAACTAGATAATTTTGCATTGGATTATGTCTGCAGTTTGAAAGAACTATAAATCCTAAACTATAATGCAGCCAAAAATATTATGTGGAAAGAGGCTCATTGATTTACTAAGGAGGAGATATCTATGTATCAAAATAGACAAAAGTACAATAAAAACAGGCATAGATACAAAATTCTAAAAAAAAAATTATAGCTGTGCATTAGCAAACAATTTAAATATAAAGTGAGTAAATACTAAGAAAGCTACAAAATTCTATTTCACATCAAACAAAACCAATGGTTATCTGGAAATGTAATAGTATGCAATTGATAAAAATTCATTTAGTACTAGAAAAGAAGCAATTGCTTATTTTGGAATATGAATATTCCTAAAATAGTTATAACATCTTTATTGTTATTAAAAACATGGAAAATAAGCCTAGTGTTACCTTAATAGTAAAAGTAGATATGAAAAAGTAAACATTAAATATGTAACAATTAAAAGAAAAATAGTTATATTCACAAATCTAAATAGATTAAAAACATAAATAAAATTAACTTCCATTTGAACTGGAAAATAGTCCACCCAAATATATTGCTTGAGGACACTTGAACAAACACAAAATAACTTAAAAACTATATCACAGATTTTTAGATATTTACTAGACATTACACTTTTAGCTTTAGTACATAGAGATGGATAGTGTGGAACATAAGTATTCTCTTTAAATATGTACAAATTTTTCAACTTTTGGTGTCTCTGTGACTTTTTAAATTTATGTTCTGAATATTCTTATGCAAAATTTAACTTTAAGATGTTGATCAGGATATTGTATGTAATATAAGGCAAAAGTGACCTAAGAGTAAAATTTATGAATTTTAAATAACTATATTGGGCCTGCATAATGCAATGCTATACAAACATTGCGAATCATGAGGGAGAAGCTTGAATTTCAGTTGGAAAAATTGTTCAGTTATGTTAATGTCTGCTTACTTCTGAATAAATAAAGAACTATTGGATTTTGCTTTTAAATAAGTGAATTTTATTGTATGCAAGCTAGATTTTGATAAAGCTGTTAACAAAATAATCTTGTGCACATAAAAATTTATCATATACTGGGAAAGTTAATAGCATTAAAAGAAGATACATAAAAGAATATAGTCTACCCCTCTTTAAAACATATGAAAAAACATAAATGACTTTAATTGTTATCAAAAAGAGAAGCAAAGCACAGTTAACTTTTTACTAAAAAGAAAATTGAAGCACATTAAAAATATTTAAATAGGCGAATACTGTAATCAAATATGTTAATAAAGATAAACTGAAATTATATTTTGTTATTCAAATTACCTTACAGTGGAAAGTTTGAGTAAAAACACAGGGGAAAATATTAAAAAAAAGTTTTGCCATAAATATAATGGGAGGTTTATTCTGGCTTACAGAAAATTTCTTTCAAAATTCAGTGTAAAAACTACTCATATACTGTGAAGGGTGTTTTATCCTCTATAAAATTTATGAATATTTATAGTTTTAAGAGCTAGTTTATGGCTTATACTAAGATGTCATAGAAATAATACAAAGAAACACAGATTAATCACGTTTAGAATAATCAAATTATTTTAATAATGTAGGAAATCAGATCCATTTTGTATTAAAATATGTTAGTTTATGATAAATCTTATTGAAATAATGACATAATGTGCTATGTTTTCTGGATATATCATATAAATATAATAAATTATTCCTTGCTCCTGATAACATAATTATGAATTTTGACTTAAACCATCATCCATGTAGAAGAACCCTAGACAACCCATTCTTTAGAATTCATGTTTGCATTTTTCTAACTCTGAGCCCTTACTAGATATTGGTCACTATGGTAAGTATTTTAAATGTGTTACTTCATTTAGTCTTACTAATAGCCTATTAATAAGCATTTTTAATATTTTCATGCAAGTAAAGACTTAGTAGTTAAGTAATCCAAATCATTCCATAAATGTATGATTATTGGAAAGTTCCTGTCTGCAGCTGCAATGCCTTTCAGTCAGTGGTGAAGGATATTCACCTTACTCCAACAGTCAATATTATGTCCATTAAAACAAAGAAGATGTGATATCACAATCCCAGGAAGGGGTCAGTGTTGCCATAATTTCAATGTCAGATTCTGGTTTCAGGATAATGTGTTGCCTACTGAGATTCGGGAAATCTTATCTGTTGCACATTTTCTAAAGCACTGGAAGATTGTTTTATTTCTTTCTTTCACTATTTTGATTAATTTTAATTTTAATTTCTTAAGACAAATGGTGTATGCCTAACTTTAATATAGGATATTTAACATTAAGCTATGTCAGGTTTTTGCTGAGAGCTATACCCTTTGCTCTGTTTATTTTATTTTATTTTCACTAGGATTTCCATAAGTAGCTAAATTCTTGAGGCTGGATAACAAGTTGAATCCTCCTGCCTCAGCCTAACAGAATGTTGGAATTAAAGGAATGAGCCATGACACTTCACACAGGTTGCCCTTGTTTCATATACACCTAAAAGTAAATTCATACAGTAGTTTCATGAATTATGTGCATTAAACAAAGGTTACGCTCAGTGATATTTGAAATTAAATGTATGAACACTGTAGCTGCTTGGAATCACTCTCATTTCTGACTTTGAGTTTATATGCTTCCAAAGAATAATTCACTTATGTTGATTTACACAAATTCCACTGATATAGTGAAAAGTCTGAAACATTCAGGGTAACCAAGCTAACAGTAGCGTCCTCAGAATAAATATATTAGCTGTGAAACAATAATGAAAAAAGATGCTCAGTGGCTGCCTCAAACAATTAAACGTTTTCTCAACATTGTCTTTTAATTTTTTAGGTGAGAAAAACATCAGAAGCCATTGAGGAATTGGGAAATGGGTTCTCCTGGTACGAGGAGACATCCTACAACCTGGATTTCTTAACTATTTCTTCTGGAGTCATTCACCTCATTAAAGACAATGTTTTCCTCTGAAATCTCTCCTTGATTGCATGAGCTAACATGTTTCCCTGTTGTGTTATGAGTGCATGCTGTTCCAGTCCTTCAGTAACTCTCCTGGCTTGTTTCCACCACTTGTTTCATTGGCACTTTTTCTAGTTGTAACTTCTTCATCATTACTCTCCTAATGACTTTGATTCCTTTTGGATATTTCACAATTGGTCAAAGAATGATGTTAAAATTCAGGATGGTAAAAATGTTTGGCATCCATTCCAACAAGTGAACTATCATGTCTGAAAGTATATTCTTACATCGGTAACGTGCTCAGAAATCATTTTTTATTCACTCGACATAAAAAGCCTTTCAAAGTCACACATTATTCATCATCATCACTAAACATAGTCGCAGACCAGGGTTGTAAAAAGACTATGTAAAATGTTTCCCTCAAGACCCATGTTTTCAGAAGTGGGGCTTTCAGAAGGTAATTGCATCATGGAATGTGAAATTTCACAGGGGGTTAATCCACTGATGAGTTCAGAGCCCAATGTGCTGTCAGGAAGTGTGATTTGGGTAGAGTGTGTACTCGCTGAGGGTGTGGCCTGGAAGAATGTATTCTTGTCCCTGACTCCTCCCTTTTCTCTCTGCTTCTTGGCTGCTACTATTTGGGCAAGGAACCCTTACCATGCCTTTTTAACATGTCGCTACTGTCTTGAAGTCAGTCTTCCATGTACTAAACCCTCTGAGTTGTGAGTCAAAGTAAACCTCTCCTTCACATGTTTGCTGTCAGATATTTTGCTTCAGGAACAGGAAAGTGACTAATAAACTCACCATGCCCCACGTATTTGCAACAGCATATACACCAGTGATAGCAAACCTTGTCGAGCTCCCAGTGGTATAAACAGCTCACTGCAGCACATGTGCCACAGTTTTGCCAGCACCGATATAGAGCATCCTTTGTGTTAAACTGTTTTAATCTTCATTCAGTTCAGCTTCCCAGCATCAGATCCCAGCCTCTGCTGTGAAATGTTTGGGTTCAGTTCACAAAGGATGTCTGTGCTGCTGCCTCCCTTTGTGTGAGCACGATAATGGGTCAGTAAGGGATTCACGTCTGTAATATAGCAAGCACAGGCACTCTTATCACTGCGGATTTCCACTTGACAGTGCCCGCTCCATTAGCCCAGCCCGTCACAGTTATTTACCCTTGTCCTGGTTAGTCCTTGTCAGGCTGTGACATCATCTGGAGACTATGTCTTTCTGAGGCAATAATAACAGAAAATGTGATGTTTCATCACAGCTTGTATTTGATGGTCATGATGGCACAAGCCTGTAATCTCAGCACTCGGAAAGCTGAGACAGGAGGATGCCGAGGTCAAGGCCAGCCTGAACTACATCGTAGGATGCAGTTTCTCAAAACAAAAGAGTGCAACACAAAGAACCTGCTTTTGGCATCAGATTGTGTAAGCGATGATCTTAACAAACATGTCCCTGAGTACATTCAGTTCTTTGTGATGAACAGATGCTTTCTTGCTATAAATTTTATAATTATTTAATGGTGAAAGGCTTCTTAACTTTCTGCACTGAAAGTAATTACTTATATAGGTAGGTTCACAGCAAGCATTTTGCTTCCTATTTTCTTATTTTCTGTTAGATTTGGTAATTTTTTCTTTTAAATTAATTATACTTTTTTGTCTTCTCACTGTGCAGTTAAGGCTGGCTGAAACTCACTTTGCACTCCAGACTGGCCTGTAACTCACAGTGATTCTCCTGCCTCAGCCTCCCAAGGGCTTAGATTGTAGGCCACCAAACCTGGATAGTTATACATACTTATAAAGTCTTTTTTCTCTTAGTTCTTGTTGTACATATTTTTATTCACACATGTGTAGGTTTGTATGCAACCTTAGCTACTAAAATCTTCTCATTGTTACTTTTATTATTTCTATAATTGACAGAATGTTACAAAATTACTGAACTGTCTATGTTCTTTGTATGTCTTTTATAATATCTGCCATATATTTATATATATATATTTATTATATGCCTCACAAGACAGTGTTAATTTATGCTAAGAATTTAATTTTACAATTACATATATATTAATCCCTCTGATACTCTTCATTTTCTCCTGTGATGTGCTTTTCATGTGGTATCAATTATGGATTGAAGAATTATTTATATTCAATCAATTCTCATAAATTGTCTCAGCATTTTTTTAAAGTGACCGATTTCTTGAATATTTTCATTGGGGATATTTCCAAAGTTTGCCAAATATTTCTTTATAATTGTTTGGATTTCATATAATTTTTTAAGTTAGAAATTTCTATTCCATTATTTCTGGCCTTCATTTCTTTTAAAGAGGATATTGTTTATTTAAAAGTAACAAATGGGGAGCTGGGGATTTAGCTCAGTTGTGTAAATACCTGCCTCGCAAGCACAAGGTTCTTGAGTTTGGTCCCCAGTACCAAAAAAAAAAAAAAAAGTAACAAACAGATGTACCTTGAGACCACAATGTTAAATGACAGAAATAAGACGCATGGACTTAAATATCCCATGGTTTCTCTTCTATGAGAGAAACAAAGGACGAATAAAGAGCAAAATGTAATGTAGATATTAAAGTGAGACAGATCTGTCTCTAATGCACGGGGAGCGAGGGAAAAAGGAGGGGAAGGGGATGAAAAGAGAAATGAAAATACATTATGCATGAGAACCAACTCTACACGAGGAACGTAAACAATATGGATTGCAAATATGGACTAATACAGAAATAAACAAAAAGACAAAAAAGAAAAATAACTGAGCTATGGGATGCAAAAAAAGTATCTCAAGAGGTATTTTATAGATATTTTGAAAGATTATTTTTAGCATTCACTATCAGAAATATGACTAAGTGCCTAGGACTATTATTTTAATTTGCATTTAACTAATGGCCAGGGATGTGAAATGTTTGGGTTCAGTTCACAAAGGATGTCTGTGCTGCTGCCTCCCCTTTGTGTGAGCACGATAATGGGTCAGTAAGGGGTTCACGTCTGTCTTGTGGAGCAAAAATTAATATGAGATCCGATCTTATTTGGGGGGAAATATGGCAAGTAGATAAAGGAAAGGAAAGAAGCAAAGAAAGAGAGAAAGAGAGAGAAAGAAGCAAAGCAAGCAATCAAGTGGGAAAGAGGGAGAGGAGGAGTGGGAAGGAGTGGGAGAGGAAAGAATGAATGAGCAGGGAAGAATAATTGGTATGCTATTCAGAAGAGCTTAAATTAGATTAACTCTGACTTCATCGTTCCTTCCTGTAGACACTTCTTCCAAAGATCCCTCCATGCACAGGTATTCAGCTTGGGAATGAGCACTTCCTGTTACCTATTTCAGTGTGATGCACAATCAGAAAGTTCCTCTATATGCAGAGTTAAAATTTTCTTCCAGGTAACTTTCACCTCTTAATGCTAGTTATGCCCTTTGGGCATACAGGAAAAACTCTATTCCATCTTCAACATGACAGCTCTTCCAATATTTCAAGACAACTTGTATGTCTTCCCTTAATCTTCTCAACCCCAGGGTATACACCCACAGAAGCTTATTCTGAAGCATTTATACCTCCATCTTCCACTTTATCTACATCCACATATCTTCTCCTTTTTCAATTCTCTGAAACTGTGTGAGGGGTGAGATATCATGACACATATGAACCAAATTATATAATCTCACTCACCTTCTATTTTGCTTCCCTACATAGCTTCTTTGCAAAACCTTCCAGGCTGTGAGCTGCTATAGGATTTAGAGTACAGAAATTACTCAAGAATCATTTTTAAACCAATATGATAGTCTTAACTCTAAAAATCATATAGGTGTGAAAGTCAAATTGACTTTAGGATTCATCATTGGACCTACTCACAGTAGGAAATACTAAATACATGAAAAATATTTGATTTTTTAAAATATGTAAATCACAGTGGAAGGTGACAAGAATAGCCCATATTGCTATAAGCATGTTTAGAGTCTTTTGTTGGAACTTACTAGCTTTATCTCTGTGTAATTTGAATATACTGTTAGAGTCACAACTTCCTTTAAAAGGGAAAATCAGTCTTAAATTACAAGCTTTCTGTAAAGATGAAAAACAAGTGAATCTAAAGGAGATTTGAATAGATTCATTTTAATTTAAAAAATGTAAACAAAAGAATTGGAATAAGGAAATTAAGTAGTTTACTACATTTCAATGTTTAGGTCAAATATGCACTGAGCATGTCAGAATGAAGAGCTTCTAATGTCCTTAACAATCAATCCAGAGTGTTTACTTCTTCAACATAGTATATTTAATACACATATTAACCTGTCTTCCAGTTTAAATCCTGCTACAATGACAATGAAATATTTTTAGCCATAAATCTGTAAGGTCAGACAAATAAAGAAGAAATGGCAGCTGACCAGAAATGGAATGTAAATTTAGAAGCTGGAGAGCAGATACACAAGTGGAAATTGACTTAACAGTCTAGAGAAAGTTAATTACCAGGGAAAGGAAAGGCCAACAAGAAAACCTACCTTTCTGGGTTGTAACATCCTGGAAACTCAAGAATTGTAGCCATTTGTCTCTGAAGGAAACTGTATACACATGGTAATAAGCAGGAAACTGCTGCTCCTTGAAAAGTGTGTGGAAATCTACTCAGCTAATGATCTGAATCAAATGCAGGATCGACTTTCCACAAAGGGTTAGAACATAATTCTTTGTTAGTTCATAAAATAGATCATGGTTTGAAAGGGAAACCCTGTTTATTCGTAATCTTTATTTTAATTGCACTTATTTATGAGGTACAGTGAGATGATTCAATATGGTGTTAAATTAGCATTTCAATCTCATCGAATATTCTTCAGTTTTTACTTATGTATAATAACCGTGTGTGTGTGTGTGTGTGAAGTACAGCATGCAATTTCAATATATCCACCCACCATCGATTGATTGTTCCAGCAGGGTAATTAATGTTTCATCTCTTCCAGTTTTCACTAGCACGTTCATTTAAAGGGCCACCTCACCAGAACACGCTCCATATTTATGACTCTAACAACATTTTATTCATGATGATACATGCATCTGCTCTAAGGCTATAGGAATTTTCTTCATAACTTTGCCTTTTTGTTTCTTAACCCTCAGTAGAAATACATTTCATTAAGGTGTGATGGTTAATTTTATGCTAATTGTGACTTGGGCACAGGGTGACTGAGCGTTTCAATATGCATTTTGGGTGTGTCCTTCAAATTGTTTCTGGAGGAGCTTGTCTTTGGAATTGGATTAGTGGCTATCAAGGCTGGAGGAGAGAGGTGGAAAGAGAAAGGTGCGATGCTATTCAAAGATTGCATGCTTTGGTTCGTCAAAAGTAATAAGATTTAGTGATTTATTGGACAGTATGGTACAATCCAATCTGGCTATACAAACTCACAGAGCTTTCTCGTTCTGTGAACTCAGTCTGCAAACACTGGAGCAGCAGCCAGGGTGATGATTTCTATTTTACAGTCCAGGTCAGACTTGTGACATGGGCAGTGTGCTTTCTCACTTTTGCTCCCTTAGGAGTGTCTCCATTCTGTTGTTATGCTGTATTTTTAGCATTCATTTCTCTGACCTTCACCTGACATGACTAGTGCTTTTCTCTTTGGCGATCTGTGGCTATGTAAAACATCTTCCCAAACTTATTGTTTTAGAACAACAGCCACTTTATTCTTGCCCACAGTTATGTAAGCTTAGTTGGGCGGTTCTGCTTACCTAGTCTATGAGCTCTCATAGGTTCACAGTAAGTCAGAGACTGGGAGTGGGCTTGCAGAAGTTTGATCCCTTTGAGAGAGCTGTTAGACCTCTTGCCCTTCCCAGACACTGTAGTCTCATGGTCTTTCTGTTCCCCAGTAGGAAAGACAGACTTTTCACCTGAAACCTCATGACTGCTACATGCATTACCTAGAGATCCCATTACATGCTACTGGATGATTTATGACAGTAGGAATTTGATCTCTGGTGGATCTGGAGGAGGAAATTGTAATTAAGTGGTCAGGAGGCCACAGTCTTATCACAGGTGTGACGGGAAGTCATGGAGAAGATTCTTCTAGTTGTTGGCTCCAGGGAGCGGTTCCTTGGCTTGTGCCTTCAGCACTCCATTTCTGTCTTTGCCTCTACATGGCTTTCTGCTTACCTCAAATCTCCCTCTACTTTTCTATGGATATAAGCATTGGATTAAAATTCAGTCAGAAATTATAGGGTGCTCTTGTCTCAAGAAGTTAAACTGAATCATAACTGCAAAAATTCTGTCTCTAAATAAAGTCTGACTTATGTCTTACATGTATTTTAAGGGCACGTCACCCACCTCACCACAACTCCCGTAAACAAGAACTCCAAGGGAGAAACTAGAAGCTGCTATAGTTATTTAAATCCACATGAGACTCAGCATTCCCTTTTTCCCATTCTCATTGCACATCACACACCCTTCCCAGATTCAGCATGCTCAGCTAAGCCCCATGAGTGCCAGTCCCAAGAGGTGTGGTTCAGTAGGACAATATTTGGTCACAAGCTACTATATCTCTGTAGCTAACTTCTAGAACTAGCTGTTCTGGAGGCCTTCTCCCTGAAACCATATGTGCCCTCTGGTCTCATTAGTGAGTGCTCTCTGAGTGGACAGCTAGTAACAAGGAATAAAGGTAATTACAAGATCAAAGAATATGAGCATTAGAAAAGTGAATTTAAACAAATGTACATTATCCACTATCTAGAATAAACTCAACTTAATTTTAAAGAAATAAATGGTTTGAATATTAAATGATTGGAAAATTATGGTTCATGAAGACATAAGCATAAAGATCTTAAGAAGCTTTATTAATATCAGAAAAAAAGAGAAAATCCTGATTATAATAGGTTATGAATCTCATTAAGTAAAGATGAAAAGATAACTCTATCAAACTCCATCAAGAGTTATATTTACAAATACACTTGCACCCAAATCAACACATCAATATATACGAAAATGAAACTGAAATTACCACATGGAGACAGAAATATTTGAATAGTAATACTGGAGGCTTCAATATCCATTTCCAATGATAGAACTACAAGATAGAACCACAAGAACTACAAGACAGAAGATTCACACGGAAATACAGAACTTGAAAAACGCTTAAACATAAATTATCCTGATACATATAAAGAGAAAATTATAACCAAGAAAGGAAGTATTCATGTTATTCTCAAGTAAACACGCAGCAGTGTGTAAGATATATGATATATGTGACCTCAAAAGAAGCCTCAGTGCATGCTGAAAGGTTCAAATCACTCAGAACCTTTTCTACAAACATAATAAATTAAAAAGGTAAAAGAGTAGCATAGGAAAATCTTAAAAACTCAAAAATACTTCAAAGTTAATCAAAGCATTCCTAAACAGCCAATAGATTAAATAAGAGAGAAAAACAGAAACTGGAAATTCCTTTGAGGTAAATAAGAATGAAAATTCACCACATAAAACTTTGTTATAGTGCAAATGCGGTGCTCAGATGGAAACTTTAGCTATAGTACCACCATTAAAAAGATGTCAGATCAGTAACCTAACAACACACATTAAAGAAAATAACCTCCCAGTAAACCCAAATATTAGGAAAAGGAAATAATAAAGAGTATAAAGGAGCAATACTAAAGAGATGAAGACAAACCATAAAGCAAATCAACAAATGTAGATCTTTAAAAAAATCATTAAAATTAACTACACTTCAGGTACACTGGCTGTATAAAAGAAGGCAAAGATGAAATTTGTAAAATCAAATTGAAGACTTTGCTATTGACCTTATAGAAATAAAAAGCGTCAGAGAATACTGTGAGACATTGTACCACCAAGGAATTATATAATGCAGATAAGATGTAAAAGAATTCCCAGAAACACACAAAGTACAAAAAATTGACTGAGAGAAGAACAGAGACCTGTGTGGACACATAACAAATGAATGAATAATCAATAATCAAAAACCTCCCAAAACAAAAAGTCATGAACAAATAGATTTACTACCAAAATGTGCCAAATGTTTACAGAATAATTAACATGGTATCACTAAGTGCTTTCACGAAACAGAAAAAATACAAAACATTACTCATTTTTTCAATAAAACTGGCATTACTAGGTTACTAAAACTAAAGGTAGACAAGAAATCTAGATCAAAATTCCCCAGGAAGTTTGATGTATAGAGTCTCTAAAGTTCTAACAAGATGATCCCAGCAGTATATTAAATATTATTCACCATGACCATCTATAAATACATGTCACCTATAAATATACAAATGGCTTAATATATAAAAATCAACAAATACAATACACATTAGTAGAATTAAAGGGAATCTGACATTTAACCTTGTCAGATTTGACTGCCATAAAAAGTTAGCTTTACTGGGTAATTTATAAGGAAAAAACATTTCTCACAGTGCCAGAGGATAGCAAGTCTGAGATCAAGGTGTTAGCAAATTCAATATGTAGTGTGGATTAGGAATCTATATGACACTTTCTAGCTGCTTCCCATGAAGACAGAAGTTACAAATGCTACACTGTCTCACAGTGAAAGGAATAGAACAGAAGAAACCCACTCTCTGAAGCCTTCATATAAAGGCCTTTAAAATCTCTCCCAAATCGTTTCTGTTGTCATGACTTAATAACATCCTAAGGGCTACACCTCTTAATAATATCAGGTTGGCTCTTACATGCATTCCTCACATTAAGTATGTTTGCCCACCCTGAAATGCCCCTCATTTCTTGAATCTGTCTTGACCACCCATGGAGCCCTCCTTCATGTTTTTATGCTCTGCTGCCATAGCTCATCTACAAAGTCCTCTCTCATTCATATATAACTGCAAAACTCATAGATTTTTTTTGTGGTGACATTCTACATATGGCTGATGACCATTTATTCATTTCTCATCATTTACTTCTAGAGAATGACGCCCTTAAGGATAGGTTATATTCTTATTTATTTGTAAATACATAGTGAGTATCTGAGTTATGGTTGGTGTTAAAATTATCTATTAAATATATTAAAAAGGTGCAATTTTATTGTAATGTAGTGTTTTAGATGTTATTTATTATTTCCACACCCACAAAAAGGTGGAATTCATCAACTATGAAAGAACAGAGTCTCTTGGATATTAGTATCTGGCACATTTTTGCAAAACTCAAATGATATTGGGATACCTGACCAAAATGCATTAGGAAATGTGTTGGCTTTCTCCTGATAATACAAGAATACAACAAAGAAAGTTACATATTCTCTAAATGGTGCCCAAACTGGAAGAAAGCATACGGATCCAATGTGTGTGGAAAGATAGATGTCCTTATTCTTCTAGGTGTACAGTTTTCATTTTTATATACAACAATAGTAATACATTTTTGTACTATCTCTGAGTCTTTCTACACTTTGGAGAATTACATCTTTATAAACCACTTGCATATTTTCCTCTTGTCTAGAATGTAAGTATGGTTTCGCTGTATTATTGACGTCTTTTCAGAAATCGTGCCCTTGAAGAATTGTGTTTTCAAAGAGCTTTCTAGTAGGAAGAAAAAAAGCAAGTATACCATAGTGTTTACCACCCAAACCTCAGCAGTAGTGCTCCTGCATTCAAACCCTCTGCATGATACTTACCAGTAATGTCGAAGACCTTGAATATTTTACCAAGTGCATATGTTCCTTAGTTCTCTATTCTTTAAATAGTATCTACAAGCTGTAGATTTCTAGCATAGTCCCCCAAATCCTGCCTCCAGCTGTGCATGCCTTATAAAATTCTTCATCCAGAGTAGGGTTGGGCATGCTAACCTAATGGAATAGTCTCTCTGGTAATTCCATTATGTTGCACACAATTCTGTTTAGTAGATTGAACACAGAGGCCCAATTTAGAGAACTTCTCCCTCTCTCTTTGAGGAACTCAACAAGCACTTTGAACTCCTAATAGAAGGAGCCACGTGGCAAGAATCCGAGAGTGGAGAGTTTCCCCCACTGAAAGCCACAAAGTAAGCTGTTTAGTCCGGTGGTTTGGCATAAAGAGGTTCTGAAAACTTGAAAGTGCTTGTGAGTGGTTCTGTTCTACTCCAGCCTCCAGCTGATGGTAAAATTGGTCAAGAGAGCCAGAGGAGAAAACCTAGTCAAGTAATGTTTTGACTCATGACAGATACAAAGTGTGTATTAATAAATTTTAATTAGTTTAAACTACAAAGTTGCTAGAAATCTACTTCAACAGCAATGGAAAAAACTACCTATGTCATAGAATTATTATGAAGACTAAATGAGTTGAATATTTAAATACACATAGATAGTTTGTATCAATCTTCAAGAAAGTCAAAATGAAGAGTATGTACATGTGTGAGCACACTATTTGAGAAATTTTTTCCCAAATTTAATATTTTGTTCCATATCTTAAAGATAATTTTAAGTTACACTCTATTTGAAATTAGATCTCATTGCAACTATGTTTTCATAACCACAGTATAATTTTGTAACTTATTCTCTATTAACCTGTCTTATACAATAACTTCAGAAACTATTGTTTCAAGAATATTTATTCTCCATCCATTACCAACTTAATAGCAGTCTACATCTCTTTAATTCTCTTCCAACACTGCAGTTCTATGAAACTAATAAGATCAGAAATATTTAAAAGAATTAAATATATGCAACCAAAATGAATTGCATTTTACAGATTATCCTCAATATCTGGAGAATAATGGAAGTAGTGCTTTGACTCTTTAAAACATTTGATCAAGTTCTTTTTTACCTATGCTTAGAATAAAACATCTGTAGTGCTTCAAAAGGCTGGAACTATTAAAACAAAACCATCCATACTTTAGTACTGATCCCGAGATGTTACATGACGAATGAATTCCAAAGTTGCTAATTTTATATTATGAAATAAAAACATTTCATATATCAAAAGTTTGTGTTCCTTGTGGCAGCCAGTTTATTAACTTATTTAGAAAGATTCATTTAGCGTCCAACTAATGCATGCTAGGTATATTTTAAAATAACCTTGCCACTTAGATATCGACTTACATATGTATTATGAACATTAAAACAATTTGATTTTTATCTTCTTTAAGCATTTGTTATTAAGTCAAGTTAAGCCATTTGGTACCTTTTTTATTGCTGCATCATTTGAAATTGAAATACTGCTAATTACTAGAAGAATTAGTTCACTGAGCTCCATTATATTTGCAGAGTACAAATTATATTAAGAAATAGTTATAAAATATACTAATAAAAATTTTAATCTCACTCATTTCGTTATGTGGTGAATGGGCCTTACTTTATTGCTTGTATTGTGTAATATAATATTCATCTTGTAGTCTGCAAGTGCCTGTATCTTTGTTTAATCAGCCTGTGCTGTGATTTTTCACAAGTGCTATTTTTCCTGTAGTCCACTGTGGGATGAAAGGAGACAACCCGGCATAAATGCTCACTGTGCCGATGTGGCGATGTTTATGTATATTCAGTGACACATAATACAGTAGACAGGCATATATTGATTGCACTACAGTAGGCAGGGAAACAAGAGAGACTTAAGGGAATTTTCATAACAAAAACAGTGATAAACTTAATCTTTTTTGGTGGGAGACTACCGTTCTGGAATACAGTGAAGAGTACTCAGTTCACAAAAGCCCTGGGAAGGAAATCTGATCTTTGATATGTCGTGAAAGCTGCTAGCATACATATTGTCAAATTCTGCATAGTAGATTGATAGGTTGGTGACCTCATCTCTTCTCCTCTTGGAGTAGGGAAATACTGGATTTTTTTATCATTAATTCTAAGAGTAGACTACTAGGTGTCTCTAAACATTTGTTCCTGCCAATTCTTAAGATTCTGTATGGTAGTGAGGCTGTGTGTTTTAAGCTTTATATAGTCTAAACTCTTTTTCTGTAGTGTAATACATCTAACACATTCTTCTCAAAAGCTGAAATGGTTCTGACTCTTACTTTTTACCATGATTCCCTTAAAGGCTTCCAGTAAAATCTGTGGTAGAACCAATTTATTAGGCAATATGTGTGTGTGTGTGTATATGCTATATATTTGGAATCATTTAATTTTTATTACTATATGATGACTACATTTGCTGTTAGCAGCTGCTTTATGTACATAGCACATCTTAACACTTGTTTTTGTCCCCTGCCCCTTTCATCCCTGTCTGCTCTTCCAACTCCTGGTCTACTTCTCATTTACAAAAGCTCTATTTCTATTTTCTTTTAATTATCATTTATTTTCATTTTCCTTCCCTCCCCATGGTTCCTTCCCTCCATGTCTTATTCTCCTTCTCATTTGAAAAAGATCTCCCTATTTCCTAATATGTATCTTTTTTTTGCTCTTTATTTATATTTTGGGTTTCTCATAAAGAGAAACTATGCAATATTTAAAATTGTATGTCTGATTTATTTGATTTAATATCTGATCTGAAGGTGCATCATTTACCTATGAATGTAACATTTTATGGCAGGGTAGTATATTTCATATATATATATATATATATATATATATATATATATATGATCGGACTCACTATCCTGTGGTTGCTAGGCAGGCACTTGAGCTGCTCAGCTAAATCCCCACCCCAGTTATCACTTTTCTTTAGCCATACGTCACACCCATGTATGTCACAACACAATCTATAGTAGGTCAATCTTGGACTCATTTTAAATTTAAAGAAATTTGGTCAAGATAATGGAGATTGCTTTCACATATTACCTAATCCAAGTTCTTCTGATGGTAATCTGTTGTATTACCTTGGTACATTTGTCCAAATAAAAAATCAACATTTATTTTCTATTATCAAGTAAATTACAGACTGTATTCAGATGCCATAATTTTTTCCACAAATGTTCTATTACTTTCTTAGGATCCAATCCAGGACATCACATGGTATTGAGTGTGATGTGATTTGGGCTCAGCAGGATAAAAGGGAAATCAAGGTTCTCCAGGTGCAGAGGAGCTCTGATTCGTTCCACTAAGTGGCTTGAATATAAACAATGTAAAGCAGCACCCATTTTTTTCTGACTTTCACAGAAGGATGAAAACACATATTTTAAATAAATTATGATCCATAATATTTTACAAAGCCATTTGTCATATAGTAATATATCTTAACCTTAAACGTAGGGCACTCAGAAAGGAGTGGAACTGCCCATATCTAGTAAATATAGATTTGATGCAAACATAATTTTATTGGGTATGATCATGAGTATTTTACACAAGTCTCTGTTACTTTCCATCCATTCTGGTTTTTTTTTTAATGGGTACCAGGGATCGAACTCATGACTGCCTGCTTACAAGGCAGGGGCTTATGCCGCTGAGCTAAATCCCCAGCCCCTCCATCCATTCTGTTTGAGCAGCAGAGGTTCATATAACTGAAGATAATTTTGCCACTTGAACAATGTTTTGTATTAGGTAACCACAGTAAAAAGGTGAAGTAGGATATAAATAAGTTGATTTGGGGGTGCTTTTATCATTATATGTTACATATTAAAGGTATAAAACAACAGTGACTTATATGATAAACACAAATCGTATTCATATTCTGAAGCTAGAAATAAATGTTATCATTCAATCAAAACAATTTATAACAGATTTATAGAGACTAACTTTTATGATGTATTTCTTGGCTTAATATTGTTAAAAATATATCAGGCCTGACATGTGACTTGATGATCAGGTTTTGTAACGGACATTTGCACAAGAGTCAGGTTAAAATTATGATGGTAAAAAGTATAAGTAGGACCATCTTTGCTCTGCATTTTGATTCTAATATTTTCTTCTTATTACTGGAAACCATGCTGTCCTTGTAGAATTATACAATAGAGAATGTTTAAGTAATTTGTAATTAATACATGGTATAGTCACAAGGTTCAAATAAATATAATAACATAAAGTAGTTCATTAGAAAACAGGTACTGTAATCGCATTACACGGGAATCTTTGCAACATAGCCCCCAGCTGGTAAGTCCACTCCCACTTCTCAAATCACAAGAGAAGGCATGGGAGGTCCCTGCAGGCCGGGCAGAGACCTACAAGTGGCTAACAGTGGCCTGAATTCAGTTCAAGGAGCCAAACGTGCACAAGTTGAACCTCAGCACATGGAGGGGATCTTTGGAACATTGATCCCAGCCAGTAAGAGGACACCCAGCATCCCAAATCACCAGAAGATACACGGAAGGTCCCCATGGGCCTAATTGGACCACTCCCAGTGAGCTCCAAGCTGGTAGCAGATGTCTTCAGTCTGCCCTGGGAAGCAAAAGTGGGAAAGGTGATTCCCAGTGCAAGGCGGAAGTTTTGCAACATTGCTTGAAACCCAGAAATATAGGAAAATGACAAAGTGAAAGAACAAAATGCAATCTCCAACTTCCAGCCCAAACCAGGCAAGCCTAGGAGAAATGGACACAGAAGAAAAGGTAAGCCATACCCTTGAAATTCCTGAAATGATAACAACTGAAGTAATGAAACAAACCCAGGGAGATATAAAAGAACTCAAATAAGAAATAGTCTCCGAGGTAAAAGTAGAAATGAAAAATGTAATGAAAGAAATGCTGAACACATCTAAAGAAGACGTAGTTAAAAATTAGAGGAACAATGCAAAAAGATGGAAACTCTGAATGAACAATATAAGAAACAAATAGAATGCATTAAGCAGATTCAAAGTGATATACAGGAAATCAAAAATACCATCAAAAGTTGGCAAAACCACCTCAATGAAAGTGAAGATAAAAATTCAGACCTCAAAGACAAGATTGCAGCTAGTGAACAGGAAAGGAAAGATCTTTTAAAAATAACAAGGAATCAGGAAATAGCAATTCAACAGCTGCAAGGTGATACAAAGAAAAACAACATAAGACAGATAGATATAAATGAAAAAGAAGGTGACAGCTCAAAAGATATCAAGAGGCTGTTAATAGAAGTAATAGCTGAAAATTTCCCAAACATGAGAAGGGAAACTGACATATAGATCAGTGAAGCATATAGAATTCTATATAACCATAACCAAAACAAAACTACACCCAGACATGTAATAACCAACTTCCCACAAATCCAAAATAAGAAGAGAATATTAAAAGCTGCTAGAGAGAAGAGACAGATCACCTATAAAGGAAAGCCTATCAAAAACACATCAGACTTCTCAACACAAACAATGAAGTCAAGAAAAGCATGGAGTGGACGTATTTCAGATTCTAAAGGAAAAAGACTTCTAACCCAGAGTGATGTACCCTGCAAAACTGTCCTTCAATATGGATGGAGAAATAAGATACTTCCATGACAAAGAACAGCTGAAGAACTTCATGATCAGCAAACCAACCCTGCAAAGAATACTGAAAGACATTCTAGATAGACATAGGAAAAAACTACTATGCAAGGCAAACAATTAAACAGAGTGAAAAGGTAAAAAATCAACAGCAGAAAGATAGCATGTCAAAAGCAAACCACTTATAAATCAATTATAACCACTAATATAAATGTCTTCAGTTCACCAATTAAAAGAAACAAACTTGCAGAGTGGATCAAGAAACATCATCCAACCATATGCTGTCTACAAAAAACCCATCTAAGCCGGGCGCGGTGGCTCATGCCTGTAATCCCAGCACTCAGGAGGCAGAGGCAGGAGGATCGTTGCGAGTTCGAGACCAGCCTGGGCTACAAAGTGAGCTCAAGGCCAGCCTGAATTGCATAGTGAGACCCTGTCTCAAAAAGTCAAAAAAAAAAAACCCCATCTAATCCAAAAGGAAATTTACAGGCTGAAAGTCAAATGATGGAAAACAATACTTGCTGCAACAGGAACCCCCAAAAAAGTAGCGGTAGCTATTCTTATGCAGACAATGTGAACTTAAAACTAAGAGTGATCCAAAGAGATAAAGAAGGTCACTACATACTAGTTAGGGGAAAATTTCAAGAGGGAGAGATAACAATCTTAAATATATATACAGCAAATTTGGGAGCACCCAGCTATACAAAACAAATACTAACAGAAATGCACAATCAATAAGCAATAACACAATTACAACAGGAGACCTTAACATGCCATTGACACAAAGGGACAGATCAGCTACACAGAAAACAAGGAAACAAATAACAGAAATGAATCACATCTGTGAACAAATGGACTTGGTGGATGAATACAAAGTGTTGCACCCAACAACATCAAAATATACATTCTTCTAAGCAGCTCACAGAATGTTCTTTAAAATAGACCATTTACTAGGGCACAGAACATGCTTAAGTAAATGCAAAAGAATTAAATTATCCCATGCATGTTGTCAGATCATAGCAC
The DNA here is from genome assembly GCA_004027455.1 of Hydrochoerus hydrochaeris. NCBI lineage: Eukaryota > Metazoa > Chordata > Mammalia > Rodentia > Hydrochaeridae > Hydrochoerus > Hydrochoerus hydrochaeris. Next base: position 329,182 of record PVLA01000656.1, read on the forward strand.
CATGAAACTAGAAATTAATGAAAAAATAAACTGCAAAACCCCCACAAACATATGGAAATTGAATAATACATTCCTGAACAATCAGTGGGTCACAGAGGAAATTAAAGAAGAAATTAAACAATATCTAACAGCAAATGAAAATAAAAATATATCTTCCCGGAACCTGTGGGACACAATGAAAGCAGTCCTCAGAGGGAAATTTACTGAGGTTAATTCCCACATCAAGAAAACAGAATAAACACAAATACACAAGCTGATGCTACACCTCAAACATCTAGAAAAAGAAGAGAAAGTCAAGCCCAAAGCCAAAAGAAGGGAGGAAATTATAAAGATCAGAACAGAAATCAACGCAATAAAGAGTAAGAAAATAGCACAAAGATTCAATGATTCAAAGAGTTGTTTCTTTGAAAGAATAAATAAAATTGATGAACTCTTAGCCAACATTATTGAAAAAAGTAATGAAAAAAAAAACCTCAAATTCATGCAATAAGGTATGAAAAGGGTGAAATCATTACAGACCCTGTGGAAATACATAAGATTATCAATATCTATTTTGAAAACCTATACTCTCAAACACTTGATAACACAGAAGAAATAGACAGATTCCTAGAAACAAATTATCAAAGCTGCTTTAAGAAGATGTAAATCTGCTCCATAACACAAATTTCAATTAACGAAATTGAAAAGGTAATTAAATCCTTACCAGCAAAGAAAAGCCCAGGTCCAGTTGAATTCACTGTGGAATTCTACAATTAATCCATAGAAAATTTCATGCCAACACTCCTCAAATACTTCAATGAAATTGAAAAGGAAGCAATTCTCCCTAACTCATTCCTGGAAGCAAGTATTACTCTAATACCAAAACCTGAGAAGACCCAACCAAAAAAGAGAACTACAGGCCAATCTCCCTAATGAACATAAATGAAAAAAATTCTCAGTAAACTATTGGTAAACAGAATGCAGCAAATCATCAATAAGATTATCTCCATGACCAAGTGGGGTTCATCACAGTAATGCAGGGGTCGTTCAACATACGGAAATTAATAAATGTAAACCACCGTATCAATAGAGCCAAAGATAAGAATCACATGATCATTTCTATAGATGCAGAAAAAGCTTTTGATAAGGTCCAACACTTACTCATGATAAGAACCTTACAGAAAATTGGAATAGATGGTCTTTACCTCAATATGATAAAAGCCATCTATGACAACTCAACAGCTAGCATCATATTAAATGGCCAAAAACTGAAAGCCTTTAACCTAAAATCAGGAGCAAGACAAAGATGTCCCTTATCACCACTCCTATTCAATATAGTGCTAGAAATACTAGCCAGAGCAATTAGACAAGAGAGAGAAATAAAAGAATTAAGGATAGGAAAAGAAGAATTTAAATTATCATTATTTACAGATGACATGATACTCTACATAGAAGACCCTCAAAACTCCATTGAAAGACTCCTAGGTATAATAAATAAATTCAGTAATGTAGCTGGATACAAAGTCAACACTCAAAAATCAATAGAACTCCTAGACACTAACAACAAATCACTGAGAGAGAAACAAGAGAAGCCACAACCTTCACAATAGCATCCAAAAAAGTAAAAACTTATGAGTCAATCTGACAAAAGAGGTAAAAACATCTACCCAGGGAAAATTATAATTCCCTGAAAAAAGAAATTGGAGAAGACCTCTGAAAATGGAAAGACATTCCTTGTTCATGAATAAGAAGAATAAATATTGTGAAAATGGCCATTCTCCCAAAATTGTTATACAAATTTAATGCAATCCCAATCAAAAATACCACTCACACACTTCACATATCTAGAGAAATCACCCCTAAAATTCTTGGAACCAGAAGAGACTTAGAATAGCAAAGGCAATTCTAAGCAACAAAGGCAAGGCAGGAGGCATCACAATCTCTGACTTGAAGTTATACTACAAAGCTACTGTAATAAAATCATCATGGTATTGGAATAAAAACAGATCTAAAAATTATTGGACCAGATTAGAAGATACAACTACAATTACAAAGAAACTCAGCCACCTTTTCTTGATAAAGGGGCCCAACATGTCCACTGGAAAAAAGATAGTCTCCTTAATACATGGTGCTGGAAAAATTGGCTGTCCATTTGCCAAAAAACTAAAACTATACCCATGCCTGTTCCCATTCACTAAACTAAAGTCTAAATGGATACAATATATAAATATTATAACAGAAACACTAAATCTGTTGGAAGACAAAGTAGGTAGAAATCTTGAAGACATAGGGGTAGGAAGAGAGTTCATGAAAAAAAATCAAACTGCATGCAAAATACTTCACAGAATCAATAACTGGGATCACATCCTATTAAATAGTTTTGTGGGTTGAAATAAATCTCCAGCATAGTGAAAAGAAAATCCACAAATTGGGAAAAATCTTAGTGAACTGTCCCTCAGAACAAGGACTTCTGTCTAGATCATGTAAAGAATAAAATAAGATCAGATCCCCAAAATTCAAATACCCATTCCAAAAATGGGCATCTGAGTTGAATACACAGTTCTCAGATGAAGAAATACAAATGGCAAATAAATATATGAAAAAATGCTCAGCATCATTGGTCATTAGAGAAATGCAAATTAATACAACACTCAGATTTCTTTTCACTCCAGAAAGAATGGCCAGGATAAAGAAAATTACCATCAACAAATGCTGGAAAGTGGTGGAAAAAAGAACTCTTCTGCACTGTTGGTGGGAGTGCAGACTGGTGCAACCACTGTGGAGGTCAGTCTGGAGATTCCTCAAAAGCTGAGATTTGAAGTCCCAATTGACCCAGCTATTCCACTTCTGGGCATATTCCCCAAAGAACTGAAAACATACATGATATATGTGCAACCATGTTTATAGCAGCACAATTTGGTAATAGATCTTTGAAACAACCTAAATGCCTATGAACTGAGGAATGTATAAAAAAATGTGGTTTTTTATATAATGAAATATTACTCAGCTATAAAAAGTGATCACATCGAGATATTTATAAGTAAATGGTTGCAACTCGAGATCATATTCATAAGTTAAATAAATCAAGCTCACATGTGTAAATACCATTTATTCTACCTAGTGTAAGTACATAAGATACAAAAAAACTCAATAAATACAGTGAAAGGATAAGGATCTGCTTAAAGGGAAAAATAATATCTCAGGGAAAATGAGGAAAAAGAAAAAAGGAAGGGAAAATAAAAAATATCTAAAATTATATAAACACACTTAGGATAGCTAAGATGATTGTGCTCAAATTCTGTAAGTTCTTGGAACAAAATAGTTAACATTCACACGATTGGAACAATTGTGCCTATTGTTGTATGGTGATCTGAGGAACTCTTGAAGATCATTATGTAAAATAACAACCCTAGTTGTTTTGAAGGTGTTGTTTACCACCTTGTTTTGAAGGTCTATATTTTTAGTGTTTTGGGCACTTTGCTATTGTTTTTCATTTGTCTTTTTGATTAGTGTTTTGAATGTGTTTTGTTTTTCCCTTTAATACATAAAGGATAGGTATACACATAGAGTCTCAGAGAGGCATAGAACTCATCCTAAATAGTTTATGAGAATCGATTATATAATTCATGATGAAGTGCACAGCTACTTTGAAAAAAAAGAGACACTGTTGTACCCAGTGCTGATTCCGTAGTGTAATGCTGTGAAATTCTGCAATACTGTTATTTTTTGTTCAGAGTGATTCTAGTCTGCTTGGTATTGTTTAATTTCAACATACATGAAAGTATGGACAGCTATTTTGAAGAAAACGGGAGACATGTTGGCAGCCATTTTTGATTTCCCTATTGTCTGTTTTTCATGGCCTGTAATGTCTTCATCATCTTGTTCTGATCAGTTTAATACTATTTTTTTTGTATGAATTCATTTTGTGTGAAGATATGGACAGCTATTTGCAAGAAAACGAGACACAATACGATGACTGTAAGACGGTGATAGTCTCCTGTTGTCTTGCTTTAAAATCTGTGTCTCTTACGTTGTTTTCTTCTGATCTGCTTTGTTTTGTTATGTTTAGTTTTACCATCTTTAAAATAAAATTTTAAAAAAGGAAGAGAAAACAGATATTGAACAGTAAACATTAAAAGAAAGATTAACTTTATTTTTATCCTATAGTCAACCTGCTCCTACGGGACCATTGCATTAGCAACTCCTGAATATTATGCTCTTGAAATATATAAATCTCATAATTCACAAAATCTAGATCCTGGGTACTATTTACATACAATTCATTTCTCTTACTTTAAAAATTCCAGAAAACAGAACAATTTTGTGAACTGTTTCATTCTTGTTCTATGTTTAAATGAGATCAATGTCTGAAATTACAGGTCGAAATACTTTTGCTTCCATTCGCTTTTTAAAATCCTCTTTAGAATTCATCAATTTTCTTTTACATGTATACATTCATTGTGGCTTGCTAAATGGTCCAGTATTTCCATGAATATTGATGAAATTTGTCCATCTTTGCCAAAATAAGGTATATATTTGTTGTCTTTGAGCAAAAGAAACAAAATAACTTACATCCTGTTTCATATGAAATATATATTGTAACTCTTTTCTTTTGAATAAACCCTTGAATTGTGTATAAATTCCCATTCTCTTCTTGAATCTTTTCTGGTTTGATCAAAGAAGATATTACTTTCATCATCTACTGTTCACAAACTTCCAAACAATCATATTCTTCTCTCTAGTGTAACTTTTCTAAACTCCTTGTTTTTAAAAATAATTTTATAAAGTACTAGATATTCCATTCATACATAATTCAATATTATTATTATATGTGCTATTTTACTTGTGTATGTGGTTTCTACAACTGTTAAATGCTAGAGAACTTTTCACTATGTCTAGGGAAAGAAAGTTGTATAACAAAGCTCATGTAGCAAATAAAAAAAATTGTACTTCTCATCTAGTCTTTGAGAATAGAAATTTCAAAGTGTTGTTAGTACCGTTCTACACAGACCAACGAATTTAATAAGTGTTGTTTGGTTACAAGAATAAAATGACCGTACAGATTTGTCACCTGAACATTATCTCAATTGTAATTTGACTTCACTGTAGATCTGTTCTGAAGCACTATATATCTGGAATCACTTTCCTGCTAATTTTATTCTAGCAAAATAACTTCATCTTCTTTATACAACTGAACTGAAAGCAAATAGGTGAACAAAAATGCTACAGTATTACATGTCTTTTCATGAAAGTGTAACCTATAGTTACTGAAAAATTCCTTGTAAATTGAACTGTTATCTTTTTAAAACGAAATGTGTGTGTTAAAATTTTATTTCAAAATAAACATAAAAAATGTCCATGAATTTGCCTACCCTCTGTGGTAGGGGCAAGTCTTTTTAGTTATACAATCAAGGCCATTGTCGTTTTTACACAAATCTCAGCCATGAAACAAAGATTGCCATTTCTATTTTCCTCTTCTTAAGATGGAGCTCAGAGGCTTAAGTACCAAACTAAAAAAAACATTTAATGGGTTCTGTGTGGCATGGCGTGAGGCCCATTGACAGAGTGTTTGTCTAGTATTGTGGTTTAACCTTTAAAAGAGGCCCAAATCCTCACGGAATTAGAGTCTGATCGCCCTCTAATGGTACTGGGAGATGTTGGAGAGCCAGTACCTGGGGCCTCATTGGAGGAAATAGGTAATAAATTTTCCTCATTTAAGATAATTTCTTGAGGTATCTTGCAAAGAAATGGAAATCAGACCAATATCCCTAGCATGGATGTGGCCCTGAGTTTGTTTCCCAGCATCACACACGCATGCAAGTATGCATGTATGTACACACACCACGCTTTTATGATTTTATACTTTCTTCCGTATCTAATTTACCAGTTACTTGTTATTAGTGACTTGATATTATGGAGTTTTCTTTAAAAACTTATTTTAAGTAGAATCTATACAGTATATAAATGCATGTTTCATCAATTTATATACTATTTGGATAGGTAATTCAAATTATGCACATAAGTGGTATAAGCAGTGTCTTGGTCCTCTGTAATTTTGCTCTTAAAAAACACTATAAACTTGTTGTATATGAACAAGAGAAATGATTTCTCACTCCTCTTCAGGCTGGTGGTCAAGATAAAGTTAGTGACACATTCAGCATCCAGAAAGGGCCTGATTCCTGGATGACAGACTGTGTCTTTACATGGTAGGAAAGGTAAGAGGTCTTGTTGTGATTTCTTTTATTATAATAGTACTTATTAATTCATGAAGGCTGTACTTGCATGACCTAATTCCCTCTCATATGTCCCACATTCTAGTACCTTCACCTTGGATGATAGGATATGTTGGGTAATAGGATATCATCATTAAATTTTGGAGAGATAAATATTCTGGCCAAATCAAGCAGGTCCAGAAAAAGATTCAGTTATTTCTTGAAAAATAAACAACTCAACTGTTGGTGGAAGATGTGCCTCATTATCAGGGGGTGCACTTGTCTGTGTCAGAGTGTCTTAGCATGTTGAAGGGAAGAAGGAAACTGTCAGTTCATCTGGTGAGGATGTTTCCTGAACTCAACAGCAGTTGGGATAGCTAAAGTGAGAAAATAATGGGGTGAAAAAAACAAAAATGAGACAGAAGGAACTTCTCCAAAAAATATGCAAAGGATGAGTTTACACAAATATATGTGTAAACATCCGTTGCTTTATATTTCGAAGAGTATCCAATCAAGTGCAATCCCAAAATATCTGCTCAGACATGCTGCGATTTGAAGGAATTATTTCCTGACAAATAATGTCCACAATGAGTTCTTTTTCCAATTTGAACTTGAATTAATTGTCTTATGCAATATTACAAATACCTCTAAAATATATTTTGCAAAAATCTTATTGAATTTGTACTCTGTAAACAGAGTTTAAAAAAATTGACAGTTTAATATTTTCCTTGCTTTTTAATGTCTTTCAAACTCCAGAAACAGAATTGATGAAACCAACCCTCGATTTAACAAAAAGATGTTGAAGGAAATCTTTCAAAATCTGTGCTTTGGGGTCAGAGTCACACTCTCATTTTGCCTACTTAATATCACAATGCTTTGAAAGTTCTTATCAGAATTAAACTCTTTTGAAATATTCCCATCATTAAAATATATCTTTAAAATTCGCCATTAGTCAACGTTATCATCCAGTGTGCTAAAAATACACAAATGGAAATTAGATTCAGTGAGACACTCTCTTGCCAGGAGTCCCTATATTTAGCAAGCAGGTGACTATTTTCAAATTAAAGATTGTGTCTGTTACATAAAATGTTCATGCATTAAAATACTCAGTTATTTTAAAAATGTCATCAATGTTTCCTGAGCATGAAACCCCAGAGGCATTCTCCCCACTACCAGGAACTAGGAAAGGTCAACATTCTTTTGAGACCACAATGCAAGATCATACACAAGAGGAACAGAACTCCATTCTCACCTGGGTTATATAGCAGTGTGCCGCTCATTCTAAGTGGCCAGAGTAAAGATGCCTAATTTCTTTTGCTAAAACTAGTTTTCTATCTTATAGCTCTAGGCTGCTGTCACTTTCTTTCTTGTCTCCTTACTATGGACATAATTTTCAAATGAGCACTCTGTTATTTATTCATTTTTCCTGGAATATATTTTGCCTTTGCTGTGTCATTGGAAGTTTTTAAAGTATACAGTGTTGTATTTGTGAATTAGAAAGACAAATCCTGCAATAGATTTAATGAGTTTTCATTCTCACTTTACTCCACTACACCTCAGAGGGGTTTTTGGCAAATGCTGATATCAGCCCATTCTTGAACAAATGATTGTTAAACCTAGAAGTTCATTTTTGTTAAAATATCTCTGTGCTAAATTTTTAAAATGAATGCCACTTTTATCCAGGAAAATATAATTTTTGCTCTATTGTCAGTGTTATCACCAGAGCTGCACAAGTCTTGAAATAGAAAGATGGCATAAATACCTGGTACTGTGCTAATAAAAGCACTAATGATGCTTTTTTTGTGGGCCAGGAAAATCTTACAACATTTTCAGGGAGGTGCGTGTGTGTGTGTGTGTGTGTGTACGTATGTGTGTTCATGCATATGTATATATACACACATATTTTTTCCTTTCTGGTAGATACACATATATGATGTTTCCCTTTCAAATTGTGTTTAAAACATCAGGTATCCTTACTTCAGTGTTTATGTAAAGTCACTTGCTTAAAAGCAAAATTTCTTGAGATACAGAAACCAATATATTGTTATAGAAATGACATTTATAAGACAGCCTTATTACTTGTCCTTTCTGCAGTATTGCTGGTAATTGAAGATACCGCCTTATTTTTGATTACCTGAGATTTCAAACAATTTGCACATATTTAACTGTGGGAGGTAATTGGCAGGTTTGATTATTGTAACAGTCACAACTGAGAAATACAAAACCGCACTTGCTTTTCAAATAAATTAAGCTGACTTTTATTTGACCTTAATATCAAATCTTTCTATGAGCATCCTTATACATCAATTGGAAAAAAGAAGAGCAATTACTATTTCTAAATATTTATCAGTTTTAAATATTGCTAAATTCTTAATAGTATAACTTCACTGTGAACCGTGACTATATGAAATACAAAAACGTATTAAAAAAAACTAAAAGGAACCCATGAGTATCACCTAAGTCAAGAAATAAAACATTAACCCCTCTCAATTCCCATGATGTGCATCCATTCAATATGTAAAAATGTGTGCAACCGAAGAACAAAATAAAAGAGATTGTAGAAAATGTAGAGAAAGAAGTTTTACAAAAAAAAGTGTACTGAGAGAGGGAGGAAAAAAGGAGGAAAGAGTAAAGGGAAGAAAAAAATTAAAACGCATACAAGAACCAAAAGCCTGTGAAGAATTTAATCATTATATATATATATATATATATATATATATATATATTACCAATACATATAAAAGAAAATATTTTTTTCAAAAAATGCGTGCATCCTTGAAATGTACAACTGGGTTATACTATCTTGTACTTGAGATTTGAATAAATAGCATCAATGCCATCATACTATACAAAGGGCCTTATTTGTATTTTTCACTTACCATGATACAACTAAGATTCAGCCCTGTAGTCTATGTATCTATAGATCATTCATTTTCTTTGTTCTATGGCAACACATTATGTGCATATACTTAGTTCATGCCATTGTTTGTGAATATCTGGGTTCTTTCCCAGGATGCAACTATTAAAATCAACACTGATAAAAATATTCTTCTACATGTGTTCTGATGTGTGTATGTACTAGATTGTCCGAGTTCTATACCTAGGAATAGAATTTTTGATAAAAATATATTTAGATCATCATCTGAGCTGGTTGAACGAATTTAAGCTCCTACCAATATCATATGAGATTTGGTTTTCTTCATATCCCGGGTAACTATGAAGAATTGTTTTCATCTTTGAAAATAGAAGGGCTATTTAGTCATTTAATTTTAATTCTTGAATTGTTAAGGATGTAGCAATCTATTGCTGTGTTTATTATCATCTTAAATATCCTTGTTTGTAAAGTTCCCATTCACGTTTTTTAAACGTTTTCCCATTAGTTTTATTTTTATTACCAATATAATTTTTGAAAAAAAATGTTTTGTGAATTGCAAAAATTATAGAGCAGTGATCAGCCTCTGTGAGACCTGGAATCCAAACCCCTGGAAAATAACAACTTGGCAAAGAGCAGGAAAATAGATGACCAGGAATCAGGAAGGAACTGACAGGAAAATTAGAAACTGCACAGAAGTTCACAAAAATGGCTAAAATGAAGAGAATGAAACAAAGATGTCTGGGAGGTGACCATGGCTTACGGGAAGGACAGTCTATCTCTGCTGAGGCATAACAGCTTCCCAAGGCTAGGAGGTTCGAGGAGAAATGACAGATGGGTGTTGCACTTGAGTCCGAAGGTGCTCACATTAAGTACATCAGGATACTAAGCCATTTCCTTCTGCTTACCTCCAGCACAGATAAGAGGTCTGATTGCTTTCTCCATCTAAAAGTGTAAATGAGGACATTCCTCACCTTGGACAGTTGCCATGGAAAGGAGTAAATAAGCTAAGTATTCTGTGTAAAAGGAGGGCACCTCCCAAACCAGCATCCTGTAAAGCTAGACAGACAAAACCATGACTTGCTGAACTACCAAAATGAAGATAGTAGGAAAAAAAAACATTCATTCAAAACTACAGGAAATGTTTTTCTTCTTTTGGATACAGATTTTTCTTATTCTTTCATCAACTCTATGAGCTTTGGGGGGATTTGACAATTTTCTTTTATTCTTTTTTTCCTGTTTCTTTTCTTTTTATTGCTCTTATTTTTTCTTTCTCTACCATTTTTCTTTTATATTCACTTTTTTTTTGCTCTTTTTGTAATACAATTAATATCTGTCTAATCCTTAATAGGATCTTTAATGTCATTTTTCTCTCTTCTTTCTCATCTTCCATTACTTAGTTCTTTTCCAATTTTTCTTCTTTCTTTCTCCCATTATTATTATTACACATATAATTGTTGTATCTAGTTGATAGTTACTCTATGCCAGTATGTGGCATATTAATTTGTATGATTAAAGGTGGTGCATTATTGGTTCTTCTGGGATGTCAATAACCACTTTGTCTTTGATGATATTATTGTTGTTAATTTAGTGGCTATAACCAGGTTAGCATAATTATTGCTCTTAATAGATTTTCTGTGTAGGCCCACCCCTGGAATATCTTTGCATCTTTAACAATACTCTAGTACATTTCCAGAAACCCAAGTGCTGGGCCAATTAAATTGTAACTTCCCCTCCCAAATTAATGGAAGTGATCAGATATTGTCAAAAGCAATGCTGATTGTTAGTCATGCCCAGAATGCATTACTGAAAAGCAAACACTAACTATAGAGAATTCCATACTAGCAAAAATACCTTCCCACTATACTACACTTGATCTTAGCCAAAAGGCTGAGAAACAATACCCACAAACCTCAACCCAAACAAAATAAAGAATCACACAAAAACACTAGAAACATGAGAAAACAAGGCAACAAAATGTGTTTAAAAATTTCCAAGCCACCCAAATCAAGCCATGGGTAATTGAGCAGGAGGAAATCAAATGCCACGCAGTTGAGCTAGTTGAAATAGTAATAGATTAGAGTATAAAACAGATTGATATGGTTGTTGGATATCTTAAAAAAGAAAAAAAAACCTTAAGTGATAATAAATGTAATAAAACCAGCAGGCAACTTACAGAATACTAACAAAAAGCTAGATGAGCTAAAGAAAATGGGGAAAAATTATTGACCAGCTTAGCAATGAATCCCAGGCCATGAAAATGTTCTAACCAGAAATCTAGATGATTAATACACTGAAAGGAGAGAAAGCAGATGCAACCAATATTAGAGTAAAATTTAATAACAAAGAGAGAAGGCTGGTGCATGAGAAGAAATATTCTTCACAAATGTAGTTTAAAAAAAGAGAGAAAGAGACCATAAAAATAGATTTGGTAGCTGCTTGATAATGTGAGGAAGACTAATGTAAGATTCGATGGAATGAGTGGGAAATCAGAATACAACACCAATGGCATAAATATTTGCTAAACAAAAGGAGATTTTTTTCAATATAGGAAAAGCATTGTATTAAACATACTGTTAAGTGAGCTGTATACATCTCAAATAGTCATGATCAGGAAGAATTTCCACAAGACACATGATAGGAAAAATCTCAGAAGTCCAGCATAGGGACAGAATTTAAAAACTGTGACAGAAAAGGGGCGAGTGACTTATGCAGCTAAAACCAGTAGAATTAATTATAGCAGACTTCTGAACACAAATTTTGAAAACCAGGAGAGTTTGATGTGAAGTGTCTGAAACCCTAAAAGAAAACAACTTACAGCCCAAAGCTGTGTATTCTGCAAAATAATCTTTCATGATTGAGGAAGAAATAAAACTATTTCTATGACAAAGAACACCTTAAGAAATCCATGACTACCACATCAACACTATAACAATTATCAAGTATATTCTAGAAAGAGACAATAAGGTAAATAATGTCAAATTGTCTAAAGGAATGAATGCACTAGGCAGGGTGAGATAATAAAAGGGGAAAAAAGGGAATCAGAAAGTGAAAATTAATTCAATGAGAGGAATCTGTCAATATCTATCTCTATATGAATGGTCTCAATTTCCCAAATCGAAATATACAGATTGGACCAAGAAACAAAATTCAACAATATGTTGCACAAAATAAAAATATTTAATCCAAAGTTTCACACAGTAATAATCAAAGGACAGAAACTAACAATCTATATAAAAGGAACCTAGGAGAAAAAATAAAAACAGGAATAGCTATCCTAATTTCAGTGAAAGAGGAGTTCAAGCTAAAAATGCCTAGAAGCGACCAAGAAGATTGCTTGTTTCTTGGTTTTTTTTTGAAAGAGAGATTGAAAAAACACAGAAAAGAAAAATAAAAAGCAAGAAACAACAGGAAAAAAACCCAAAACAATACCAATATAGGCTTTCAAAATAAGATGACAGGAACTTAACAATGTTGTTACATTGCATATTACTACCTTCAAAAGAGTTGCTTAGATTACCACATATAGGCATGCAAAATGATCACATCATGAGTATTATTTGTTGTTTTCCAAGAACTTTTAGAATTAGTAGTATAATCATCTTAGCTATCTTATGTGAATATATATAAATTTGTATCTTTTCCTTTTCCTTTTCTTCTTTTCTCCTTTTCCCTATCCCAGCCCTTTTCCCCTTTTAGCCGTTTCTTACCCTTTCACAATATCTACTTTAAATTGGGGATCTCATTTACTCTTTCAGCTTCTTACGCTAGGGGACAATATGGTATTTACACATGTGAGTCCGATTTATTTCACTAACGAGTATGGTCTCAAGTCACATCCATTTACCTATAAACGCTTAGGTGTGATCAGAAGACTACATATTGGTAAGGAAGCAATTCAACAGGGACAGATTTTATATATATATATATATATATATATATATATATATATATATCATATAATATTATATAATACGCCAAATATGGGCACATGGAATGGCATAAAATAAACACTATGTACACAAAGGGACAGCTATAAACCAGCACAATTACAGTGCAGGAAGTTATCACAAATAGATCAACTACACAAAAAATTAACAAAGAACTGTCAAATTTGAATCACACTTATAAACACTTTATACCCATAAAGTGTTCCAAGAACAGAGTATACATTCATTCTTCTCCCCAGCACATTACACTTTCTCCAAAACAGCCAACTCACTGGCCCACAAAGTACAATTAAGTAAATGCAAAAAAATGAGAATTAGCTCATGCATAGTAAACTAGAAGTCAATAGCAAAGGAAAAAAAAGAAATTCTGTAAAGGCATGAAAATTAAATGATGCCTTCTTGAATAATCAGTGGTGTCTTGGTTAATTTCTTACTATTGAGACAAATTACCAGGCAAATACACATTAAGGGAAGAGAGGTTTAGTCTATAGTTAGTGGCTTCCAAGGTAGGGTGGCACTACAGACAAAAAAACAAAGTATCAAGGGGGGGCATAATATGTTCTGCAGGCTACATGTGTAGTGACCCACCTCCTGCCACCATGTCCTCTTCCCAACATCACACTCAGTTACAAGCCCATCAATGAATTAATCCAGTGATGAGAGTCACACACTCACGTTCTAGTCACCTCCCAGTAGTCCCACCTATAAGCATATGAGACTTTAAGGAACATTTTTAGTTATAAACCATAACAATGGGTTTTTAAATAAATCAAAGATGTTAGATCCTCGAACCATCATGTCAGACCTATGGGAGACAATGAGAAAAGTCCTAAAGTGGAAATTTATAGCTCTGAAAAATCACATCAGAAAAAGAGCGCAAGTCCGAATAAACAGCCTAATGATGCACCAGAAGTTTTTTTTTTAAACCCCAATCCAAAGCTAGCGCAAGGAAGAAAATTATGAAGATCAAACTACAAATTAACAAAATCATTTCTAAAAATGTATACATAGCATCAGTGAATCAAAAAGCTGGTTCTTAATTCCAGCACTCTAGCAGGCTGAGACAAGAGCATTGCATGTTTAAGCTCAGCTGGGGAAATTTCGTGACTTAGTGAGACCCTGACTCAAAGAAAAAAAAATAGAAAAGAGTTAGGGATGTAGCTCATTGTGAAGGTCCTGTGTTCAGTTCTTAGTACCACAAAAACAAACAGAAAGAGGGGTCAACATCTAGTTGGGTGAGACATTGCTGAGAAGCTGTGCTAAATAAGGATAAGCAAATGACAATTGCATATGATATCATGGAAGAGGAGTAGAAGGAAAAATAGGCCTGTTGCATTGGATTAAAATACAGGTGTCGCTGTGTGTTTATTAAGAAACAGAACATGCTGGGCAGTGGCTGCAGCTTAGTGGTAAAGTAACTGCCTACTATGCATGAGGTTCTGGGTTCAAGCCCCAGTACCACAAATGAAACCAAATAAAATTTTGGGTGTGGTGATGCATGCTATGGTGGAGGCTGAGACAGGAGGATTGTAATTTCAAGGCCAGCCAACTGAAATTTCAAGACAACTTTATGGGACACTGTCTAAAAATAAAATTGACAAAGGACTGAGCATGTAACTCAGGACTCCTGGTTTCACTCTCTGAAATTTTTAAGAGAAAAAATAACAATAACAATAAAACAGTTTCAAAACAGGTTAGTAGGAGACTTACAATCATTAATACACTGCATACTGTTGTCTTAGTAGTAATTACTCAGAGTACAAGACATTCAAATGATATCTTGTTCAAACATTTACACAACCTTTTTTTTCAATGAACTAAGACAAACTACCTGCATAACTATCTTAGCTACCCAGTACACAAATAAATTTTTCTCTTTCTTTCTTCTTCTTTGTTCAAGTTTCTTTTTCCTTCTTTTTTTAAAGGGGGGTCTTTCTTGTAGCTCAGCCTGTCCTCAAACTCAAAAAATTTTCCTGCCTCAGCCTCCCAGGTCCTGGAATTGCAGGTGTGTCCTACCATGCCCGGCCTACTACCCCTTTCTTTGAAAAGCTTCTTTCTCCTTTCTTAATAGGTATTTCCTGAGCACAGTTTCTCATTCCATGTAAGTCTTCATCACTGTTCAGATATTCAATGATGCTTTTCTGTCTTTCTTTATCCTTATTAGCTCATCTCAGCCAGTAGCATGGCTAAACTGTATTTATATGCATGCAATGTTATGTTCCCTGGATGGGCTCTCACCCAAACAGAACAGAAAAATCTCTCCATGCCTCTCAGTTTGGCAACAAGAACCCTCCACCCCATTTCCCTGGTGCAGGGAACCCATAGAAGGCATCCTGTACCCCTTGCTCAGTGGCGAAAAACACTGTGGACATCCTGCACCCACCCTGCCTCCTCTGTCCTGAAAAGCACCCAAATTTTCACCTGTCTCAGGAAGGTCTCTTTCCTAGCAGAATCCTCCCCATCCCATCCCATCCCTAAACTCCCATATGAAACGTGCTTTTATCCCTTGATTGGGCCAAAGATCAACTTGTCTGCAATAAAGTTATCGCTATTTGCTTCAACCTTACCTGCCTCAGTGGTCTCAGTTGTGCCTTGATTTAGCCTAACAACTATTAACACCAAAATACATACCCTCAACCCTGACCCCCTCTCACCTCAGAACTTCAGACTTACTTAACCAACTTGTGAGCTACACTTGGATGTACAAATCAATTTTAAACCTTAACATGTCCAAAATAGAAACCTGATTCAAAAATTATTATAATTGCCAGGTGTGGTGGTCCACACCTTTGTTGCCAGGACTCAGAGACTGAGGCAGGAGGATCACTGTGAGTGTGAGGCCAGACTGAAGTACATAAGGAGACTCTGTCTCAAAAACAGAACAAAAACAAAAAACTATAATTATTAATGTATGTATAGATAAAAAAACTAAAAATATAAATGCCACAATTGGATAATCTAGGAGATTGCTGTACAATTCTTGTTATTCTTATATAAGTTAGCAATTATTTCAAAATAAAAAAGTAAAACAAAAATCCCCAAGAAAAAAAATGTTATTTCTTTGAAAGAATAGCAAAATAGGTAAATCCCTAGACAATCTTACAAAAACACAAAAAAGAAAGCCTCAAAACTATACAATTAAGAATGAAAAGGCAAAATCGCAGCAGACATGACTGAAAACGGTGAGATTTTATAACTGTCTTGAGAGCCTGAACTCTTATAAATTGGAAAATTGAGAAAAAATGGGTAGATTCCTATACATATATGAATCACCAAAACTGAAGAAAGATTACATAAAGACCTTGAACAATTTAATAACATGCAATAAAATTGAAGAAGTAATAATAATAATCAATAATAAAAACCTACAAACTAAGAAGATTCCAGGTCCCAGGAGATTTGCTGACAGCTTCTAGAAGAACTTTAGGCAAGATCTAATGCCAGTACTTCTCATATGTTTCAAAAAAATTAAAAGGATAGTAGTACACACAAAGTTATCCCTGATGGCTAGCACCACCTTGATTTCAAAACCAGAAATTGATTCAACAAAAAAAAGAAGGAAAGAAGAAAAAGAAAGAGAAAGAAAGGAAGAAAGAAAGAAGAAAGAAAGAAAGAAAGAAAGAAAGAAAGAAAGAAAGAAAGAAAGAAAGAAAGATCACAAGCTAATCTCTTTAATGATCATAGATGCAAACATCCTCAACAAGATTCTGGCAAAAAATTGCAACACATCATTAAAAGAATCAGCCATATTTATACAGAAGATTCATTGCAAGAAAGAGGGAATAGTACAACATATGTGAATCAATAAATATAACTCATCACATAAACAGAAGCAAGGACAACAATCACATGATTGTCTCAACGGAATCTCTGGTGATGGTGGTCAGGGTTAGATGGAGCCTCTCCTCTCTCCTGCTGGGTCTGCAATTATCTGGTCTTGACCTAGATTCCCAATCTCCCAAATGAGGGCACAGCAAAGACTTAAATAAAATGAGACAAGTGTTATGCTTTTAGGGCTCCAGGAGGATCAAAACCCTTTAGCTGAGTTCAAGACTCTCAGGGCTAAAAGAAAGTCTTCTCTGGACCACCCATATTTATTAGGTCCAAAACACAGTGCAGGAAAACTGAGGAAAGCACGGGCAATGAGTAGAACCTTGGGAGTCACTTCAAGGACTTAAGGGGGTCTCCAAGTAATAAATCATGTCAAATTAGGAGAACCATCTTATTTTCATACTGACACAGTAGGAGTGAGACCGTAGGAGTAATTCCTGCAGCTGCAGTCTCTATCTGCTTATTTGATGTCTGAGCCAAATGTCCTCAGCTGTGCCCTTGTCTCACCCTTTCAGGCCACTAGAGGCCTTAGCCAGGGCCAGTGATTCATAGAGGTTCAATTACTGTAAATCAGCTCCCGTAGCCAAGCAAGGGACCAAGGCCTAGGACAGACTCACAGATAAACGTAGAAAGCCAATTAGTTAATTTTAAATCCTGCTCAGAGCTGCTTTCTAGTGGTCTCCAACATGCAATCCGTGTCTAAAGTTATTTTTTTTATTTTGAAAATAAACTAAGATTAATAATATAATGACACAACGTTTAAAGGACTAAATATATTTCTTCTTTGAGTCAGTTTGAATACATCATAAATTCAATGATGAAATACCTATTTCATGCAAATTTGCTTTTCTTTCTTCCCTTCCCTCCTTCCCTTTCTTCTGCCTTTTGTTTTTTCTCCTTATTATTTCTTTTTTCCATGCAAGGTGATCATGATATCATTTACAATTTAATATCTGGAAAACATCTAGTGACATTACCTTTTCAAAATTATAGCTATGAATTAAGGGTTCTTTTGGCTTCATTGTGTTCTGCTTTGACAAGACCAACCAAATATTTATCATTAACGTTTTCAGAAAATTGTCTTCTGGAGTAATTGATGCTATTTTTTGTTTCTTTTTATTTCTCTAATTCTTTATCTTATCTTTATTTTCCCACTCTAAATTTTTATGATATTTTTCTAAGTTCAACAGAATGTTACAAATATCTATGTTCATTCTTGTTATAACATACAAATTAAAGGCTATAATTATTGAATACTGTAAATATGAACCAGTTAATCTTGTCAATTTCAGTGAATTAAGAAAAATTCAGAGAAGCTATTGTATTGCAAGGTTACTGCTACAGTTAAACTGTATTGTCAATTTAATTGGCTTCTCAACATTTAAGGGGATCAGTAAAACACAGTTCTGGTTGTGCTTGGCTGGTCCCTAGAGACATGATGATGTTTCGTGCTCTGTTTTCTGGTGGCCATGAAGTGTTCAGATTTGCTTCACCTTACCTTCTACCATGATGACTATGGAGTCAATCTTACAAAACTATGAGATGAAATAAACCACTCCTTCTATAAATTGTGGATATAAAATTGTTGTCCAGAAATGGGAAAGATGGCTGTATAGTAAACTGGAAATACTGATAGGAGTTGAGTCATTACTGTGATTGTACCTGATCATGTGGCTCAGGAGCCTTTGGGACTGGCTTGTGGGGGAAACTTGGAAAGCATCTTAGTTACTGTCCTATCCCTGAGACACAATACTTGATGCCCAGAGTTCTAAAGTGGAAAGGATTATTTTGATTCTCACTATGTAGAAATTTGAGTCCATAGTCAGTTGGCTCCAAAGCTGGATGACATGGCAGAGGAGCTTTCCCAAAGCATGACAGTCAGGAAGCAAGGAGACATCAAGTGCGGAGGGCAGGACATATGTCCTCCCAGGCCACACTCCCAGTGACCCAACTTTTCCAACCAGGATTCACTTCTCAACATAACATTTAGCTATAAAATCAGTAGTGAACTAATCTATTCACAATCAACACACCTCCTTGATTATATAACTTCCAAAAATACCACCTATGACAGCATGAAAGCTTTGTATGGACATCTAGATATAAGCCATAACAGAAAGGTATGGAAATGAGATCCAGAGAAGCCTTAAAGTGCTTTATAGAGTTCCTGATGGGTGTGTCTTCTTGCAGATAAAAACGCCAATAGGAAAGTAAACAGTTCAGCCTAGGTTCAGAAGGTTTTGGTTGGTAAAAAGCATTACACTGGTTTTTGGACTGGAGGTCATGAGTGCTACATTTTACAAGAAAATTTGTACATATTTTACTCATATTCTGAGATTTTTCAGGACACTCATAAAAGGTGGTAGGCTACTTAATCTGGCAGAGGAAATTTCAAGGCAAGTTAATATTCAGACTATGACATGAGTACTGCTGGCTACTTTTAGCCAGATTTATATTTATAGTGAGACTCAAGAACATACAGCAGGGAAAACAAAAGATTTGGAAAATTTAAATTTTGGCTTGATGTAAATGATACATAAAATTTGGAACAAAAGTGTGATTAGCACTGAGGAGATTAGCACTATTTCAAATAAAGCATGCATTTTGTACAAGGTCAAGAAGAAAGACTCCTTAAGAGCATTTTAGAAGTTATTAAATCCTTGTCTATCACTGGTTTGGGGTGCAAAAGTGTGGCATTTCTCTTGTGAAAAAGAGTCCCTGGCATTCTTGGTTAAGAAGGACTTCCTCAGGCTTCTGTTTCCTGAGTTTATTCCATGGTGCTCAGCCATGCAGAGACTCAGTGACTGCTAAATTTATGGCCCAACTACTCCTCGTTGGATGCAGATCTTTGTATCCTCCATATGATGCTGGTTTTACAGGCTTGAAGAATGCAAGAGTTGTAGGGTCATAAAAGTTTCCACCTAGATATCAGATGAACTCCTTAAATGCCAGAACATACATATGCATGAAAATGTTGGTGAGCCTGCTGTGATCCTCTGAGAGAAGAGTACATGAATCTATTTAAGTGAGGTTGAGTTTGTAGAGATTGCAAAATGTAGAGATTCTAGGAACTTGTAACATTTATGGAGTGAAGTTGCAACAAAATCAACCAAAGTTTTAAAATCCAATTTGGTTACACAAGCAAGGATATGCAGTGAGGCTTCCCAAATCCTTTTGAATCCATGTGTTACTACCAAGTACCTAAGATGCCATGAGACTTAATATTGATCCTACTGAGTTTCACACTTGCTTGGATCCAATTCTTTTTTGTTATTCTGTTCCTCTATTTTGGAATAGGAATCCTTGCCCTGTATAATTATATTTTAGGATTATGCAACCTTTTTTTACGAATTTTTCTGAGGCTAACAGATAAAAGTTTTACCTGTGTCTCAGAGGATATGTTGGACTTGGAATTCTGAGCAATGGTAGAACTGTTGAGACTTTGGAGAAGTTATTCCATTTTTGGTTGTATGAGGGATATATTTATCATAGGTTACAGAACAATGAATTTGTTATTGTTTTTATTGGTTTTTGTTTGTTTTATTTGGTTATGTATGTCTTGAGAAGATGCCAGTATGTATCTGTTTGATATGGGATATACTTGTGTCAGGTAATTTTGATCATCAACTTGAATGGTGCTCAGTCATGCAAGACATGTGATTGATGGTGAAGGCTTTGACACCATCAATGCTTTGACCTATGCCGGAATCCAAATTATAAAATATTGTTTGGAGCTGGGGCCCCCTTTGAATGTGAAACAATTAACACCATCCTTCCATGATACATGCTGTGAAGTATTTGCCTTGGAACTAATCCACCATCTTCTGAAACCTCTGAAGTTGTGAGTCTATATAAATCTGTCCTGCTTAACTCATGTGTGTTGAGCATTTTGTCCCACCAATGGGAAATCTGACCCAAAAAGTATTGGTTGATTTTTTTATTAAAATTATTCCTAAACATTTTGTGAATGTTGCAATAGTCCAAATGAAAAGGGATTTATACAATTTCTTTCTTCTATCTTTATTGCTGGAAGGTATGAGCATAACTGATAATTGATTTTAAGGCTGACTTTGTATCTTCACAGTAAAATTTTATAGATGGCATGAGAACAAACATTCTAATGCTACTCCCTAATTTAGAGGGATATATTCGATATGTTCTACAGTTTTAATACATAGAATTAAGCCCATTGCTAAAGTCACATTCTACCTCTGTTTTGATGAGTTTTTTTTTAGTGTTTGTTGTATTATGATTGTTTTTGTTTGATGTCACATATTGTGATAATCAATTCATATGTATCTATCCATTCTGTTACTACATGATGTACTTAAATCACAAATGGGAATGTATTAATCCATAAATACATTTCTTATTTATAAATGCAGAGATGCTCTAGAAGCTAAGCACAACTGGCCCCATGGTCTATGTTTCCACAGGCTATTCTTCACCCAAAGGAACAGAGCTCAATGGTGAAGCAGCTGATGATAGATCAGAAATAAAGAAGGATTACACATTTGTTATGGCTTCCTAAAGTCAAGAAAATGCTCAGAAGGACTCCAAAGGATACAGTATTTAGCCTGAATGACCTCCCACTAGTGAAATTAGTAGCAAATATGGGCTCCCACATCAAAATTAACCTTATATTAACAAATGATTTGAGGATTAAAATAGTAATCCATGTTTTCTTCTTATAAACAAATACATAAATAATCACATAAGTGGCATAAATCACAGAGACAAGTACATATCTTTTGTCGAGACTGTGTAGTCTGAATCTGCTACGGTGTACATCTGAAATATCCCTTCTCATGTTTTCATGTGTGTGTAAGTGATCAGATCAGCAGTGTGCTGTACACATCAGTGAATTCGGCCATTGATGAGATCAGCAGGTGAATGTGCTGCTGGTGGTATGGCCTGGCTAGAGTTGGATCACTGAGGGCATGACTTGGAAGAGCATATCTCCCTCTAGATCTCCTCCTTTCTCTCTCTACTTCCTGGTCTCCCTGATGTGAGATTGTTTCTTATGCAAGGCCTTTCCACCATGCTGTTTGTGTCGTGAAGCCAGCCAACCACAGTCTGAATCCACTGTGACTTAAGAATCGAATAAACCACTCCTCTCTTATATTGTGGATGTATTTTATCCCAGTAAGAGAAAATCTGACTAACACAGTCCTGATATGATTAAATATTGCCTAGGCACAAACCAAAGCCCATTTTTAAAGTGTAAGAACTGAACCTTCCCAAATTTTCAAGCTACTGAAAAGCTGAGACATTGATGATCTATTCTAAATTGAAGAAGTCCAAAAGAATTTTACACCTAAATGTATTGAAAGATATTGGATTATATACCTGCTCAGAAGAGTAAGAGGTGCTCAATAAAATATCACCTATATTGTGTGTTCTCTGAAAATGTGATATCATTTTAAACATTTTAAATTGAATTAATGTAACAGGGTATGCAATAAGGTCCCTACTTTTGTTGAAGTAAACAATTAAATTTTTAGAGGTCACTATTCACTATCAAATGTTTCAAAGAGCACTTTTGCAGGCATGTAAATAAAATGTATTTTTTCAGTGTGGGAAGGGACAAATGAAGTGGAGCAGATGGAAAAGTATCCTAAAATGTTGAAAAATTAGGGGAATTGGAAGAATTTTTGTAGAGGGTATGAGCTTTTTGTGCTAGGCTTTAAAATTTCTTAAAGTTGATGTCCTATAGAGTGAATGGTACTCCGTGTTGTAAAGGAGTTGTGAATTACTGGGGATTATCAAGCAAAATCAATTATGACCACCATGTGTAGAACAAGTTATACTGGATGGAACTCAGGGTACACTAATGGAAAGATGAAGTTGTAAGAAACTTCATGGCCCTATCTGGAGGTTGTGGCAAGGGGATATTATACAGAAGTGGAGGAGGAAAAGCAAATCACTGGACAGGACCAAAGGCTTAGAGAGAGATATTAAGTATCAGTGAGGAGTTTGAGTTACCTTTAGCTTGCTGGTGTCCTAACTATAAGGCTTGGTTTTAATCAAAGTTATTAGGAAAGTTCCCAAAGGGCAAGTAAGTTAGGCAGGCTTTAAAGGGTTAAAAATCTGGTTTATTAATTGGGTTATTTTGTAAACAGGTGTATTTGCAAAAACGTGAGTTTGCTGCCACCCATCTTTGAGCTAACAGGTCTCGGTCTATTGTGAAAAAGTTAATAACCTAGGAAGCAAATTACAGTATCTACCTTTAGCTTATTTATATGACAAGTGTTTCTTTCATTAGAATCTCTGCCTTTATTGGTTTACTTGGTTTTTTATTTAATATAATTATTAATCTGCATGGGTTTAAGTGTATTCATTTGCTGTTTGTTTTCCAACTATCTCATCTTTCATTTTCTTGGTTCATCTTTTCCTGACATTTCAGGCTCACCAGATAGTTTTAATATTTCATTTTAATTACTGTTTCCTTTTTAATTATAATTCTTGTATTGCTTTTAAGTGTTTTCATGGATTATAGTACTATACTATGGATTATAGTAGGCATGATTAGTACATCACAGAATACTTAGAGCTCATATTCTTCACATTTCTGTGCACATAAGACTAAAAAATCCATCTGTTCCATTTTGGTGCTATTGCTATACATTTTACATTTACAAATATGTTAAACTCCATACAGTAAAGATGTTTTCCTTTTAAGAGTTATTTGCCTTTCATAAATGTTAAGTGAAATCTTTAAATATGACTTTTCTATTCCTTCATACTGACCTTTTATAATGTTTGACATTTCTTCCCATATATCCTGTTTTCTATCTGGTATCATCTTAGCCACAATGTGAATCATCACAGAAATTTCTGAAGGACTTCCTGTGAATGGCTTCCTCTTCATCCAGTACACAGTAAATTAGAATAAATAGCCCCTTTCAACATTGACTTTTAGATCAACAAGCATTTTCAAAGGTACATGAAAAATCCTCAAGGAGAAAAATGCTAAGGTCTTGAAACCTTAGTTTTAAGAACTACTTTTGCCAATTACTGCTGTGTATTAAAAGAAAAATTATGTAGTCCCAGTGAATCTCATTCTTTTAGTCAGAAAAATTGAATAAATACAACCTATTTTTTATAGTTGATGCATTGTTTCAACCTGAGAAGTTTAGAATTTTAACTACGAGACTCAGCAGGGAGCCAGGGTACTTACTTTGTAAACATCCTGAGCCTGTGCAAGAGGAGGGCGCAGAAGTGGTGTGAATGCTACATCAGCCTGCGCAGTGGTGGTAGTGGTATCGGTGGCGGTAGTGGGGAGCCTGCCTCCGATATAAATGAGGACAAGGGGTTTGCTTCTACCCATTTTACCCTTGTTACTTTGCTGTCTTATGCAGCCTCAAAGTGTTTGTGCCCTACCACCCTGCCTGGGAGCCAACTGACTATGGATTGAAACCTCCACAAACTGTGAACTAAATAAACCTGTCCTTACTTAATTTTGGCTTTTGGGTATTTTGTCTCAGCAATGAGAGAAAAATAACCAAGACACTGTCTCTTACAATTTCTTGAGACCACTCCAATCTGTATCTACATGCCTAAGTGTCTCATATAGAATATTGTTGAATAGTTAGCAGCACTAACAAAAACACTGAAAGTGGTAGCATTTACACTCCTAAGGTATTCAATGACCTTAAATATGGCTTTTAACAAGAGACACTAGAAATATGAAATGTAGGTTCATGCTTGGTGCATATGTGAAATTCAACAGCATTAAAATTTCTTTCCCTTAATGTGGTTTTTCTTTAGGAAATAATGTATCAATAATTTTCTTAACAATTTTAAACTACATTCTCATGTAATCACAACTGAGCTTGGAATTTGACCATGTCTACAGAATGAATCTTAAAATACATTTGATATTTAGGCTTAGTTCATACTTTAGATATATATGCACAGCCTCAGATCAAAATATGAGGTATAAACTGAATATTAACATCTGTGACTAATAACATTCAATGTACACAAAACCAATTAGCATTGTTAGTAATGATAAAAAAAGAACTGCTAATGTCAAGTTACTAACACTATAATGATTTGGGATGATTTTTTGCTTGTTAGCGAATGACACTCTATAAATGTTTGGTGACTTAAAAATTTAATATTGATTCTAAAATTTAGTATATTTGATTCAGATTTTAAACTGTCCTGTTAATGAATTTCCTCATCAGAAAAATTATGTTGTCTTTAATATTTAAAATAACTCCTAGCTCAAAAATATACATTTATATTTCTTCTCTAGAATTTTCTCATGAAAATTTAGAAATTAAAGATGGAATGATAAACTAATTTCTCTTATGACTCTGAATTGATTCTCAAGGTGTTTCATTTAAAAAGCTCCTGTGTAAAGAACTTATATTTTCTCTGTTGATTTATAAAATAATTTATTAGAGTTAAGCTTAAATCTTTAGCTCTATTGATTAGTATATATTTATCATTTAAATCTAAATCTGTCAGTCCATAACCTTGAGCTATTTAATAGTTTTTTCAAAATTCCATATACAGACTCTGAAATAATATTCAGATTCCACACAATTAAATTTATGTGACATCCTTTGAAATTCTTACTAAATTTTCATGAAGAGTACAGAGCCAGACAATATAAGACACAACATGCCCACATAAATTTTGAAAGCACCTGAAAAGAAGTCAGTGAACCTATGACCTAGTGTGCAACTTTATACAATACAAAACAGACTTATGGGTGCATATTACATTAATATGAAGTCTGAAATTGTCAATGTAGTATTAATTTCTAGTCAATAAGAATGACTTAATAAGAGTTGGGGATACAGCTCAACAACATAAGAACTTTCCTGGCAAGTACGAGGTAGTAAATTCAATTCCCGGTAACACCCCACCCAAAATGAATGAAGAATGACGTAATAAAAATGATGTTTTGAAAAATTAGAAAACTCCAGATACGTTTGCACATGTGTTGTTAACATAGTCCTTGATTTGTTTCTTCAAGTATTACTTTGATTTTTCAGGTTTTTGCAAAAATAATATGTATATGGTTGTTTTCTTCATTCTTCCAATTGTCATAACTGTCAATTAAACGCAAATTAAAACTTTTGAGAGTAGAGTATGTCTCAAGGTCATTTCATTAACCAGTTGGAAGGTAGAATACCTGTTACCTGCTTTGAATTGAGACTCAGTCAGCCTCTTTGTGAAAGGGTTTTGTTATTAAAAATTGAACCATAGTTTAAATTTGCCTAAAAATGAAAGAGTAAAGGTAGGTTACCTAACAAATTTGTACTCCATGGCCATCACTATTATCAACAAGAATTGACAATGGGTAATAAAGCTAGCATTTGATTAATTAGTTATAGGTAACTCCAAAATACCAATGACCTCTTTAAATTCAAATTAAGTTTTGGTCACTATATAAAACCTTTGTACCATTACATAAATTGTACATATTCATTCTAGTTGTTTTTGTTGGAAAATAAATGGGATATCTTACTAATTAAGCAATTAAGTACTAGCAATTAAGTACTAAACAATGTGTTTCCTTACCATTTACAACAACATGGATAGACTTGTAAGCCCTCGGCTAGTTTACAAGAAACCAGTCAAAGAATGAATTACTACATGATCCCACATATGTGTGACATCAGAATAGTTATTTAGATAAAAAATAACATGTTAGTCTAAATAATGAAGTGCACGTGGGTATACAGGTAGTTCTTTGATATATTTATTTCAATGTTTATATTAGTTTTCCATCACTGGGACAAAGTATTCAATACTTGTACTTTAACAGAGAAAATGTTTATTCTGCTTCACTGTTGCAGAAGGTTCAGTCCATGGTTTACTGCATCCAAGGCAGAATAAGCATGTTGGGATTACATGGTGGAAGTAAATTGCTTTCAGAGAGAAAAGTGATGAGCTAGTGATAAGAATAAACACTTCCAATAATGGCCCAAATGATTCACTCCTTTTGACCAGGCCCAACCTCCCAACCACCCATTTAGCTTTGAATTTATCCTAGGTTAATTCATGTGTGAGTAGAGCACCTGCCTATTTCATATGCCTTTGAATACAGGAGACTTTTAGTTCCAAACCAAAACAATTTCTTTGAATATGTACCCAGAAGTATTCTATTTTTATTTTTGAACAGTCTCCATGTTGTTTACCAAAATGGCTGAACTAATTTACATTTCCCCCAACAATGTACAAATGCTCTCTCTTCTCCATATTCTCACTAAAATTTGCTATAACCAGTCATTTTGATAATAGCCATTCTAACAGATATCGAGTGATATCAGTGGATGGAAGGGTGAAGGAAATGAGATCTAAATACACTTTTGAGTAATACACAGCCTTAAAAATAAAGACATGCTGCCATTTGCAAAATAAAACAAAAAGAAACATAATAAACCTGGAGTCATTTGTTTATTAAGATGGGTACCTACAAGGGCATACCAGAGTTTTACATGTAGAATATGAAATAGTAGGTCACTTAGAACCAGAGAATACAAAGGTAATTACTGCTAGGTGATGGGGAGAAAGGGGAAAGAGAGGATCTTCCTCAAGGGGCAAAAAATTCAATTAGCCTGGAATAATAGGTTTTAGTAAAGTCTTCTATTATATAGTGAATACAATTCATAATAAATGTTATACATTTCAAAATGGCTGAGAGATTTTCAATATATTCACCACAAATAAAATAATTAGATGAAATTATGAATATGAAAATTACCTTGATTGGATCTTTCTCTAATATATGCATAAATGTACCACATTATACACTATGAATGCAGACAATTATTATTTGTCAACAAAAATTTTAAAATCAGACAATAGGACAGTTGTTTTTCCAGGTGGCATGGATGGGTCAGGTGAGGAGTTACTTGTTCAATGAGTAAAAGTTACAGTTGCTGAAAATCAGTAATTTCCAGAAATCTGCTGTACATTACAGTGTCAGCAGTTAATAGTAACGTCCTGTGTACTAAAAAATTTATCAAGAGAGTAAATGAGTTCCTTATTCTTGCCCCCAAAAAGAGGCACACAAAGAAATTTTGAAGTGATATTCATGTTCATTAATGACAATATTGTGATAGAAACAAGAGTGCATGCATCTGTCCTAAATCACCAAATCACACACAATAATTAGGTGGTGTCTTTTGTTCACCAATTATGCTACAATATATCTGGGAAAATATAAATAAGTCTCTGTAGTAGTTTAAACTTTAAAAACTGTACTGAAATAATTTTCATATAAAATTTAAATATTGATAGATGTTTCTTATGTTTCACAAAATTGAGAGGAAAATCAATCAATCCTAAAAAATAAAAATTAATAACTAAACCTATTTGTCAAGATTAAAATTAGAGTTGGTTATGGTGGCACATGCCTGTAATACCAACATTCAGGAGGCTGAGGCAGGAGGATTGTTGGTAGAGGTCATCTTGCATTACAAAGTGAGTTCAAGTCCATCTGAACTGCATAACAAAACCCTATCTCTAAAAGGCAAAAACAAACAAACACACAACAAACAAACTAAAACTAGTTCTTTGCTTACCCTTTGGTACTTTGGTGATATAACAAATATAGATTAGAGAGTTTTTAATTAATATGATTTTGTTCGAAAGGTAAAATCTCATTATTACCTATCAGTCATAGGTCTTTCAAATTATTCTCCTTAAAATATCTACTACAGTTTAAAAATGAATATGCATTGTTATTTGGAACAAGCTAAATATATATTTAGACCTAGATTGATGAGCTTTGCTTTCAAATGTTAACCTTAAGTGAATATAACAGTTCATTTATTGTCTAATTATTACTGATTTCCTTTTATCAGAACAATAATTTGCTATTTAGACCATATTGATGTTATTACCTCCACAATCCACTACTTGTTTATTATGAAGACTTTTAATGATTAGTTCATATAAATCAATTTTATGACCTTAGTTTTAGGAAGCAAGAAGGAAAAATATAATTGAGATGTATTCTGTACCTATACTAAATAATTCCCTTTAGTGCATGTAGTCACTATATACTTCTAACATCTACTAGTAAAATTCAAAATTCCAAATGATTTAATTGTAAAAGCTCCAAAATATACTTTTGCATCAGTAAAATTATATACAAATATGAACCCAAACTTAAGGCAAACTAATTCCAACATTATATAACTCTAGCCTTTAGGCATTTAGGCATGCAGTATGAAGTTTCTGGCTGTCTAACACAGTACAATATGCATTTTAATTCTTTAGGGAACCAAATTAGTGTGATAAACCCACAGAAGGTCCGGCCTATTCTAAGTATATTGGCTAGAAAACATTTCTTGAGTCGTTCCTGAGTTGTTGGAAAGAAAATAAAAGAACCAAAAATGTGATTTCAGAATTTGGACTTGAGAAATCTCTAAGATATATACAATTCAAATAAAGAGACCTATATTTCAAAACTCTTATTGGTACACTAAGGCCTTCACCCTATGGTTTTCAGTCCATCCATTGTAGAAAGACATATTTCTATGTCATAAAAAGAATGTGAAATCTGAAATCAAATATTTCTGGACTCTTCCTTCAGGTCTACCACCTTTCTAGCTGTTAATCATCAAACACCTTACAATCTAAGAAGTTCGGGCCCTTCATCTGTAACATGGGGAGAGCTTTTTAATATGCGGATTTCTGGAGATGCAGCATGAAAATGATCTCCCGCAGTGGCCAGCATCTAGGCTTTAAAGATGATAACTTTCCTTTCTGCTTGTCCTTTTTATGTGTTTGGCCAAGTGTGAAATTTTTCATGTGACAAATCTTGAGGTCATCTCTTCAATTTTGTCAGAATAAGTATCTCTTTCATTTTATATATCCTTTCTGGAAAATATAATAGATTAGGTACTTAAGTTTTCTCACAATTTCTCTTAATTCTTGTGCAGACATATGTTTGTTTGTTTCCTCAAGATCTCACTATGTAGTTCAGTCTGGTCCTGAACTCACTTTATTACCCAATCTGGCCTCTAACTCACAGCACTCCAACTGCCTCAGACTCTTGAGTGGTGGGATTACAGGCATGCACCACTATGCCTGGCCAGACACATTTACCTATGCAGATTGTTCTAAAAGTTTCCACTATGTGCATTATTACTATAGCCATGATTTTAATGCTAGAATAACCCATTCTCACCCCCAGTATACTGTACAAATCAAATGTAAATAAGAACGTAGAAAACACTTTGAAGAAATCAAATGCAACATGAACTTTCAGAAGCAGCAAGTCATCTGAGAAGATATTGCTCGTCCAATCTAAATTTGATTTAAAAATGACAACACAGCATGATTAGTCATTAGGCGTTAGTGATTGAAAATGGAAAAAACGTACTATCCATTTTCTAAAGTGGATGGAGTTATCATAAACAGAAATGTTTTGGTCACTTAGGCTAATAAGAAATGATCTGTGTTTTCTAGTAATTAGAATTGTTTTATATTTTCCATTTTTAAGAATTTTTTGCATCTGCCATTTTTAAGCAAGTTGCTTTTAGAAATCGTCTAATTTTTATGCTTTCAAATTAAAGTAAAATGACTCAAACTGTATCTTCACTATCATATCTTTCTACTAACAAAACATTCTTCAAATTGTAATGGATAGTAATATAAATATATGTGAATGTATGTAGAGATATCTCATTAAAACTCATTATTAATTAACATTATCTATTTTTTGAAGAGCTTATTCTGGTTCATTATCATTACTACTAATAAATGACAATAATATGAGTACCTTAAATTTAAATGACTTTGTACTATACAAGACTGTCTACATACCTATTGCCCTTTTAATTTTGCAATTTAATTAAGTGTGAATTATAAAATAAAATACATATTAAAATAGATGGGCTTGACCTTAAGATTTTTCTCTATAGTTATCGAAATAACGTCCAAGTGTCTTTTGAATATATGCAAAGCCTTGTACAATTTCCCCCGCTATATGCAAAGGCTTCTCATCTGTTGCAATTTCTCACAAAACCAGCGTCCCAGGCTCAGGAGACAATTCATTATACCACAAAAACCTAAGTGCTTTCTGGCATTTGTATCTCTATTCCTGCTGTTTCTTCTACTTCAAACAGACACATCACTTCTTGTTCCTGAAAAAATGCCACTGCTACAGGGAGAACTCCACATAAAATTCAAGACTCGGCTTAAAAGTTACTTCTCAGAGAAACTTTTCTCAACTTCAATGTAAAGAGTTTCACTTCTAATTAACTGGTCTCATAATTACCTATTCTCAATAATTCATCAAATGTAAATATCCAATTTTATAATTATTTATTGAATGTTGCCTTTTGAACTAGACTAGAACTATCAAAAAGAGTTCATGGCACACAAAGTGAAATAGAAAAATACAGTAAATGTTTAAATTTGAAAAACATTAATTAGAATAAAAGGTTCATTGCCCTCCTGCACCCTAATAATCCACCCTTTTGCTTCAAAGACACTTTTCCATCATGGTTGCTACTTTCTGAAGCAGTTCTGAAGTACTCTTTTGTGAATGTCTTTAGCTATGTTGTTGTGTCTGGCTGACTAGAACTGAATCATTCAAAACACTTATTTTTTATGGCATGGGATTGGTGAAGCGCCAAAGTTACAGGATGCCAGGTCCAGCGATAGAGTGGGTGAGGATTCACTATAATGTACGGTACTCATGAGCCTGATTTTCCATTGGATGGGACTTCATGGTAGAATTCAATGTAAGCATTTTTCATTACAGATTGTAAAGGCACTCAGGAAACAGGACTCTCAGAACTGCTTCACACAGTGGACAGAACAATGGTGCAATGTGTTCGAAGTGATGGGGAGGATTACGAGGGACATCAATGACAATGTGTGTGTTACTGCAGTAAATACTTTTATTTATATATAAAACCTTTTTAATCACCTCTATAGTTCCTACGCTTGAGCATAATGCCAAGATCATGAAACAATTAAATAATCACGTTTTCCTCTGTAATTTCCAATGATCTATTCTCAAATTTCTTATATGACTGTTCTTTCTTTATTTTGAGATCTTAGCTTAAAATCTGACCAGCAAATTTTTTTGATTAAACTCTGTTATTCACTGTAGGTCTTCCCAAATTCCTCCATGTATTAACTATTATTATATTCTGGGGGTTTCCATTATAGAACAGTGCAGTAATTTTTTCTAAATAGTATGTTTTCCTAAATAGTATCTTTTCTAGTGAAGTATAAACATCACAAGGTCAATGAGTGTTCTTACTTATCATTGTCTAGAGAGATCAGGATTTCTGTACATTAGTGTTATTATATTTGGGGCCTGCCAATACTTGGCTTGGAAGATTATGTTGTACGCACTGTATATTGAATAGAATCTTGGCGTCTAATTCAGTCAGTATTAATAGCGGCTCTCATTTGCAGCAACCAAAAATGTCTTCAGACATTGCCAAACTTTTGCTGGGTGTAGAAT
Source organism: Hydrochoerus hydrochaeris (assembly GCA_004027455.1). Taxonomy (NCBI): domain Eukaryota; kingdom Metazoa; phylum Chordata; class Mammalia; order Rodentia; family Hydrochaeridae; genus Hydrochoerus; species Hydrochoerus hydrochaeris. The sequence continues at coordinate 361,483 of PVLA01000656.1, forward strand.
CACCACTAGTTGAGAATCACTGCTCTAGGTTTCATGACATTTCCTTAAACAGTGTAGATGCTCACTCAATAATTTTGAGTGAAAAAGTAAGGAAATGATATGTTTTGTTTCTTTTGGTATTTTTTCTGGTCATGAAATATGATCAACATGTAGAATCATAAATACATATGTATGGTGCACAACCTGTTCTAATAAACATGCACATTGTGAAATGATCGCATCAAGCTAATTAATGCATGTGTAACTTTATATAATTACTTTTTGTGTGCGTTTATTATGAGTGCACTTAGAAAACTTCAAGTGCCCAATTTATTACTAACTATGCTCATGACGATGTACTTTATGATTCCAGAAGTTGCACATATTAGAATTAAAAGTACATGCCTCTTAATCAACATTCTTTTGCTTAATTAGAAAATGAAAATATCAATTCCGTGAATATCAGTGCAATGAAACTTTGTGTTCTAAGATGACTTTCATCTTTCAAGATGCATCATCCTGAAGGGTCTCTTAAGAGAGGGTATTGCCACTATATATGAAGTGATTATGTCGTTATCTTTTCAACACTCAGTCTCTCCTTATTTTATTACTACAAGGTCCCTAATTTCAATTTACTTGTGGGAGGAATTAGCTGAAAGAGAAACTCCATATCTTCCTTAATTTAGGAATTTTCTACAACTATTGAGCAACTGTCCTTTGGTGAATTTTGAGAGAAAGATATTTAAAAGGTCCAAACTAATGTCAAAAGTGCCTTGTCTTGCCTTTCTATCTTGTCCCTTCTGATGACTGGATAGTGGATGTGATGCCTGGACTCAACTAATCATCTGTTGGAAATGAGGTAAATTTGGAAATGGAAACCACATAAGTAAGGAATACGAAATTTAGAATAGGAAAGAGGAAGAGGAGGGAGGAGGAGAAGGAGAGATCCAAGTCTCTAATGACTCCAGAATTATAATCTCAACAGATAAATGTCTTCCAGTGCGGTGGATTTAACCTAAGGTCTTTGCAATGAGCTACATCTTAGCTCTTAAAAAATTATATATATATATATATATATATATATATATATATATATATATATAGAGAGAGAGAGAGAGAGAGAGAGAGAGACAGAGAGAGAGAAGCAGAGACAGAGAGACAAAAAGAGAGAGATAGGTTCTCACTAAGTTTTCCAGGCAGGACTGAAACTTGAAATCCTCCTGTCTCAGCATTCCATAGTGCAAGGATTTCAGGAGTGCATTATTGTACCTGACTAATGTCAAACTTTTCATTTGAGGCACTTATTTTTGTTATATCCTATAAATTCAAAACTTCATTCAGGATGTCGTAAAAATTATAACTGAGTGTCTTAAATAGTGAACATTTATTCCTCACGTTTCTAGTAGCTGAGTAGTTCAAAATTGGTGTGCCAGCAGTCACAGTGCGTGAGGACGGCTTGCTTCCTGGGTTGCGGGTGGCAGTCCTCTCGTACCATCCTCACGTGAAAGAGTGTAATCCAGAGCGCCACCTGGAGCTCCTTCTGTAGGGCACTAATCACCCATGAGTGTTCTGCCTAATACTATCCTGATAGCATCACACTGAGTGCTAAAACTGCACCATATAAAGTTAGAGGAAGGACAGCTATTTGCTCTATAACAATACATCTAATCAAAACTAACACAGGGACCTACCAAGACAGAGTTTGTTGTCTGAACTTGAACTAAACCTGTTTTCAAGGAAGACAATTTTCAATCAAGCAAATCAAATTCTGAACCAAGTACTGAATTTGCATAGCCGGGATCAAATGGGATGTGGAGGATCAATGCAGGGGAGGAAATAACAATAAACAGAATCTATGTATGAGCCAGAGTGAACAGAGATTTCTCATGTGGAGATTCGGGAAACCACACACAGGTGAACAAGTGCATAACCCAAGCAGAGACAAGACATGTGGAGGAGACAGTCAGCCTCTGGAGTACTTGCTGCTTCCACTCTTTTCTTCAGGACCCTGAAGCATTGTTCTTAAATATAGCTGGCCTGGAGCTAATTTCAGGTTTGGCCCCAGAGTTCCTCTCAGCTCTGCACTTGCTATGAGTATATTCTCCATTAGTCATAATAGTCCTCATGCTAAAAGTATTTCCAAAGTTTTCCTGATATGTATGAACCAAATCAATTGGTGGAGGAAAAATAAGCTAAAGTTGAGGAGAAGAGTACTTAACTGAAGAAACTAAGGGTGAGCCAAGGACTGGTAATTTCCCATTTCCTCTCATTTGCTCTAATGCTGTTGACTTTAATGTCTCCAGTATTGTCTCTAATTACAGCATATGCTTCCTCCTCCTATGCTGGCTGACTCACTCTTATCTCCTCCTTCCTGGATATTGCATTTTAAGGGGCAGCCTGCAATCCTATTCCACAATCTAGGCCATATCCATGGTTATTACTATGCCATTTTAAAACACAATATTTGTTTCTTTCCACTTTTAAACAGAGTCTCTAAAATCAAAATGTTGATAACGGCAAAATATGATGACAGTAATGCTTCATCTGAGCAATGCTGATAGTCAAATGCATCTAGAAATACATGAAAATAGGTAGCATATGGAAATTAAAATTATTTCATAGTAAATCAGGATATTTCTGCAATATAAAAATAATATATTATCTATAGGAAGCAGAATTCTACAACAGCCTCTAGATTCTTCCTTTGCTACTGGAAGAATTCTACTCTCTTAAGTTATATGTTAAAGGAGGAAGGAGATTTTAAGAAGTAGGTATGATTCCAAAATTTAAGTTAATCAAGTTATATAATCCTATCCTAAACATGTTAAAAGGAGTCTAGGTGATCTCTTGAGATTATAGGTGCTCTTCATGCACCTGTCATGCTCATTTGGAAGAAAACACTGGGCCTCAGGTAAAACTAAAGCGACAGATAACCCCTTGATCACCAGCCCTAAATAAAGGACCACTTACATTGTGTCTAGACTCCTGATCTACAGAAACTGTGAAATAATAATGAGTACTGCATAATTTTATAAATTCCCTGTACTTTGTAAAAGCTAACAGGAAGTTTCATGAAGGAAAATGTGCAATGAATTTTTTTTTCAAAATTATGCATGGTTATCTATAAGTCAATGATTACATAGTGCTGTATTGAGAACTTACTACAGGTAGAGTTGAATAGAGGTCCGAGAAATGATAAACTATATGAATGTGAATTGAGAAAAAGAAATTTTGTCCATATAATTAAATAAAGAATCTTGAAATAAAATCATCCATGACCCATGTCCTAGAAACGAGAAGCAAATTTGAAACACAGAGAGACCCACGAAATTGAAAACCAAGTAGAAAGAGACAAGTTTGGGGTGATGCGGTCACAAGGGATACTCATAGCTAATAGAAGCTGGATGGATTTTTCCCTAAGCCTCCAAAGAGAGTATGGTTTTATTTATTTATTGGATTTTGGAGTTCTGACTTCCAGAACTGTGCATTATCTTTTTTCTTTAAACGTTTGAGTTTGTGTTACTTTGTCATAGGGGCCCTAGGATCCCAGCACAATGAGTGTAGCACTGTGGGTGAGGTGGGGTACAGAAATAAATAAGGTGCAGATACTCACTGAAGGAATTTACAACATGACATGAACCTGTGAAAGACACTTGATGAAAGGGCATACAAAATGGCAAGTGCTGAAAGCGAGGTAGAGCAAACTAGTACTAGTTGTAAGGAGGATATATGTACTTCTCCCAGAGTAGTCACCCAAGGTTTCCTGGAATAAAATAACTGTGGGAAAGATCTGAGGATGGAAAGGTGTGAGGAGTACATTTGTGCTAGAAGAGCAGCATGCAGAAGGACCGATGGACAACTGTGAAATTAGGCATTTTCATTAGAGCTGTCACCACCTGACATCCATTGTACACTATTATTAATTCTACCTTGCTTGTCTTTGAGAAAAGATTCAGCATCTAACAGATTCACATTTAAGGGCCCAAATGCTTTTTTAAAAATTTCAAAAGACCATATCAAATTCCAAGAACAGGGTTTTGTATATTACCTCAAGTACTAGGCACTATACAGTGTGATTATATAAAATTTTGAAAAATTAACATTTTGACCCATACAGCAAAGAATTTAAGACATACTAAATAAGATTAATGTACACACATATATATGCACACATACTAATATACATTTGTACACATGCATGCATTTACTGAACTTTGTATGTGCAATTTTATTTTGTACTTCATTATAAATTTTGCATTTGAAATGATGTCAAGGCATATCATTTCATAAGCTAGACTCAAAAAACAATTTGAGGCTTCATTTTTATTAACACAGCCATCCTATTTAAAATAAATAAATTAGTCTCCCCATGAAAATTGAATTTAAAACTTATTATTACTGGGGTAACAAACATCAAAGAGAAACATTGCTTGGAGCTTTGTGAAAAACACAAGCATCAAAATTAAAATAAAGCTAGTCAGGAAAAATGTGTAATACAATTATTGGTTGTATCAATGTATAAAAATCTATTTTATGATAGGATGCAGAGCAAGGTGAAACTTTGATTAGAACAGAAAATTAACATATGCTAAACCAGTAATCAATTCAGTTGGCACAGAAATATATGAAATGTACATACCAACTAGCACACACACAAATGTTTCTCTAAGTACATCTATAGAGTCAAGTGCTTTGTAAAATCTAACTCAAGACTATCTAAGAAGAGAATAAGATGTGAGGAAACCGATGCTGTCAAAGCCAATGAAAATAAACAAGGAACATAGGCAAAGCCTAGATATAACTGGGCATTTTAATTTCCACTCTAAAATCTGGGGCTGGGGATTTAGCTCAGTGGCTCAAGCACATTCCTGCTGAGCACGAGGTCCGGAGTTTGATCCCTGGTTAAAAAAAAAAAAAAAAAAAAAAAACAAAACTATTTCAGCTTAGCAACACATGGGAATAAAACTGAACCAAAAATTCCTTTGAGAGTAGTACATGTTTTCACAGATGGGTTTTTTGAAGCAATATAGAAAGTAGTTCATAGTGAGTAAACAACTAAACTTCCTCAAGTTGCTTTTCACCCATCACTTCGTTTTAAATCCTAGTCACAGTTATAGATATTCTGATCTCTTGTCTTTGTGTCTCTTCAAAACTCTCTTTTCTCCTGCACTTTGCAGGTTTTTTCCTCCCTTTGGTGAGTCTCATTTTATTACATTGATTTCCAGGTGATGTTTTTTAATGTATATCACCACATATATTTTATTTTGCACATTGAAATTTAGATTTAAATACAAGAAAGTGCAGGAAATCTGTCCACAACACTAAAGACCTAGAAGATCCAGTCAAGGACCTCAATGCCATAGCAAAGTCCTGCCTGAGTGCAGCTGAAAACCTAGAGCCCATGACAGTGCCTCGCATTATTCCAAAAAGAGGCTCAGAGCCCACAACAAGGACTCATGCAAGTCTATTTTACGGATCTGTGCTGAGAAGGCCTGAAGTCCAGTGGTGGAAGCAAGGAAGTCTACGCCAGCAGGATGAAGAATCTGTGCCAGTAGGTTTAGGGTTCTACACTGGAGCCAAGAAGAGACACTAAAAGTAAGGACAAAGGCTGCCCTGAAAAGCACCACAGCCATCCTGAGGAACAGTCAGGTCCTGAGCTCCGCCAACCTTGAGAGCAGTCGAGTACATGCCAGAAAGCCAGCATTATGAGTTTGTCCTGGAGATTAAATGGCACACATCTTCCCCTCTGGAGCCAGGAAGCGATGCTCAATGTAAGGACCAGGGCTCCCCAAATGTGTACCAACAAAGTCCCGAGCTCCTCCAATGATAATGGCCGAATTCATATTGGAGAAGCTAGCATGACAAGCTCCTCCAGGAGTACCAATGGCTCCAAACAATGACATTTAGAAGAACCCACAATGCCACACGCTTACTCTCCTCACCTCCTTTTATGCTGGCAACTTTCCTCAGGTGGGCTGTCTACACTCAGCACCATACCGAATTAATTCAGCTGGTGTTAAATTGATCACAGGTTTTAATCCATCACACCCAGATACATACAAACTAGTTTTCTTGTTGTTGTTTTTGTTTTTCATCTTTTTGAGACAGGATTTTGCTATGTAGTCCAGGCTGGCTTTGAACCTCCTTTATAGTCCTGGCTGTCCTTGAACTTTCAGTGATCCTCCAGCCTCAGCCTCCTGAGTACTGGGAATACAGGCATGTGCCACCTTGCCAGGTCTCAAACACATGCACATCCATGTGAGGAGCTGATTTACCAGTGTCACCCTGATCTTCCTAAAGTCCTGTTGTTGATCTAGTGTTCAGAAAAACAAACTTTTGCAGTTGTAGATGACAATGTTTGTGTGTTAAAGGAAATAAATTTTCCCACATACACCCATTCATACACAGGTGTAAATATATAGTTCTTATACAGAGGTTATATTTTTCCATTAAAAAAAGGTTGGCAAGCTGGGAGATATATGAAGATATGCACAAGATGAAGAAATATCAGCAGAAATAAAATACACAATATGTGTATCATAACTGAATGATTTAGGCATACTTATGGAACAAGGAATGAGAAGTATCAGAAATCAAATAAGATATTGCTAAATAGGATTAAGTCTATCTATAAGTCAAATATATCATGATGGTGACATTTCAATACAATGAGGATGATGAATCTTATCTCCTTTTTATTTTTGTGGTATTGTGGGTGCAGTTCAGGGCCACATACATGCTAATCAAGTGCTCTACCAGAGTTTCGGCCTCAGCTCAACAAATGAATCTGAAAGAACTTGAAAATGATTTTGAAATAGACTCTAAGTAGACTCTTACATTTACCCAGGTACAAATAAATGTATCCCATAGGCATTAGGATAACATATTCAAATTTTGATTATCAAAATGTCTCATATAAAAATTTTGAAAGGAGGTAACTGAACCAATGGAAATAGTGGTTTCAAGGACACAAAATGATCAGGTCTATATGTGTGAAAGATATTATAAACAAAGTTCAAATGTGAGTCATCGAAGTGCCACATAGTTAACAAAGGATTCAGTCACCAAAATATGAATAGGAAGACAGCAATATTAAGAGCAAAAGACATAAAATGTATTTACGATGTATCCCCATGGTGATCTTCTGACCCACTTCTTTTTCTTATTTTCACGGTTCTAGTCCCAGGGATGCCAGCCCATATGCATGGCATCAGTTAGCTCTGGTGTCTTTCACTTGAGTGCATCATTATTAGCCTCTGTAGAAAACAATGACAGGAGTAGAGTGGAGAAAGGAGATGCCCCACCTCACATATCTCCCTGTTACATTATTACAGATTGTCTCTGTCTCTGTACCAAAAACCACAACTCTTGTCAGAAGCCCTCCTTATGGGGTAGGACCATTTTATCCCACAAGGCCTAGTGGTTGCTAATACCCTTTCAGTACTGTGTCTTCTATTGCTAATAATCTCACTTTATCTTGTCTTCTAATATGTTCTGAAGGCCTCCGTAGACCTTAGGACCCTTTCACGGATCCAGTGAAATGATGCAGTCAAAATAATGTTAAGGCGTTACGTATCTTTTACCCAATAGATTAGAGTGCATGAGTAAATGTAAAATTATATTAAGCCAAATATTAAGAAGATTTCCAAAACTGTAAAGCAATGGAAATTTTTCAACAATTTTGATTTGGAAAATATATTTATTTCTCAGAATTGTTTGCATGTTAGCATGTAGAGTTTTATTAATGCTTTCAAAATTAAAACTATGAAAATCTTCAATTTTAATATTTAATAATAATTTTAGACAATAAAAGCTCATCAAAGCCCTGAAATATTTTGAAAATATGAAATGGTGTGGAAATAAAAAAATTTGTAACTTCTGGCTAAATCTCAGCAGTCAACTTTATAAATACTCCCTGACACTTAACTCCTTAAATGGTCACAGTTGAGTAGGTAAAATGCTTTCAATTGAGATCCTGAATGATATAGTGAAATTTTACAGAAGAGATAAATATTGGTAATCATCTTCACTATAGCTATGGAAAACACAATAGAATATTTTCATTATCTGTCAAGGTTTTGAAAGATTTAGGCCACCAAAATTTCATCTGAGAGTAAATAAAATAGAATATTTTCTTACTTTTTAAGTATAAATTGATAAATTAAAATTAGAGATCAGTCTTAGGATCTCCTAAAAATGGAAATGTGAAAGCATTATGAGCCAACATTTCCAATCTAGGAATATAATCTACAGAAAAATATTTCAAGTACCTAAAACATCTTTACAGTGATATTCACCACACAACTACTTGTGAGAGCAAAAAGAAACTAAAAATTCAAAGAAAATAAATTAGTGCTCATAATGAGAAAATAAGAAAAGGACTAAGAATTCAGATATTGTATTGCTTATTTTTCTCTCTTTTTGAGACAAAATACTCAACATCCAAGATTAAGAAAGTAAAGGTTTATTTAGCTCACAATTTGTAGAGTTTTTGCTTCATAATCAGCTAGCTCCAAGACAAGGTAGCAAATGACAGAGGAGAAATAGTTCATGGCAGTGAAAAATAGCAAAATCAACAAGAGCCCAAAGTGGAGGAGCAAGCGAGATGATTCTTTCTGTCCCTTTTATTTTATGTAGGCTACCTACCCAAGGGTGGGTGTAGCACTCACATCCATAATCCCAGCATTGGGCAATGAATCAATCACAAATTGTAGGAGCCTGCCCCCATGACTCCATCAGGCTTTGGGGGAACATCCACACACAAACTAGAACAGATATTGTAGTGGTAGAGTCCTTGCCAAATATGCACAAGGCCCTGGGTTTGATCCCCAGAACTGAAAATGAAAGTCCAAAAATAAAATGAAATATTGTTTGGGAATCCATATAAGTGCTTGAGAAAACAAACACAATGTGTATCTGTGTGTACTATGCCTTGAACTATAATAATGATATATTAAGAAAAAAAATATAAGCTACAAAACATTACACCTAGCAGGACCCATTTTTGTGCATGAACACATACATACGTATTCTGCTTATGCATAATGATATCTGGAAAAATTATAAAATGGATGAGATGTGAGTTGGGGTCATGATTTAAAAATTTTTCAAAAAATAAAATATAAAGAATCTATAAAAATTAATCTGAGGCTATTTCATGTATGAACAATTAGCACAGCAAATTTAAACCATTTCTAAATGCTATTATACAGTTGATATTAATAATAATTGTTATGACTTCTGAAATTAGTCTATTGTCAGCTTTATTTTTGCACAGATTTATAGTATGCTATCATGGAACAAATAGAAGCACACACAACATTTTGTCATAATCATGAAATGAGCCAAAATTTGTTTTTTCTTGCTTGTCTCTTTTGTGAAAATTTGTTCCTACTGCCTTAGAGCTTTCCTGTTACTTGAATTCCTCTCATTTGAACAGTTATTTTTGGGGGTATCAAGTATCTTGAAAGCCTTTTAAACAAATGTACTAACTCTGTTAGATTTGGCCTGGTAAGCTTATCTCTAATACATAAAAAGAAAAGAAAAGAAACATCACATATCACACAACAGTTCTCTGACCCAGCTGAAAATACAGAGAAGCTAAACCCTGGCTCCATCATTTATGATATGGAATTTAGACAATCTATGACATCACTGAGTTCTAGTTTCCTCAACTGTAAAATGGAAATATGACCTCTTTACATAATGTCACTTTGTTTCAAATCAAATTTATTACATAAATGTGCTTCTCATTTTCTGGAAGTTAATTGAGTTTAAATAAAAATTTGTTTCTCATTATAAAAACATTCCAACAATTAAGAGAAGGTGGGCATATTTGGAGCATCTGGGTTATTTTCTTTTTTCTAAAATTTGAAGGTATGTGGTCAACTTGAAGCTGACATGTAATATTTCAAAAGTTCTTACAGGAATTGCATCGTCAAGGTGCTAAGTCTCCTAAGGAAGGAAGAATTTAAGAAGACAATGGCTGAGGGGAACATAAGAAGTGAGAATTCTAATTTAAATATGTATTAAACACCTTCTACATTATGGGCATGGGGTGAATTGGTGGGCCTACAGGAATGGGAAAAACAGACAATTCAGCAGTCTTCTTTGGCTACTGTAAGAGACAAAAATATACAACATGAACAGAAAACATAAAACATGTAAATTGCACATTGAGGTGACTATAAAAAATAATACCATACACAAATTTCAAAAAATTTTAAAAGATTAATGTTTGAGAAGATACGTTTGCCCTGATTTTAATCATATAAAATGTATACAAGTACTGAAACACCATCACTTGGTACCCCATATTTATGTATAATATTTCTGATTTCATGTGTCAGTTACATTTTTGATCTTAAAAATGCAATTTCATGTATGGATGAATGATAAGAAAGCAAAAAGAAGCTTTGTAAGGTAATCAGGACTTTAAAGAAGTAAGAATACTGTTTTAGGAAAAATGTAGTGGGAAGGGTTCAGAGAAGGTGATATTTGACCAGAGGGTTGAATGAGGGAAGGAAATCAGCTACAAACATTCCCATAAGAAGAGCATCCCTTGTGTAGGACACAGCAAGCGCAAATGCCGTGGTGTGAGGATATATCTCATTTATTGAGAAATAGTAGCATGTTCCATGTAAGCAATCACTGGAGAGTAGGAGAGTAGAAGCAATATGAGGCCAGGAAGTGCACAGAATTAGAGGATCTTATGTGGAATTCGACCTTCACTTAGATGTACCCTAATCTTAATCTTTGGTTGTTGTGTTAAATCAACATTATGTGGGTGGAAAATTCAGAATATATTTAGTGGGAAGAATCAGAATGAAATAGAGGATGTGAGATTGGAGACTTAAATTGACATTGAGTACATATATAATGACAAAAGGAAAAAGATGGAAAAGTCTGGAAAAAAAGTGAAAATAAAAATAGCCTTAATTGTCATTTGGACATTTCAAAAACAAAGTAACCCACAGGCTTCCAAGGGGAGATATAGTGTATGCAATTAGATATGTGCGTCTCGGTCTCAGGAGTAAATGGAACGTAATTTTATGTGGAAGAGGTCACTGAAGAGGCATATACATATAAGGAAAAGAATACAGCAGAGGCTGGGTTACAATGAATAGTCCACCATTTAGATGTTAGAAAGTAAGTGGAGGAAAAACCAAGAAAGAGATGAAATCATGTGAGTTGAAATAAAAACAGGATGATTGTAGGACTTTCAAAACATAGGGAAGATGTTTTAAGAATGACGAGATGTCCAGCTGTGTAAACTCTTCCTGGAAAGAAAAATAAGTAGTGTGAGTTGAGGCAAGTAAGAAATATGGGGCTCACTGGTGACCTTGAAAGATGTGATCTCAGGGGAGTTGTAGACAGGAACAGCTGAAAGCTATAGATGGTGAGACATGGTAGGGGCACCGACTCAGAAGGAAATGGACAAATCAGCAGGAATATGTTGCATCTAGGGAACATAACAATGTGGTTTCCGACCTAGTGTTTTATCTGATTTATTGTTCATACTGTACCTCTTATCCTAAGATGTATTTCTGATACAAATTCTGATAAAAAGGGAGACATTGAATCAAAAAGAAGAGGAAGTTGGGAGAAATGTAGGAATGAAGATTTTGAGTAAGCAAGAAGACATGGGTATCCAGGGCCCAGACTAAAAAAGACATTTCAGCAGGCATGTCTTGCTCTACAATAACAATTTGAAAAGTAGTATGTATACACACAGATTTTTATTTTTATTTTTGCCACTAATGTTGTTAGCGGGGAAAATAATAATTGTCTGAATGCTTTGAGTACATCGGTACAAAGAAAGTGATAGCTTTGATTAAAAAAATGGGGTGCACTATCAGACATTTGAGGAGAGAGGAGATGTTTTCAGTGGTCTTCCTGATGACTGAGGCAGTAAAACAGAATGCAAAATGTAACAAAATTGCTGCGCCGGGCTTTCCTCTAGCAACACTGAACTGCTAAGGGGCAGGCACCGAGTGTGAGAAGCTGGTAAGAAGCGAAGTGGTGTAACCTGTGTACGGGGAGTGATTGAAATAATACAGTGTGTTATACAAGATGGAAAGCAGGAAAATAATAGTACTGAATTAAGAATTACCAAAAGAACAGTAACACATAATATGGTCAATTAGAAGTCATTCTGAAATAGAGGCACTACTTTTAGATTTACTACGAGTGAGTAAGAAAGAATTTTCCAGAAAGTGGGTGCCTGGAAAAAGGATTTGGCTATAAAACTGTTACTGTTGGTGAGAAGATCTGGAGAGTGTCTAAGGCAGTGAGTAGTCGGAGTGGGAGAACGAAGGAAATACTGATGGATATAGCATCTGTACAAGGGACGTACTTTCTATACTGTCACTGCTCAAAGAAGTGGGAGCCAAAACAAAAATAAAGAAATTCAACTCTCTTGGCCCAAGTAGTTGCAGCAAAAACCAGACTTTGTGTCTCAGAAACAAACATGTATTTCTTGCAATTTCACAGACTGAGTCCAGATTCGATATTTTGTTTTAGTTTCTTGATGAATTCAGTTTCCTGATGAGGACCTTCTTATTATATCTCCACATGGCAGGAGTGAGTGGAGGGGAGAGAGAGAAAAGACAGGGAGAGACAGAGACACAGAGAGACACAAAGAGGCACAGAGAGACATAGAGAGAAAGCTCAGGTTTCTCTAGTTCTAAGGGAAGTAGTTTGATCCTAGAACCACCCTGTGACTTCTTCTAAACCTAATGCAAAGGATTCCTTTTCCAATCCCGTCACAATGAGAGCAGGGCTCAAACAAGTACATGGTGATGTGAGGAATCATGTAGGACACAGCACTGGTGTTAGACTATGAAAGTCTGAGAAAAAGGGCAAGGAAAAATTGAAAAAAAGTTTGCTGCCTTTTGAGAAAGGCTTCGGAGGGGATCTTTATTGTTAGCAGAAAGCTAACTTTCATTTAGATCACAAAGTCAATGGAAATTCCTTAAGAAACTGCTGATAGGGAGGGTTTTGATGAGGATTCTGTTTTCAAATAATGCAGTGGATATTGATGCTTTTACTTATAAGGGACTCTCGCCAATTTGGCTTGACAGTTCTTCATGAGTCAAGAGTGAAAAGCATTCTGTTGCTCTCTCATTAGGCTTCCACTTGTGTTTCTTTCAAAAAGATGTTAATTGAAAGGAATGAGGATTCTAAAGGGTAATCGGTACTAAAGGCTGGCACTCAAAACTAAGTGACTAGTGCAGGATCACATGGCTGTTTGAAAAGCATGTTTGGCCAAGAAGAATAATTACTTAACCTTTAATAGCAATTAATGAAGCAATTTTTCCCTGAGCAGGGAGCATTTTAATTCTTTAGAATTTCCCCCAAAGTATTTATTGAAATAATGTGATTTGATGGGCAATTTTAATATTTTACATATTATTTATAACAGAGTTAAGCTATTTTGTTCTAAGTGTTTTCTTCATAATAGCTCATTTATAACTCTGGAAGACACAAAAATGATAGTAGAGCCATGCTACTGATACACATGGTGTCTCTCACAGGTGACAATTATGCAACTGCAAATAAAACAGACTTTGGTGTTACAGAAGACAATAGAAGCCAGTAGATGGAACAAAAACAGTTATTCCCAGATTTTAATGCATGTTTTAAATCATTTCCATGGGAACCAACATTTGGCACACAGGCCACTGTTATGAAAAACAGTTAGAAGGCAGCTTTTACCAAGCCAGATGGTTAATTTGTAATAGGGGAATATAACAAGGAGGAACTGGGTTATATAACCCCTGAAAATGCTTGATAATAGATTCAAGTGGACTAAATCACTGGGCTTTCTTCCAATCTTCTGTCAAAGCTACTATCTGTGGCAATAACGTTATCAGCCACAGGAGGAAGCACCACTAATTGCAAAGTGTCTAGAAAGGTAAAAACTGTGATTTTAAAAAAAGTTTGAGTAAATATTTCTCGACTGATCAAGATAGGGTGAGGCAAGAATCCTTAGGTAATCTAAATAAAGTTATGCGAGGGAAGTAGCAAGGCACAGGAGGAAAATGTATTGGCTTAAGTTCCCTGAACAATTAAAATAAAAGTAATTATCCAGATTAGTTGTCAGTATACCTTCAAGCCAGCATAGAGGAATTTGGCTTTGCATTGCACAGAGTCAGAGCATTCTCTGGTTTCAGTGATAAAAGGAACGCTAGAGATTCCACAAGTTACTCAAAAGCACACAGCAAGTTATTGAACTAGCTGGTACAGGCATACTGGGATTAAGACTTAAGACAATCATTGCAATGAGATTCCTCTGGACACACTGCTTCTCTTAAGCAAGTGCTAGAATATGTTCTCTGGGAAATTCTTGCCATAACAATTTCCCAATATCTCCTACTTTTTTATGGGGCAACATCTTAAATACCCATAGCCACATAGTTGGTCCCAGAGTTTACACTGAAATATGACATCATCTTTTCCTTCCTGGGGAGCAAAGTTGAAGTTTTAATATGAAGCAATAAATTTAGAAGTTTTAAAAACACATGCACATAAATGTATAAAATCATGATTACTAAACAGAAGCAAGCTCTCTTTTTCTTGAGTTTTTTTAACTGCAACTTTAAATTTGCTGTGACCTTAAGAAATCAGTGTATCTAAACTTTAGTTCTTCTGTGTTTAAAATGAGTTTCATCTTGATGATCTGAAAAGAGCATTATGAATCTAATTAATCCTTTAATTATGGGACAGTATATTATAACAAAACCAATTTCACAAGAAGAAACACAGTGCCTGCAAGCTTCATTAACTTGTGCATTTTTGCTTTTTCTCTTTCTTTATTCATAATTTATTGATTTTATTAAAACAGTTAATCATAACCATATTTTAGTAAAAATTAAAGGGAAAGAACATGATGCTTAATGAATAAATTAATTATACTTGATGAACAACAAAACACCCCAAACTACTCAGAAGGTTCCAAGTCATATTAGAAATGTGAAAAAGGTAAGTACTCTTACATTTGTGATTCAAATTCATTTACTTCAAACATATTTGAAGAGTAGATATCTGGTTTCCTTTCTTCCCATTGATGAAATAATTGTCTGTAAATATCTTCCACATCCTCATGGTTTTATCTTGAATGATTAATCTATAATACAAGTAAAAAAGCCCAGTTTTCACTAGTTTGGCTATTAGGGAAGGCAGTTTAATTTGTAATCAGTTTTTCTGCCTATTAATTGGAAGAAAACACTTTGAATCACTACCAAAATTCATTCAATCTGCCAACAAGACAACTTAATCCCTAGGATTGTCTATAGGGTGTAATAGAACTGGGCCAAACACCATCGCTTGTTCATTACTAAATTTTCTCTGTGGGCTTTCCGGGAACATTCCAGCACAGCAGGTATTTTTCTGTGCCTCTAGCAACAATTTAATGAAGAAAACTGGCATGATAGATTGTGTTTGGGAGAAAGCATTAATGCAATATTCAAAAGTAGCTCCTAAATGCTGTGCAAGTTATCTTGGACTTCACGCCCCTTGTCTTTGCTTCACAGAAACAGTGAGATGCTAAGGATACAATTTGTTCTCAGAATTTCCATACACTCAAATTTGGCTGCAAAGAGTGCTATGCTAGTAACTTTATAAAGATATAGTAGTTTGAATAAGGAAATAAATTATTCATAAACATACTGTGCCATCTTACCTCGGGTTCCTTGCCCATTGCTGATATGCTTGGTGTTACCGTCAGGATTTCAGGTGGCAGTTTTCTGAGCACCAGGCAGCCAGTTGTGAAGATGCATACAAACTGCAAGGAGCTCTCATCTTGGCATTAAATAACCTTGTGCTTGCTTCATTATATATAGCATATCTATCACTCTCCCAGGTATGTACACAAGACTCTACTGTTTCTGGACCCTGTTCAAGAGCAACATCCAATGCCAACACAGGCATATTTCACTTTGGACAGGAATTGCTACAAAAGTAGTCTTCCTCAGACATACATGCTCTCCCTTCCAAACTGGGTATCCTGCACATATGACTTCTTGGAATTTACCTTGGGCTCTCACTCATTCTTGTGTTCCCTTCCTGAATCAATCAGGGACCTCAGTCAGCGACTTGATATTTGCATCTTTGTTGTGAGTTTACTCAAGCAGCAGAATTTAAAGCAGTAGTCTCTAACTTGAGTACACAGAAAAACCTCCAACCCACTGGTACCTACATATCAGGCTTTATAAAAAGCAATTCCATATACGGAGACTTATATAGAACATCAGTGTGAAGTAAGAAGAGATGTGCTTTGCTTCAATTCTGGTATATATTGCTGCATGCAAATAGGATACAAACAAGTGATTCAACTGAAAGGTAACTGTTGCTTGAAGCGGGTCTGTAACACTGCAGATGGAAAAAGAAATGGTAAGAATCTGGAAATAGTTGATGGTGGACATAGCAGAAATAACAAATGGATTCAAGTGAGACATGAGAAGTCAAGAATAACTACGGTGTGTATACCTGAGCTACTGGAAGGATGGACTAGTCAATTTTTGTACTGTAAAAGACATAGGAATGGAAGATTTATGGAAAAGTGTTGAATGCTCTTCGTCTGTATAGTGTGAATTTATTCATGAGTCTGGATGATAATAGGAAAGGATATTAGTAACCAAACAATGCAAAGACTGGCCCCTGAAGTACTGTTATATGAAAAGGCTGAAGATCAATGGAAGACTCAAAATAAGATACTGAAAAAGAAACTGAGTGTAGTAGTGCATGTGTATAATGCTGGCACTTCCGGAGGCTGAAGCAGGAAAAACCTAAGTTAGAATCCAGCATGGGCAACTTAGAAATTTAGTAAGACCCTGTCTTGCAATAACAGCAATAATAATAATTATAATGCTGCCAGGGTTATTGGTCAGTGTGAAGGCTCCGGGTTCAATCCCTAGTAATGTGAAAAAGGAGAGACACAAAGAAGTGGACGAATTGATACAACAGAGGGTGAAGCCTGGATGTCACTCTGGAACCCAAGTAAATGCAGTGTATCGACAAAGGATAGACTGATAAAATGAGTAAAATGCTGCTGATAAGTCATGGAAGGTTAAACTGAGACATGATCTATGATTTTAGAAATGTTGTGGCCACTGCTGATTTGGTGAGAACGATTGTGGTGAATTGGTAGAGGCAAGAGTCTGATTGAAAATGGATTAAGAAAAATGAGATATGAATAATCAGATGTAGAAAATATGGGTACGTGCTCCAAATTTTGTTGCCAAGAATAAAGAAATGGGACAGAAACTGCAAGGAGATCAAGAAAAGTACTGAAGGTGTTTGTGAATTATGATGGAAGAAACATTAGAATTGTTCTTGCCTTGGTATGAGTGACTGTTTCGAAAGTGAAATGTCAATGGTATATTGAAGTGTTGCGAATCCAGTACTCAAGTGGTGGAATATATAGGACCACAAAAATTGCCTCATATAAAATAGATGGGGCAGATATCATAGAACATATTGTGATTCTTTTTCTGAGTGATTCAGTTTGTTCAGTGAGATACTAAGTAAGTACATCACCTGAGCATCAAGTTGTAGGAGGAAGAAAATTGGGAAGAAGAGTACAAAGTAAAAGGTATGAAATATCGTTTTAAAAGAGAAGAGTGAATTGACTAGACACTTACAAAATGTTATCTTCCTTGAAAAAGAGGGAACAGTGTAAACCTACAATTAGAACCCAGAACCATTTATACTGCATGTTTTTATGAAAGATGTTTGCTAATATCTACTTGCTTCTTTATTTGTAGGAATATTTTGTTTTATGTCTTAAGTTTTACAAACTTATTCAAGGAAACAGTATTAATTATATGAGTACAAAATGTGATAGCTGACCAAATAAACTGTGAAAACAGGCAGTCAATAAAACTCTTATATAAAGGTTTGTAATGACATATTTAATGTTAATTCTCCAATATTCTGAGAAAGGAAGAGCCTAGCAGTCTACTGTTGCATGAAAAAGGCTACTCAGCAACACAAGTTATATAAGTGGAAACATAGAACAAAAATAGAAAAAGAAGTCACAGATTTAGTATAAGTACTTAAAAATATAATCACTGGCCATTTTCAGGGATAGCATTGCAAGTATTTTTCTTTTTGCACTCTGCTGTGGTAAACAGATGTATTTGAATATTGAAAAATATGATAAAGCAGTCTTTATAAAATAAGGCCATGATGCTCCCAGAGAATCCAACAATTACTTGGAGATGATGAAATGGTACCTAGATGGTGAGTCTTTGAGTCAAAATCTGTAGATCAGTGTTACTCAAAGTGTAGTCATTGAACCATCTGCATCTGAAGTACTTTGGATGGAATTATTGAATCAAAATCTCAAAATATGAAGTTCAGGAATCTATATTTTATTTAAATGTTCTATGAAGGTTCCTTTCTCCTTGCCAAGGTTCATAGATCTATTTCTCTGTACTAGATTTTTCCCATGATGCTTTATATATAATCGGGAATCAAAACCATCTTTGTTCAAATCCGTATTCCTCTTCCATTACAGTCTAGATTCATCTCTTACTTGAAATAATAATCTCAACTCACTGTTCTGTTTTTACATCTATTTTCCCTCCTAAATCCACTACTATTTCTTTTCTCTTCACTACTTTACTGAATGACCAATGCCATCCATGTTGACTAAACCAAAGGACACTTTTCTCTCTCCAACTTACTTTATTTACTGCTTGGAAGTGTATCATAAACACCCCTGAACTGTCTCAGGAAAGGACTTCACTTAGTGCCTCATGTCTTACCATTTTAACTACTTTCTTATTCTCTCCTAGTTCCATTCTCTTCTGTTCAACCATGTGATGTCATACTGCAGTTAAATTACTTCCCATATATATTTGTAACTCTTAATCTTACATCTCTATGTATATTAGTGACTTGGCTGACACCATATGTTTCCTGGTACAGTCTTTAGAATGAGCTATCACAGAAGAGTAATGTAGGCGGATATGGACAAAACAAGACTGAAGATGATCTGTTCATTGTCGAATAGGTTAGATGCATACATGTTACTAACCTATGTTGTTCTTCCTAGATTTGTAAATGGAACTTTTCCATTACATGAAATAAAGATATATCTCTGGTTTACAATTATGTTTCTCAGCTCACTTACCTATATCTAACTGCTCACTGCAATTCACATTTCCTACCAGAAGATTACAATAACTATAATTTTAAAATGCTCATTCATTTGATATTTAACAAGTACTGCTGCTCTTCTAAGCATCTTCTAAGCATTGTCTAAGCACTCCATGCAAGAACTCTATGAAGTGGCTGTTTTGCAGATTCAGACATAAAATGTCCCCCTGAAATCCCATGGTCTCAGTGGTGAGGTTTTGGGAAAGTGAGTGCGTCATGGGGCACTGCACTCATGACTGGATTAATTCATTAATAAGTTCATAGTTGAATATGCTGTTAGGTCCTGATCTGAAGTCAGGTCACTGTGGCATGACCTACAAAGGTGAATTTTTGTCCCTGGTAACAGAGGCAGTTGTGGTCGTAGCTGCTGTTTCTCCTACACTTTCTCTCTCTCTCTCTCTCTCACACACACACACACACATACACACACACACACACACACACACACACACACACACCTTGTCTTTCTCTCACTTTGCCTCTCTCTCACACTCTCTCTCTCATTTTTTCCTGACCACCATCAAGTAAAATCTTTTCTTTGACACCATTTTTGCCATATTCTTTCTGCTTTGGAACCAGAGACCTAGGGACTGAATGCACTGAAACTATGAGCCAAAATAAGCCTCTCCTCCTTTAATTTGTGGGTGTCAGATATTTTGTCTGAACCACAGGAAAGTGGCTGGTATACCATTGTCATTTTTGTTTTACAAATGAGGAATTTAAAGCAAAATCAATACATAATTTCTCTTGGGTCACACAAGTGGCTGATCTAAATTTAAGAGATCAAATTTAAGTTGTTTGTGGCAAACTCCAACTCAAGTATCTCAAAGGTACTTTAAGTTCAACATATCCAAGACCAAATATGATATCCTCTTTCTTCTTTTTTTTCTGGAAGTATTTATTTCTTTGTACATTACTTCCATTTATGTAACTGTGATTGTCAGAAACCTAAATGTCAGCTGTTATATTTGAAATCTCACTTTATGATTCATACTTCATCTCCCAATAGCTATGAAATTGATTGGGTTTGCTGCCTACCAACTTATCTGTCTGTCTGTCTATCTATCTCTCGGTCTGTCTGTCTGTCTGCTGTCTATATAGCCATCCATCTATGTTTCTAATCTAACATACTCCTACATATTTTCAATTTTTCACCATTGCAATTCAGGATCAAACTAATGTTGGCTATTTTCTCCACCTTTGTGGCTTACTTTTCTAAATAAAAATTTGATTTCACAATGGCCCAAAGAACATATAAACACTTCAATGTTCCTAAAATGAGGTTACATATTAGAATGAATGTGTTAATGTAGTCATAAATAATCTGTGTGACCTGATTCCCGCTAACATTTCTATTCATACCTCAGCCTCCTGCTACACTTAGCCTGGTGTCCTTTACAGCCCATAATCCACAATGGTTTCAGGAAATAGTTCTTTCTCCATCTCCTTGCCTCTCCTCTACAATGATCTCTGCACTCCAGTCTTTGCTTGGTGATTCCATTTTATCTTTCATTTCTTAACTCAAGTCACTTCTTTACCTCCCACTATAAGGCACTACTTCCCTTTACATGCTCTTGTAGAAGCACATTACCTCAAACACTAGGTGCCAGTTTGTGTGATTATTTGTCCCTCTCTTCATGAAGACTCTCAGCTCCATGACATCAGGCACCATATGAGCCACACCGTAGGTACTCAAAAAAGATTTTGTATCGCAAAAATGAGTGAGTGAATGTATTTACACAATAAATTTTGAACTCCTTGTTGAAACAATGCTACTTATTCATTGTAATTATTTGCTTCCTTATTTCGTAACATGATTAATACTATGAATGTCTCAGCTAAATTTAGAATATTACTAATTTATTTTAATTTATAAACTTAATTTTGATAGAAGAAAATCTATTTTCAGAAGTCTTTCAGTATCTAGCAGAGAAGAGAATGAGTGTATATATATATATATCCTGCTTGGGCCGGCCCAGAGACCAGGAGCAGCACCAGGGACACAGGAGGAACTCACCTAAGGCACACAGATGGACAGGTGAGTCTAATGGTGTGAAAATTCTGAAGCAGGGGCTGGGAATTTAGCTCAGCAGCATAAGTGCCTACCTTGCAAGCATGTGGTTGTGAGTTCGATCCCCGGTACTGATAAAAAAAAAAAAAGAAAATTCTAAAGTAACAATAACAATAGAAGGCCAAAAATGTCTTAGATTTCTGTGGGAAAAACAACCAGCCCACAAAGAATCCAGGTTGTAGTAACTAATCCTTTCCTCATACTTATTGTCACTTCATTCCTTTTCCTTTTCTTCTTCATCTTTTTTTCTTCCTTTTTTTCTTTTGCTCTTTCTTTGTCTCATTTACAAAAACTGGGATAAAACACTCATCAGAGAAAACAAGTCACATCCACCAAACTCAGAGGTCAAGTTCAGCTAATCTCTCAAATATTCCTTCCTTCTTTCTTTTCTAGTCCCTTCTCTAGTTTCCCAATGTTTTCATGGTCATCCTTTGTTCACCAGCCTAGTTTCTACATCCTTATCAGGTTATCTTGTTTCATACACTGTCATCACTAAATTTCCCCAACACAGGGTAAAACCACTCTAACAAGGGGAAACACTGTGCATATAAACTCCTAATTTAAGATCAGTCATTATAAAACTGTAGACTCTGCTCCTATGGTCTAAAGTACAAAATCAATAGATACCAGAGTTTGACAGTTTCTAAATTTTGTTTGATGCTACAGTTATTACTAATTTTACTACTTTGGTGAGGATGTCATATATGTTGTAATCAGTTGTTCTCTGTTCTCTAAAAATACGGTAATAAACTCACCAGTCTTACATCAAAGGATCAGGGACTGAACAAACAAATGTAACTGCCCACTCTTAATTAATTGGGAACATAAGATCTTGAAACAGACACAAACCAAGAATCTCCTATACACAGAAGACAACCCTGAAGAAAAGAATTTTCTTAGAAATGCCTTTATAGCAGTGATACAGCTACCTACAACAAAAACCCACAAGGATCATCACATAAAAAGTACATTTTGAGACAGAAAATGAAAGGCCAAAAACAAAGTGCTGCTCAGATCTCCAATCCACGCAGAACAAGTCCAGAAGACACTGCCATGAAGAAATTGGAAGACACACAATTTAAATTGCTGAAATGATAGCACCCAAAGTAAATAAATGAATCCATGTCTACCATTGATTTTATTGTGTGTGATGGTATTAACAGCTATTTTGAAGAAAATGAGAGACATTATGTTAGCCACTGTCGATTTCCTGTTGCTTTGTTTTGAAGTCCTGTGTTGCTTGCATTGTTCTGTTCTGAGTCACTTAGTTCTGTTTTCTTTACTTTAAAATAAAAAATAGATATATAAATCTGTGAAGGCATAGAAAAATCTGATCAGAAATATTCTCACGAAAAAAATGTCAACATTTATAAAGGAATTGCTCAGCAAATCAAAAGTACAGATAGATAAAAATATAGGTAATGATAAGAACTGAATGGAAACAGTACATCATCAATATAGGAAAGAAACAGAATGCCTGAACCAAATTCAGACAGATACCCAGGAAATTAAACATTTCTTTGAAAGCTGGCAACACCACTTGTTATGGATTAAAAAACTGGTGGTCAACTTAGCGTCATTTGGATTACATGAACATGGCACTGAGGGTAGATGCTCCACCTGAGGAAATTTGCCAGCATAAAGGGAGACATGGAGAATGAGAAGCTGTCATGTTAGTGCATTAAGGCGTTAGTGTGTTGAGGCATTGTGTGTTCTCCTATGTTTTCCTGCTTGAGCCGTTGGTTCTCCTGGATGAAGCTTTGGTCCTCACATGGAACATTGCTTCCTGGCTCTGGAGGGGAAGATGTGTGCTGCTTGGTCTCCAGGATGAACTCGACATGCTGGCTTCATGGCATGTACTTGACTATGCTTGTTGTTGGGGGAGCTCGGGGCCTCTGTGTCGCTGAGGATGGCTGTGGTGTTTTTCAGGACAGCCATGGTGTTTGCTGTGAGTGTGACTTCTTGGCTCCAGCATAAAGCCCTCAACCTACCAGCACAGCTCCTTCACCCTGCTGGCATAGACTTTCTGGCTTCCACTGCTGACCTTTGGGCCTCCCCAGTGTGGATCCGTAAAAGAGACTGGCTTGAGTCCTTCTTGTGGGCTCTAGACCTCCAACTGGACTCGTGGGAGGCATTGTTGTGAGCACTGGGTCTTCATTTGGACACATGTGGGACATTGCTGTGGGATTCAGGCCCTTGGCTAAATATTCTATGTCTTTGGTGTTGTGGAGAGATTTCCTGCATTTTCTTGTGTAACCCTGGGTGACCTTCATAAAAAATAATATTATAAACTCCATGTCCTGACTCTAATTGTTCTCTGTATAACCCCTGACTACAACACCACTTGACTGAAACTGAAGGCAGATTTTCAAACCTAGAAGACAATATCATGATTAACAATTGTAAAAGAAAAGATCCTTAATAATAAGAAAAGATTAGTAAATAACAATTCAACAGCTGCAAGATGATGCAAAGAACAATAAGAATAATTGGAGTCAATAAAATAGCAGGAATCAACACAAAGAACACAAAATAACTCTTTGCAACAGCAGTAGTTGTAAATTTCCTCAGCACCCCCAAAAAAGAATTTGACATAAAGTGAAGAATATAGAAATCCAATTAGACATAGCCAAAATAAATCTACACTAAGACATGTAATAAGAACCCAGAAATTCAGCACAAGAACAGAATATTAAAAGCTATTAGAGAAAACAATCAGATCACCTACAAAGGAAAGCCCATCCAGAATCACGGCAGACTCCTCAACACAAACTCTTCAGTCAAGAAGAACTTGGAATAAAGTATTTAAATTCCAGAAAGGAAAAAAAAACTAACACAGAATGATGTATCCTGTAAAACTGTCCTTCAAAATTAATGGAGAAATAAGATACTTCCATGATGAAGAAAAACTGAAAAAATGTGTGACCACCAAACAAACACTATGAATTATACTGAAAGATATCCTAGACAAAGATGAAAATGACCACAATTCCAACAACAGAAAGAAGCCATCACCCAAAGCATGCAATTAAAAAGAGGGAAAAATTAGGGAACCAACAGCAGGAAAATAACATGACAAATATAAGCCAATACATATTAGTTATAACCATCAATGTAAATGGCCTCAATTCACCAATCAAAAGAAACAGATTGGAAGCATATATCAAGAAAAAAGATCTAACAATATGCTGTATACAAGAAAAACATTTAACTCAAAAAGAAATTCATATTATGAAAGTCAAAAGATGGAAAACAATACTCTATGCAACGAGAACAGAGCACAAAGCAAAGGTTTCTGTTTGCACACAATATGATCTTCCAAACAGGAATTATCAAAAGAGATAAAGAAGGTCACTACACACTTCTTAGGGAAAAATGGAACAGACAGCAATCATAAATATGTTTGTCCAAATATGCAAGCACTCAACTATTTAAGACACATATTAAAAATGAAAAATCAAATAAGCAATAACAAAATTGTAATGGGGAACTTTAATACCCTATTGTCACAAAGAGATACATTAACTAAACCATTTATAGAGTGCTCCACTTGACAAAATTAGAACACATATTATTCTCAGTTGCTCATGGTACATTATCTAAAATAGACCATAACTATCTCTTGGAACTTGCTTAAGTAAATGTGAAGAATTGGGATTACCCCAAGTATATTATCTGATCATAATGCTATAAAGTGAAAGGGGAAGAAAGTGATCAAAAGGAAATATCACCTGGGATAATTATACTACTAATCTCTTTTAGCTCAATAGATATAACAGTGTGTACTTTCATCATTTGATCATTTTTATGCCTATAACTTATAATCCAAGCAATTATTTTGAAGAACACAATACAAAATATATCAACTATTTTTAATTTCATATTGTTTTGTTTTCAATTTCTGTTCTTTTTCATTTTAAAAGAAAAAAAGCTATGATTAGAGTTCTCATTCATCCAAAAAATTCCCCTTTTGGATATTTTCCCAGATTTAAAAACATTATACCACAGTGATATATGTGCACTTATGTTTATAGCAGCACAACTTGTAATAGCTAAATCTTGGAAACAATCCAAATGCTCATCAACTGATAAATGGATAAAAAAAGATGTGGTATTTTTATACAATGGAGTATTACTCAGCTATAATAATGCAACTGGAAAACACACTCATAAATGAAATAATTCAAATTCACATGTGAAAACATAGTAGCGATTCCCTAATATAATATACTGTAAAAGTAAATAAAGTCCAAATTCTAAAAGAAAAAGAAACTACTCAAAAAGAACAATTGAGTTGAATGAGAGGTTAAATGAAGAAATGAATGAGAAAAAAGAATATATATATATGAGAATATAGTTGTTGGGTTACTTTTCTAGCTTTGGTGGGTAATGTATTTGACACCCAAAATGAAGAGAGGAAGGGTTTATTTAGCTTACAGTTTCTAGAGGTTTCATTCCACAGTCCGCTGGCTCCAAGGCAAGGTGATGTGGCTGAGGGTCAACCATTCAGGGCATTTGTGGTAGATACCACAAGCAACCAGAGCAGAAGGGCAAAGGGAAAAACACAACTCCTTCCCTCACTTATATTGTATGCAGGCTATTGCACATAAGAGAGTGCACCACTCACACTGCCAATCATAGCACTTTACAATGAACCAGTCACAAACACTAGACCTAGCCACCTTCAAAAGGCCCACTCCCCATGACAGCTTGAAGCTTTGCGGGGGACATTTATATGCAAACCATAACAATAGTTAAGATAGTTATACTATTGATTTCTTTTAGTTCATTGAAGAAAAGTTTTGGTCAATTATGCATGCCTATATTTTATAATCTGAGCAACTACTTTGAGGATAACATGCAATATATTGACCATTGTTAATTTCCTATTATCTTGTTTTGAAATGTTGTATCTTTTTTATTGTTGTTTTCATATATATATGCACATATATATATATGTGCATATATACATATATATAATTGAGTACATTATAAATAGTTATACTTATGTGAAAATTTTTGGAAATTTTATGATCGTATGCCCAAATAATGCAGTTGGATTTTAAATGAATTATTGTAAAAATTTTTCTCTAGAGAAATGTGCAAGTAAGAATACCCCAAGATGTGCACAGGTGTATTCAAACAAATGTTGTTCATCTAAGCCAAAATCTTTAAGCTATTTAAACTTCACAAATAGTGGAAATATTAAATTGCAATGCATGCCTTACAATGAAATATGAGGTAGCAGTTAGAATGACAAAAATCTTGTACATATCAATGTGCATAAATCTCGTCAAGATATATCACAAGGTGCTTTACATAAAATATTTTGAATCTTGAGGATCAAAAACAGGTGAATCTAAATCATAATATTTAGACATACAAACATAAGTAGAATTACAAAGGAAATAAAGAAGCTTATTACAAAATTCACAATAAAATATTTCTAAGCTTTTTAAAATCTCCAGAGGAAGAAAAGATTTATGTCCTATGAGGGTCACATGAGAGACTGAGAAATTAGCAATTTGTTCTAAGTTTTGACTATACAGGTGTTTCTTTTATAGCTATTTATTAAAGTAGAAGTTGAGGTTCATGCACATTTCTCTATTGTATCATACTGCATCATATACAAATTACATAAATGAATATTTTTGATTAGTGAATATGGATAAACAATCTCATGATGTGTTCAAACATGTAATCAAATTGTAGAGCCAAAGCCAGCATTGACTCTCTGCCTTGCGGAACCCTTAGGCCTCTTTTTATGATCCATAAGCTACTTTGTTATCATTCGCTCATTCATTCATCTGATCATTTATTCATTTATACAGATATATAAAAATGAGAGAGCCCTGGGAGCTACCTTAGCACAAACCCCTTATTTAGTGTGCATAGAAATTAAATTCCAAAAATAAAACTGGCTTTCCCAAGATCAGAGGCATAGGAAAAAACAAGTATTTTCACTGTAAATAATTATAGATAGTTTTATAGAAAAATCTGTTAGTTTCCCCCTGATATCAGTTCTTTTTTTTCTGCAGTAATAGAATTTTTATCTGAGCACATGGTCACCCAGATTGAGACTAAATTTTACAGTCTGCCTCATAGTTAGGTGTGACCATGTAATGAATTTCCAGACAAGACAAAATATGTGTAAATGTCGTATCTTGTGGCTGCTTAAAAGAACTTGCAAGGGACAGCTGGGACACCTGTGTTACCTTTATTCTTCTTATCTGTTCTTCCCTTCTGTTGTCTGGAATGACTATGCCAATATTTTGACCTAAAAAGAGATGGAAAGACATAGTGTTGAGCTGCAAGAAGACCGAATTCCTGAGGAACATATGTAGGAAAACTCCAGGTTAAGCCGGGTCTGCCTGCCCCATGAATGTGGCAAAGAAATAAAAAATTCCCATAACATTTCTATTACTGTCCTTTTCATTTTCCTCTTACTTGTTCCCAAGCTAAACCATGTTGATATCAATGCTAAGTAAATATTTATTCATTTAAATTAATTTTTCTGGATTTTTAGCACATGGGGTCATGTTCTTTCTCCCACAGTACAATGTAGTTTTTCACACACTCTACTAAAATAATAAATTCCAAAGTCCATATCCTAAATCAAGTCTGTTTTTGGTACCTGTTCTCGAGTTATGTTATCACCATCGAATATGGAGAGGATAAGACACTTTCATTTAAAAGCATGACCTAAAACCTAGCACCAAACTCATAAATAACTTCATGGTACACATGAAAGGTGTGCTGATGATTAAAAGATAGGCTAAATTACTGTACATAAACCCACAAAACTTAGCTGATATCTCGTCAGATATTGTTTTCAATAAAAGAGTTGTAAGAAAACTGAATGGTTGAGGTTGCAGTAGTTATATGCAATGTATCTTAACTCAAAGACTATTATGGGGCTCATAAACACTTTCTTGTAAGTGCTTCAAGCTTTTAGGATCAACATATTCTATAAATAAAAATGTCATTAAGGTAGTTACCAAACAAACATGAAAATGAATGCATACAAACATTTATCTTAGACTTTGTTTAGCAAATGATGGTTGAAAAACAGAAATTAGTTGTATATAGCAAAAAGTATCCATGCCTCATGATGAAAGATAAAAGATTTCAAATGTGAATGCAGACAATTAAATAGAGAAAATGGCTATTTGTAAATGCAGGATCATCTTCTGCTTTTGTCCTTTTTTGTGTGGGTTTTCCTGAAAAATAGTTGTATGTCCTATAGGGAGACAGAGCTTCCACTGATAGATAAAAATATACAGAAGACAGTTACCATTTAAGTCATTCACGTTTCTTCTCTAGGAAAGGATCAAGTAGGTGGGATGCAGTATGAGCTAGTAAGGTTTTATGTTCATTTTGCTTAAAATGTAGACTTCAGAAGGCTTGTAGCAGGAGCTTCCTAGTGGATGTCAGTCAAGGTTCCCTCGCAGACATAATGAAGGTTATTAAACATCTGCAGTGATGTATTAATTCAGCCTTAACCTGTCAGGAAGGAAGGGGAAATTAATAAGAAAAAAAACAAACAAACATAAAACAAGGTTGGTCAGATGTTAACAGATAGTCAGTGCTACTAAGCCAATGACCTGAAGACCTCTACTGTTTCTGACCCAGATCCACCCAATTAGATGGTTTTGCAAGTTTAAATGGTGACTTGTAAATTAGCTTTACCTTCTGCCTAAAATGCAAACCAGTTTACTGAGTCTGCCTGCAAGTCCTACAGCAAAACGAGCTACCTGAAAAGCACGTGAATCTGCATGACCACATTTTCTGATTCCAGTTCAACACTGTGTGTAGATCCCTATCCAGACACTTTTATTTCCTATTTGCCCATGTTTGCCTCAACGGATTATGCCACCACTCCTGCACACTGACTAAAGACTCAGGCATCTGACTTTTTTCTTACCCTACATCCTGCCATAGTCTTCGATGATTCCACATCTTTGTGTAAAGCATATCCAATGCATAAGCCTTTAGCTTTCCTTTTCATCTCCAGTGAATTTCACCTCCACATTCTCATTGTCACAAATGCTTTTGTAACCAGAATGCCTCCATCTTTCATTTTTATAATAGAAATATAATGTGTAATGAGAATTCCATACTCTAGTCTCAAACACCCTTCCTTCCTACTTCTTTCTCTCTTCTTCGATTCTAGAGATGTTCTCTCACTTCAACTCCACTTTCTTTCAATCTATAGAATGTGCCTAAATGGACTTCTTTCTCAATCCAATGGAGCATCCATGTACTTAACAAGTTCCTGCCAGCTTCAAACTCAACAGTGGTCCATTCATCCCTGTCTCATAGGGTGGCTTGTACTATTGATGGTACAAGTAGATCTAATCACTTCTATTAACCTTTTTACTAATAAAACTAAATTAGTCAACTTGCTGTGAGACATATCATTTAAATGAGGGCTGCCTGGCAGTGAGGCCTAAGAACTATGACCTGTTGTGATTATGTTATAACAATTATTTTATCAAAATTTTTAACTCCCAAATATGCTCACTGTTACCTATAAATTCCAGGATTTCCTTTGCCTTTTTGCCTTTGCATTTACCACTTTCACTATAAGGACTTCAACTTCTCTCACTGATAAATTAATACTCATTCTTGAAGGGTCAGTGGGATCCTGTGGCTTACTTTGCCAAGCATTCTGCCTCTGACATCTCATCTCCAATTCTGGAATAAATGTTCTCCTGTGTTCCTTAGTATGGTTATTACATTTGTTAGTGCTTATTACACTTTAATAACTTTCCATTTAGCTGTTTGTTTCTAAATAGACCATAAGATTCATGAGTTTAAGGATTTGTCTGTTCCAATCATAATTCTATATGGAATTGCAAATTCTTTTCTTGGCATATTTGCAGTGCCCAGTATATACTTGCTGAATGAATCTCCAAGACTCACAGATCTCTCATAGTTCCATACCCTTTTCCTCCAGCTTGTATTATTATTTGCCTCCAGCCCTTTCATCTTCCTAATTTTCAGCTCAGATTGTGCCTCTTCCAGAAGGTATTGTCTTATCCTACTACTTCTTTCTGTTCTCCAACAGCAATCTGTATATATTTGTTACAATGTTATTTGTCACTCCGTTCGCAATCCTTTATTGATGACTGATTAGTCTGCCTCCTTAAGATAGTGAGTCATGAAGAAAAATATTAGCAATTCAAATCTCTTTCCTTATCAGGTAGAAGAGGGAACATCCCAGAAGAAGGATTTATTAAATGTTATTATAAATGTACAAACCCATGGTATAATTACTTTCTGTGCAAAATCAGTTCTTTGCTCCAACCGTATGGTTTCTGGATTAAATGTAATGTACCCAATTGTATACTTTCCCTCTACTATCTGTGGAGAAACTAGAAAAAAAATTATCCCTAAGTCAGAATTCTACATAATTCCTCTTGATCGGAGCACTTGGTCATTTCCTTTTGTCTGTTATCTGAACCTGAGGCATTTCCTTTCATTTCTCTGGATAACTTACTGAAAGCTTAAATCTACACATTTCTCTATTTCTTCATTTCCTATGGATGTGACCATTCTTGACTGCTAAATGTTTCACTTTTCACTGCATATGATTCTTTTACCTGCCCACCTCATTCTGATGCATTCAGCGTCATTTTACTCAAACATTTGAAGTGTTGGCATTTATTTTGGTAGAGATAGCATTATGTAAAGATTAATGACATGACATGTTTTTACATTAGGAAATATGTCCCCTAATCTGATCTGTTCATGAGGAGCTCTCTTCCATCATGTCTCAATAGAAAGAACAGTAATCAAACTCTCCGATGCCAGGACCCCTGCATTTTCTCTAATGAGGAAGAGCTTCGAATTCTGCCAAATTCATCAACATTCCAAAAAATCCATCTGGGAGACAGATGGAATGCTTGAGCCTACAATCACAATCCCCAAGGGCTTTAGATATAATATGTGTCATCTTCCTGTGCTAGAAATTACCATCAGCACCATCCTGCCCTTTAGATAGAGCCAAATAGTGAATTCCTGAGCAACCTCCAATGTCAGACACCTTCGTTTCTTGTTATTAGTACAGGCCCGTGATGAGTAATGATTGCATTCATCGTGTGGAGTCAGTACATGTACAAGGCGCGTCTTAATTTTTTTTAAATCTACTTTGCCTCACTTCCCTCCCCCTTCGCTCCATCTCTTGGCCCCTTTCTTTGTAGAGATATAATGTCTCTAGGATTTAGCTGGATATGGTTAAAGAATGCACTCTAACCCATCGTTCCTGAGTTAGATGAGCTCTGACATTTCTGATCCCTAACAGCTCACTTGAACCATTTTCCCCGGTAGGTTTGTCACACCAAAACCTCAATCATAATCTTTCAATTCATAACGGCAAGGATAAAAGCCAAAAAGGCAACAAGAAATCTGTTCCACCATTGCAACCACAAGAACAACAATAAATGCCCTAGGGAGATATATTAAGGCAGTAAATACAAAGGGAAATATATGTAGACTAAAAATTAGTTTTAAGGAATCAAGACTTCTAATAATCAAGAATTGATAAATTACTAGAAAAACAAAAAACAAAAGTCACATATAGTGTTTTCACTGATTTTTAAAGTACTCTCCAATTCTACTTTTAATAATAGTGATTCTGATTGCTTATCAAAACCATCTAGGATATTTTCAAGCACAGAGATAGATACTCATATTCAAACTTTAGAATCTCATCAGCAGGTCAAGGACAGAGCTTCATACACAAATAACAAAGTGAACAGTGTGCTGTACTATAGCAAAGTGTAGCACTGTGACGTAATAAGTTCAGCATTCCTGCATGTGAACATTAGGGTGGTTATTCCCTGCCTATCTGTGGTCTTGGACAGTTCAGTTAATTTTAATGAATCTTAGCTTCTTGCCCTTATAAAATTACAAATATCCTTTATTTCACAGAGGAGAAAAAGAAAGGCAAAAGCAGGGAGGGAGGAAAAGAGGGAGAGAGAGAGAGCAGTGATTTTAAAAAATAATTAGAAATATAGCAAGGCCTAGATTCACAAGTGTTTCTGTTTGGGAACAGTTTAGTTCCCACCCAGTTGTTCGGCAACATTTAGCTTCCCTTTGCCAACTCTCCGTCAGGTGACACAACCCCAGCTTCTTCCCCTGAATCATGGAATCAGTTAAATTCATGAGCCAAGCTAGTGCTCTGTGCTTGTTTACATGGTCTCTCAAACTAATAAAGTAGCCGTACTCTACAGGACTAGTCGAGAATCCATACTACTGTAACCTTTTTCATGTGAAATTCATGAGAACATTACTTCTAAATCTCAACAAAGTTGACATTTTGGGAAAGGGAAATTTTTGCTACCTGGATTTGGGCGAGTGGTTATATTGTGCATTTGGAGGGTATTGGACAGTATTCTTGGTCTGTACCTGGTGGGTATAAACAGCAATCTCCCACTTGTATATTACTTCCACAAAAATTTCCAGGCAGGCATAGTGACACTCACCTATAATCCCAGCAATTAGGAGGTTGAGGCAGAAGTGTTGCCTTGAGTTCAAGGCAAACCTGAACTACATACCAAAAACATGTATGAAAAAACAAGAATTAAAGAAATGATATTCAGAAATTGCTAAGTATCCATTTGGCAACAAAATGTAACTGATTAAGAAACACTACCCTAGATTAATATTTTGTTTGTCTGCTATGGCTGAGCATCGACAATTCATGCTGTGGCCTAAGAGAAGGTAAAAGACAGAACATCAAGTAAGTATATAGCTGGCTTCAAGGAAGCCAGAGCATCAAGTTAAATATATACAGACAGAATAGGAGAGTAAGCTTGAGATGTGGCAAGAGTAGTTATCAAATTGCTACAGTTAAACTCAAACAATAGCATGTTCCACTATCTTCTTAAACGTTAAAATATTTTTGCAGGGTCAAAACTTGAAATTACATTCAGACATTAAATGCCTATTCCTCAGGTGTTGAGTCAACTATCACTCAATGCTAGTGAGGCAGCAGAGTAAAAAGGAAGCCTTCTGCATCGTCCTGGAGAATGTAAACTAGTGCAGCCACTATGGAGTTCCATTGCCATCAGGTTCCTCAAAAAGCTAAAACTAGAAATTCCATTCAATCCAGCTATTATCTTTCTGAGTGTTTTCCCAAACGAGTTAAGAGATGTTTCATTAAAGTGATACATGCACGTCTCTATTTACTCTAGCACAGTATATGATCGCTGATTCTTGGATAGAAAAGCCTATATGTCCATCAATGAATAAGTCTTGGATAGAATGAGTCTTGGATAGAAAAGCCTATATGTCCATCAATGAATACAGACAATGTGATATTTAGACATAAGGGAGCGCTGCTCTACCATAAAGTGGGATAATCTTGAGTCACTTTTAGTACAGTAGTTAAACATTGAGACAAAAATGCTGTGAAAAAAAATTAGTGGCACAAGGCTAAATATTGCGTGGCTTAATTCATGTGAGAAAACCAAAACAAATAAACAAAAGAGAAAAACAAAGGACAGATGACAGGAAGCCAGGAGATAGACATTTTGCAAAAGGGGAGAGACCAAGAGGTGAAAGGAGATGAGAGAAGGAATTGAAAAATGAATGAAGATATGTTATGGACATGTATGAACTCCTCTCAATAAATGTAGTCATTATGTACTCCAAACATGTACATGCAAAAATTAAAGCCAGAATTAAAAATTATCCAAGATTGGCGAGAAGAGCTATGACTAAATAAGTCACTGACTTTCATTTCATTTGTTCTTAAGAGGACAAAATCATAATTTCAGGGATAATGGATAAAAAGAATAAAGTGAAGAAAGAAGAGAAATGGTTAGTGGAGCAAACATGGTATACCTTCAATTTAAGATGCTCTTGCAATCAGATTTCATAGTACTGCTTTTGTCTAGGTTATTTTCTTCTGAGCCGTGTTAAAAATGTACTGAAACCACACTAAATTTAAAAGGTATAAATCCTAAAATAGTGATATAGTATGTTTTAGCAGATTACTCTGAAGACATTTAACTTCTCTGTCTTACAGATTCTATTTAAAAATATTGCTTCAGTTACCTATTTGCACTATTACACTACATTAACTCTAAATATATGGAAAAATACAGGTCATTAGCTCCTTAAATCTTCAGTGGCTACTATTACTTTTTTAAATTGTCCAAGATTGGCCACTTTATTTACTACAAATCTAGAGTGTGCTAAAACATATCCATGGAAAGAAAGTAAGTCCACCAAGTAGATATGTATTGAGGCCCTGAGAGCGACAACTTTCTCGCAATTTCCATTTTCATCCCACATCCCTGCCTGCTTTCACCCACTAAGTGAAACCTTACCAGACAGCAGCATATTTACAGTGGGTGTTCTCATTAGATTAACGCACCTCAGTAACTGTCTAGCGTCACTCTACAGAAGCCATGCCCTGGGTGCTAGTTAAGGTGATGGTTAAAAAACTGACATAGAGCTTATTATTTTATCTTATAAATATAGACATGAATGTATCACTGTAATTTAATGTCTCTAATGTCTTAGTGCAATGATAGATTTTCATTAGTAATTTGGCATGTGAGTCACATAGGTAGTGTGAGTCACACAGTTAACATGGGTCATATGTACATAGTACCATACAAGGAAGGATCATGAAATGACATATTTGCCCAGGTCTTTGGAAGTGTAAACTATTATTCTCTTGTAGTTTGTTTCCTCCATAAAGATGAGACTATGTTTATTAAGCTCACTACCATGTCCCTCCATATATATGTATATGTATATGTATATATGATATTAAATACTTTGTAGAAATACGAGAAAAAATAAAAATGAAGAGAAAGATGAGAGACAGAGATAGATAGAAACAGAGAGAGATAGAGAGACCAGAGATAGATGAGGCAACCAGCATTAAATAATATCTGGCCAGATGGAGGAGGGCATTCCAGCTTCTGGATTCATCACATACCATGGAAATGGTAACGAGGTCTCACACAATTTGTACACCATACAGAAGCACCCAGCTGAGGTAGCAGGACAAGATGCTGAAACGCGGCCTGCGCTCTGCTCCAGTGAGCGCTCCTTTATGGCCCTATCCACACACAGTGGGCTGTCTCTTTATCAATTTGTCAGACAGGGTGCATGCATGTTTTTAATCCATGCAAAACTACTGTATAGGGTTCTGTAAAATATGCTCTGTATGATGCATAATACTCTAGTGTCACAGAAATGTAGTATGCATTTCAGTAATAATTATCAAGTTGGTATAGCATTGTATGAAGAAGAACAAAAAAGATAAAAATGAATGAATAGGTTTAGGGTCCTACTTGAAACACAGACATTTGACTACATGTAAAGCACATTAAGAGACTTTAATGAATGTATTGGAATGATCTGCTTTTCACCATGACTCCATTACCTTCTATTGGTTAACTCCCTCCATCTGTGAAACACACATAGTAGTAGTAGTAGTGGTAGCAGCAGCAGTAGTATATACCTTATAGGATTGTTGGGAGAATTGACTATAATTGATATATGAAATTATTTAATTTTTTCATTTAGTAAGTTCTCATAAAATTACAGCCAAAAAACATCAGCATTTTTGAAGGACTCATTTAACTACACTGTGAAAAACAGATTAAAAGTGTAAAAGATCAGAGGTTAAATGACTGATTCAGAGGCCAGAATAATAAACCAGGAGAAAGATGGGAAAGGACAAACACGGTGGCTGCAGAAAGAACTAATGGATGGGTTTGAGAGGTATTAGGAAGCTAATCCTAACGATTTTACAAATCTATGAGAAGATCATTTCTAGATGCCTAAAAAGGCCTTTCTCTAAATTTTAAATTCCATTGAAGTATTCAGTAAAGTCCATTAATTATTTTTAAACGCCTTTATGTAATTGGTATGCAATGTTTAATCAGGAAAGGCCTTGAAATTTGGATTTAAAATATCCAAATGTGTAGTTTTAAACAACCTGCATCGAAATTCACCAGGGTATGCATTAAAAGGTGCATTCCTAGGTTTCGTTCTAAGCCTGCAGAAGCGAAGTGTATGGGGAATATATTTGCTTAGTGTAAAGCATTCAGTGCTTCTGAAGCACAGTAAATCTTGAGAACAACAAAGAGGGCGAGCATTTGATGCTTTCTAAGCAAGGGCATGCTATTCTAATTCGTGTTTTTTAAAGGTAACCATGGTGACAAGGAACACAGGATGGGAGGTGGGTGGAATGGTGAAGAATTTAGGGGCAAGGGGTGCTGTTATTTCCAGTACACTGTTTTGCTGAAGATACAAATGTTCATACTTACACTGATGTTTGTAACTAAGTTTCCTAGTAATTATGATTCAGATGATAGAACTTAATTCACAAAAATTCAGTATAGACTTTGAAGTCATTTCTGTATCCTTGTTCACTGAGACATCTGGATATGCAATGATGAGCCTATAGACATGTGTCATCTAAGGATGTTTGAGTTCCCTGCAAATATAGAAATTTTTTCATTTAAAAAGAGCAGATGAGCATATCTTTAAGATCATTTGAATTAACCATGGACATTATGTGCTTCATAATAAAATGTTGATTTTCTGTGTCTTGGTGATTACTTTTGGAGCTAGAGAGAGATGTCAGGTTCTTAAATAATTTTATCACTGCTAAGAACAAAAC
The DNA here is from genome assembly GCA_004027455.1 of Hydrochoerus hydrochaeris. NCBI lineage: Eukaryota > Metazoa > Chordata > Mammalia > Rodentia > Hydrochaeridae > Hydrochoerus > Hydrochoerus hydrochaeris. The sequence continues at coordinate 398,352 of PVLA01000656.1, forward strand.
TGACTGATTTTGTCTGATGAGGCCAAAAAGGCATCACCTAACAGGTCAAATCAAGGGGAAAGGAATTTGTGATATTTTAGTCTAGGTCTAAGGTGTCCCGAATGCCTCTATTTACCAATCTAAGTATGCAGAGTGATTAACAACTTTTGGGTAAACATGTTGCTCAAAATTGGATAATTCTACAACAATAGTATGCTGTAAACATGTAAAATGGAAAGTCATTATCACCTTTGTCCTGTAGATTACGTTATATAATACAGGTAAAATTAAGTGCTCACAAAGGCCTTTTGTCAATGTATAAGTCTATTACAATCCACGTCCATACAGCATCCAGTAGAGGCGTGGCATGATATAAGCATATATTATTCTGTTATATAGAAAACACTATTCTATTATTGTCATGCCCGTGTTTCAGATGAGACAAGTGAGGTGTAAAGATATGAAGTAACTAGGGCTGGGAATTTAGCTCAGTGGCACAAGTGCCTCCCTGGCAAGCGTGAGGTCATGAGATCGATTCCCAGTACCAAAAGCAATACAGTTGCAGATGATTTTTAAGCACCAAAAAAAAAAAATATGCTGTAACTGTTTCCAAGTTTACATGGACTGGTACAGTTGGAATTCAAATTCAAGCAGTGTAGCCCTAGAATTTATGTGCTTACACTATTGCTATATGCTACTACACTTCCTGTGGTTTGATGCCAAAGATGTAATCAGATTTGGAAAGGTTTCTGTGACGCAAAATAAGGTGAAGAACTCAGTCTTCAGGGAAGGAGACATAGAAAATAATAAATACTCTAACATGACACATGCTATAATAAAGATTTATGGCAGGTGCAAAGCGATTGGAGGGCAAAGGAGGAAATACCCAAGTGTCACAGAATAAGTAGGGAAAGGAGAAAATAGGAACAGCAGGCATTATGCCACCAACTCCAAACTCAAATATGCCATGCTAGCATGCTTCCAAGGATTTTATTCTCTTGTTGCAGAGAGAACGGTAGTACAAACAGCTGCACAGTTTTATCCTGATTTTCTAAATATGTTTGGCATTCACAGACCTCTGCGGTGTTATTGTAGTTTAGCTTGTCAGCATTGGTCTCCAGAGATGGGTAACACTAAAGACTGAATAAAATTGGCCACCAGACCTCCACACAATCTAGAGTCTCAGCACATGCCGTTCAGTTCCTACAGGAGATCCCTGTTACTTGAGACAGTTTGGGTCATGATACACTTATGTGGTCCTCACATTCTACTTTATTGTTCAAAGCATTCAGGTTTTGTGCCTAAAGGATTCTGAAAGAAATATTGCCTTAGTTACTTTTTATTCATTGCTGAGACTAAATACCTGATGCCCAAAGCTGGGAAAGCAAAGGTTTATTTCTTACATTTTTGGAAGGTTTCATTCCATACTCAGTTGGCTCCAAGGCAGGGTGGCATGGCGGGGCTGCGGTTCATGGTGGCTGCACACAGCAAGGCGGAAACCAGCAAGAGAGAGATGCACCTTCTTCCTGCTGTTCCATCACATCCTGGCTCCATCCCGAGGCCGGTGTCTTACACCCCCAATCCAAGCACTAGACATTGAACCAATCACAAATGCATAATGCAAAGGCATGATGCTTGGGGGCCACTGACATAAACCCTGACAAATATGTGAGCCCATTCTGCAAAGATGTTTGTTAATTTCTTGTAAGATTTATCCAGCAGTTTCGAAACGGTTTAGCCTCAAGTCTCACCCGTATTTATTACCTGTGAATGTGTAGACTTATATAGTAAGAACTATGCTTTTAATGAACAGTGCTGGCTCACACATATTCAAATGTAATAGCTTACTAATGTGACTAGTTTTTGCAATTATGTACTCACACATTCACAAACATGCATATACACATGAGGGAAAGGGAGAAACAGAGGAAAAATATCCTTAGTTAAAATTGATATTGCCAAAGGAGTTCACATTAATATGAATTTGTAATTTATCTTCAGGCTTTTCCATTCCTTTTCCCTTATTCAAAACCATACTTTCTTTATTACAGACAAAGAATTGTGTCAAATACAGTTAATAAACTTAAGATTTTGCTTGTAAATATTTTTAAAAGACAACTTAAAAAGGATGCAGGTTGTTGATAGCAGCACATTTTAGAAAAGCTAAATCTTAGAAACAGCCCATAGGTCCATCAACAGATGAATGAACAAATAAAATGTGGTATCTATTTGCAGTGGAGTACTACTCAGTCATAAATAAAGTTATACTTGAGTCATCTTTAGGTAAATGGATGCATTTCAAGACCATTATTTTAACTGAAATAAATCAGGCACAGAAGTTTAAATATTGCACTGTTTCTCTTTTGTGAGAAACACAAAGTATAAATAAGGAGCAAAATGAAGGATCAAAATTGGGAAATAGGAAGAATTTAAACAAGAAGAGGAACAAGGAAGGCTGTGGAGGGTGGAAGGAAAGAAGAAAAAAGGAATTTAAAAAAAGAAAGTAAAAGGAAAAAATAAAAAGCAGCTTTTGTAATTGAGGAGTGGAAGAAAGTTTGAACAGAGAGGAGGAGAATGGGAAAAATGACATATTATGTTCAGGTAAAAATTTGCTATAATGAATATGATCATTACGCATGCCAAACACATACTAGTAAAAAAATAAGATAAAGCTAGTCATGGTGAGGCACGCCAATAATCCCAGCACTTGGAATCATCTCCAAAAAGTCAAGGCTAGTTTGAATTACATGGTGATTTCAAGACCAGTCTGAATTACACAGCAATACCCTGTCTCAAAAAAACAAAACAAGGCCAGGGCACAGAGCTTGCCTGAAAAAAAAGAAGTCGTGAGTTCAATTCCAGGTACCAAAATAAGTAAATACATGAATAAACCTCAGCAAAAAACTCCCCAAATATTAATAATAATAATGATAATATTAATAAATGGTGAGGAATTGGTAGAACCTTCACTCTTCTCATATCTTATTAAATACAGAGATTAAGTTTAGGATCATTGTGTTGTTTATATTCTGACACAATTCACCCATTCAAAAAGCATGCTCTAAGCACTCCTTAAATATTTAACAAACATGGAAAATAGAGAGACAACTATAGATCCGTCTCAGACTCTTATAGTTCAGCCACGTTGTCAAGGCATACAATATGAGTCAGCTGAGGACTTAACTAATAGCACATGAATCAATGCAAACACAGATTGGGGCCACAGTGACTAATCTCAGCTTTCCATGAGTGTAACAGTTTTTAAGGAATTTTGAGTACAACTGCTAGAACATGACCTGTCATTCACGATCTGTGGGATTTGGTCAAGAAGAGAGGGGAGGTGAAATCATCATGAGTGTGAGGTTTTCAATAGTTGAAGGCAGCCTCTGTGCCCTTAATTCATCTTCTCACTTGTGACCGATATTGCAATTTGGGATGCCAATACAAATAATTTCGAAATTTTGTATGTAATGATTATATACCAGGTTTTGGGCTAGGTATTATCTCTTTGACTCTTAATGGATAAAGATTCATTGAATCCCCCATATGTGATAAAGTAACAATAATCATTCTTCCTTTTTAAGATAAGAAAAATAATATCCAGAGTGGGTCAGAGTGGATCCAACTCACAAATAGAAAGTGATGGAACCAGAAGGTAAGCCCATGCAGTCTTATCAAGGAGTGTGTGTTATTCCTTACTACCTCTGGCATTTTACGTGCTGTTCCTCTAAGGATCATTTTGTACTCGATACGTTTTAAATATCACACAGAACTTTTGTACTTGTGACTTACAGCTATCACATGTTTCAATTGGATCAATCAAAGCTGAAAATAAGAATTATTATTTTTTCATTTAAATAACAAAATTATAGAAATTGAGAATGAGTTCGTGGTTGTCATGGGCTATGGTAGGGAAGAGAAATGCCAGTTGCTATGTGAGGGCAACATTCTTCTGGTGACAGAATCATTTCGGATTTTGACTGAATCAATGCTGAACTCAAAATGAGGCTATGATTCTTCAAAATGTTACCATGAAGTAAATGATGTAAAGAATACACAAGGTCTTTATTTTTTCTCATAACTCATGTCATGTGAACCTGTAATAGGTTGTCTAAAACTAAAAAAAGATGAAATAAATATGATAATAATGAAACTATTACATATAAACAACATTTCAGTGAATATAATCACATATTCAATAAATATATTACTGAAGAGGGTGGTGTGTGTTCATGTTACTACAAATCTCTTTACTATTCGAGTTAATAGAAATTTGGACTCATATCCACTTCTACATTCAGCCTTTTGCAGTATAACACATCATGTAGCCTTTGAAGTGTTCTACATTGTTCAGTGAAATTCCATTTGTTTCTCAATTCAGGGGAAGGTGGCCATGCTCACATTCGCAGTCCTGTTTATCTTCTTATGTGAATTTCATGAAGGGGAAAAAATGTTTGCAGAACCCTTCTGTTTGCAATTCAAATTGTTCACAAACAGAACCATTTGTAAACTGATACCACTATACTTAATTAAGAAAGAGAATGACAAGGGTAAAACATGATTTTAGTGTTACAAAGAAGTTTTGCTTTCACGAATACCCTAAAAAGATCTCAAGAACCCCAAATAGTTTTGAAAACAGATATGCTATACTGTACTTCCTCCTGGTATGAATGTTTAATAGGGATATAATATTAATCGTACTAATATTTCAGTTTCAACTCCAAGGCAATTATTGCTAAGTTACTCCCCAGACCACTAGTGAAGTGTTTGAATGGGGAACTTCTTTGGCAGCCTGAGACAAATAAAAAGCTCCCAGTTGAGTACACAGTAAGCAAAACAAACTGTTCAAACTGCTGCAATTTGCTGCTCTTTCCCTCCTGAAGATTTCTGGCTGCCTTACTTCAAAAAGAACACAATATGAGAAGAGCATCTGTGGGGAAGACAGAGTAAGGTGAACATGGCAATTCAGGAAACATGACTTGAAGCATTTTCCTAATATGCCAAGACACTATGTGCTGCCACATTGTGTCACTGGGAAAGCCAAAAGAAGCTGGAACAAGACAATTGGCACCATTGTCAGTGGGGGATCCTTGAGCCTTCTGTGGCTCTTTCACCCTTTGCCTAAATTGCTCTTGCACCCAGCTATTGGACAAAGTTAAGGAAATCACTGACATTTGAGATTACAGTGTGGATCCAAGCTCCTCGCCACTGTTAGTTTTGCCATACATTTAGTCTCAAACTGTGCCAGAAATTCTCAGTAATTCTCAGTTCTAAATTGGGGAAGATTTTCTTTCAGTTTGGGTAGTACCAGAGCCAAGTATTTGAAAATGTGGAAGAAGATACTATAAGAAATGTGGTGAATATATTATATTAAAAAAAAACCAGGACCAATTGTAGAATTAAGATCTCTTAGCTATATGTACCAACATCCCATAATGAATGTAAACATTAGGCACTGAAAACATCTAGTTAATATATTTTTTAAAAAGAATTCACCAGGCCTACTGGGGAAAATCCATTAATGAATGTTATTAGAAGTGGCAAGAATAGAGGAAACATACAGGGCAGGGGATTTAGCACAGGGCATAAGCGCCCGCCTGACAGGCACAAGGTCATGAGTTCCAACCCCAGCACCCCCACCAAAAAGAGGAAAACGACATTTGAAAGTTAAATCTTGTGGATGGAATTAAATGAAGCTTTCCTTCACCCTTTATAGATGAAATCATTTTCCATATTTCTTTGTTCTAAAACTGCTATGTCTATGGTTCTCAGTGTTCGTTTAACCTTGTTTTTGAAGTCGTAATATTTTCCAGTCATTTTAGTAACACATTTTGTTTTATTTTTGCTACTCCTCATAACATCCCCCAGGGAGCAGCTTTCTTTATTCCCACTGAGCAGTTGAGTAAATTAAGGCTCAGAGCTGCTTAGTGCCTTGACAAATTGCACACAGTGAAAATATAGAGAATCCAAGGTGCAGGTTCAAGTCAGTTTTTTCAATTCCAAAGCCAAGATATTGCATTACTTCCTCCTTAGAGCTGTGTATTTGGAAGGATTTTTAATAGGGATATATGCAGTGGTATAAATTAGTGCTAACCTTCCTAGCCATGTTGATTGTAAAGTCATGGGTGATGAAATAATGTGATGTCCATTTACGCTTTAAGATTAGACCCAACTTTGAACTCCCCAACTTTTATGCATAGGAGATTCTTCAATTACATTAAGCAAAGCCTGGACACAGAGTTCACCAAAGAACTTAAGTCTGTTGAAACACTTAAAGATGCTTGCTAGTAAAGTCTTGCCTAGCAATTAGCATGGAATACATGAAATACATGCTTCAAAAAAGGATATTTTTTTTCTTTTTGACACAGGGTCTCATTATGCGGTTGAGGCGGGCCTTGGGCTCATTTTGTATCCCAGGCTGGTCTGGAACTTGCAACCTACTGCCTGCCTCAGCCTCCTAAGTCCTGGGGATTACAGGTGTGTGCAACTATGTCGGGATCAAAAAAGACACTTTCTGAGCTGAAACAGTATAGCAGTTTCTTGGGACTCTTATAACCAAGTACCACAAGCTGGTTGACCAAAGCAACAGACATTCACTGCCTCATAAATTGAAAAGCCAGAAATGTGAAATGATTGGAATTTCTTCTTTCCTTTTTTCCTTCCTTTCTTCTCTCTTTCTTTTTGTGTTCCTTCTTCTTTCCTCTCTCACTCCCTTCTTTTTTCCTCCTTCCTTTTTCTTTCTGTTCTCTTATACCCTGTGATAGCCCTAGGGAAGAATTATTATTATTATTACTATTATTATTGTTTTACTTTCCCTAGGTCTTGAGATTGTTGAAAATCAGTGGCACTCCTTAAATTGTAGTACTCATCCATCACGTAGGTCTGTTGCTTCATAAAGTGATTTCCTCAGAGGAAATCTCTGTCTGATTTCCCTCTTTTAATGGACACCAGTCAATGGAGTTGAGCCTACCAGACTCAAGCAAGACCTCACCTTAGCTAGTAACACCTACAAAGAACCAGTTTCTAAATGGGGCACATGCCTTTATGTGAAACCATTTCATGTATAACACTCAGCTCATCTTTCATCTCTTTCTATAGAGGGAAATTATCTGAAGGTAAGAATTTTCTCACTCTTAATTGCAACTCTAATTGTGACAAAGAAAACAATCAAGAGTCAACCCTTCCCTTTACCATGGAACAGTCAAAAGGGCCCAAAACACTAGCGACTTTAACCTGCCTATCTTTCACGGCCTGTTGCTTCTTCCAGGGTGGCCTGGGGAGACCGGCCTCAGTGTCTTCCTGTTGCTTCTGCAGTTAGTTCTCAGAGCAGGGTCCATTAGTGATATCCTCAATTTTTTTCCAAACTCCAACAGTCCATGATCAACCCAGTTAGTCCTCCACAGACTCCCAGTAGACTGCGGCAACCCTGCCTTCAGGCCTGTCATACTTGAGGAAACCCATGGGCTCTCCAATCAAGCACCACTGCTCCCAAAGTTCCACACACTGTTTCCATGACAACAAGAACTGTACGCAATTCCCTATAGCTGTGCAAGTGGGTATCTGCCTTGTGTGCAGCAGGCTTTGAACACAGACATAACCCGCATGACCCTGGCTTGCAGATGCTCCTCGTAGCTCTGATCAGTAACATCTAGATGACACCACCCTCCTTTATCAGCATTGTGAAAGTCCTCATATGCACCTATGAAATGCAGGAAACTGTGCGGCAAGGGTCTGTTCCTCCCATGTATAAGCAGTGTTTCCTCATACTGCTCAGGTCAGTGGAGGAAGGCTCCCTCTGCTTTATTACCTTTTTCTACTACAGTACAGGTCCGAACAAAGCCTAGCTCCAGTGGTTCTCTTGCCTGCTCACGATCCTCATTCCTGGTTGTGCAGGTTCAGTGCTTTGGGCTAAATAGAGCTAGCGCTAAAATCTCCAGAAACCAGAGGTGGAGATCATAACAACCAGCCATCAGCAACAATGATCAGCAGAGAAGAGCAGTGATACAGCACGACCAGAAGTGGCAGCATAAGTAACTAGTGGTGACCAATGGCATCTGACGGAGACCTGTGATGACTTGCAAAGAACCCTAGAGAGGAACTGGAAGCTTCTGGAAGATCACCAGATAGCCAACAATGGGGCTGTAAGTCTCAGCTGCTGAGGAGCTGATAAGATAGCTTGGAGCTGCCAAGTTCCATAATGCTAAGAGCTGTAACAATGGCCAAGAGCCATCGACACTCAAAGCATAGAGCCAATGATGTAAAAGGATCTGCACTTGGCTGAAAATCAGCCCTTCGCCTACTGCTGACAACACGGCGCTGAGAGCCACATTTGGCATATTCTCTACCAATAGATGGTGAATGATTGGACTTTTTTTCCTTCCTTTCTTCTCGCTTTCTTTTTGTGTTCCTTCCTCTTTCCTCTCTCCCTCCTTTTTTTCCCTCCCTCCATTTTCTTTCTCTGTTCTCTTCTTTCTGATTTAATCTATTTGTTTTGCACTGCTAAGTATCCAACCCAAGACCCCAAACATTTGATGAAAGCATTCTACAACTGAATTACAGATTGGATAGATATTGAGATAACTTTCAACCATTGGTGTATGGCTTTGGTTATGGTGTTCCTCCAGGCTATTCACTTTACCTCCATTTATTCATTCACAAAGCACTGTCTGCATCCTCTTTGCAAAGAGTTTTGTATAACACTGAGGATAAAATTACAAAGATAATAAGACTAATATTCCCAGACCACTTAGAATTTGGATATTAATATGGATATGTCATTAATACTTTCCAGGCATGATTAATGTGATAGCTATGGAACACGTATAAAATTATGATTTTTGCTTTGTGTTCATACCAAAATATAAGGCTTAGTCCTTGTTTAACTACTGCTTAAAAATTAAATATAAAGCTGAAATAAGAATTAAAAACTAAATAGCATGAAATCATGCCTACAATCATGGTGCATAAAGAAAAATAGGAATAGATTTTATCAGTTAGTAAAAGCGGCACTCTAAGTAAATGTTTGGATTATGCATGTGGGAAGAAGGGAGACAACCTAGGGCTAAAATTCTGACATGAGCAGTGGGTAAACTATCCTGGAAAATGAGGCTAATTTTAAAAATACAATGAGTTTACATATTCGTATTAAGCGATATTATTCCACATGTGATTTGATAATGGTTTTCAAGTGCAAATGATGGCAAGATCCTCAGAGATTCTAATATCCTGAAGTGCTACTCTGAATAAAAATAACCAGATAAACTCTAAGCAAGATAACTAAAGGTTTCCCTTTGCGATGCTTACATTAATTGTATTTGTAATCACTTCTTATTCTTTTGGGTAAACACAAATTATAACTGGATATTTGGCCACTTGCACAAAGGCAGAATGGAAGAAACCCTTTTCATGGGAAAATTCCTTCAAAACATTTCAGAGAGTTGACTTGAGCAAAGAATCAATCACAGCATCTAATGGTGTTCTCCAGTTGCCTGTGTAACGTCCAGTAAGAATGTTACCAGGCCCTAGGGTGCTGGAGTAGCCTTCTAGAGGTGATTTCCAAGTCCTTTCTGTCCCAAACAAAGAATTGAATGAAACAAGCATAAGCTATGGCAAAGATTCGCTTTTATTAGCATCAGGAAAAATAAAAAAGAGGGGAAGGGAAAAACGAACTCTACAGAGTGAGATTGGGCCTAGGAAAAAGGAAATAAAAAGGGAAAAAAAGTAAAAATAAAAAAATATATACACTACAGTGGTGTAAGCATGGCTAGTGACAGTGAGCTACCCATGGTGATGGTTACTTTTTCATGTTTCCCCTGTTGGATTCAGGTCTAGGTCAACCTGTCAAAACCCTGCTCCAGTCCTCCCACTAAGTCCACATGTAGGGCTCTGAGAGCTGTTCTGGGCATGTGTTCTGGGATCTTGTCACGCAGCCTCCTTTCCCAGGCATTTTAGTCACATCCTAACTTCCCATCTCAACAGTTTATGCTACTGTAATAGGAAACACTAACCTATGTGATAGATCACTAAATTACATACCTTGCTGTTCTTGTGACCACTTAGAACAATGTGAGAATGCTGTATTTACATATGAGCTCTGCATTTTAAGAGGGACGTGTATATTGGCGTTCATGTTGATGTGAGTACCCAGGACCATGTTAGGAAATTAAGAGATAAAATAGAAAATGGAAAAAGTATACTATGAAAAGTACAAACAAGGATTATTATTTTCCAATATTTCTAGAGCCATTATGTTGAGAAAGAGTACTTATATTCAGAACTTTGTTCCATTAAGTGTAGATTGTGAGCACAGAAGGAAAGAACCATTAGAACCAGTCGGATATGCATTCCTGCCTCTGCTACTTATCCACTAGATTAATCATTTTCAGGTTAGATTACTTTCTTTCTCTGCAAATGGCTTTAATAACTATACCTTCTCTCCTTACAGAATTGTTGGGATGGTTAATTTTAAAGATAAAATGAAAGTGTCCCAAATGCTACACATTAAGTTGAACCTTTCCCCTTTTATTACGCTGTTGCATTGACTCAAGAAATATTTTTGAGACCTACAATATGACAAGCACAGTACTGGATACCAGGAATATAAAAGTAAACAAAGAAAACCTAGGTTCTGCCTCAATGGAGCTAACTTTCTGGCAGTGAAGACAGACACCAAACAACTGTACATGTAATGCCATACATTATATATGCAAGCGAGTGTCATGAGAAAAATAACCAAAGTACAGGTCTTACTGGTGGGAAATATCTTATGTTACCTGGTCAGAGAAGGCCTCTGAGGAGATGACGTTTCACAGCATTAGAGAGTGGAATATCTGTGCAAAGTTTCATAGTGGGAAACAGACTGGCAAGTGCATGCACACTAAGGTGGAAGAAGGCTTGTTGTGTTGAGCAATAGGAGAGAGGCCAGGATGGCTGGAGCACAGTCTCAGGGACTAGTAAAAGAAGCTTGCTAGAAGCTAGATCATTCAGGTTTTTCCTCTGCATACAGCAGGTTGTATTTTCTTTTGAGCAGCCAAGGGTTGCAGGAGCCATTAGGTTATTTTGTGCCATTTGATTAATGTTCTAAAATCTCAGGCTATATATTTGGATTTGACAACAAAGATATCAAATAAGATATGTATTTATTGCTTTCACAGTTAAATTGAGGTAAGATATAAAAACTAATGATAGGTAGAAAGGAGACACAGAAAACCATAATTTTTACAAATGAAACTGCAGCTTCAGGCTCCAAGCCCAGTTTAATTATTTTCTTCTCCCGGAGCACAATAAACCTTTGATCTGAAAATGGATTTGACCACTCCCTTTTCACTTAAAAATGGTCTTTTTCATCGCTGAATACATTGCATTTTCACCTAGGAAAAAGGCTTTCCCCGAATGGGCAATTATCTTTCTGTAGGTAGACCACCCTCTGCCACACACCAAACCAAGGCCAAGACTGTAAATTGACAAATTCTACTGATTTCCATCCACCAAAAGATACATACTTTCAGCTCCAAATTATAGCACAGCTCTCTCTTGAAGGGCCGGACCCTATTTCTCTGAGTGCATACATTTTAATACGTCTGCATAGTAAACGCTTCCTGTAGCTCTTACTGATGCATCCTGCAAATTCATTTTCCTTGAGGACAGTCAGCAAAGCTGTGAGCCTATTCTCTTGGTCAGGGAGGTTAAATAACTTATTGCAGTTTCCGGAACCTCCTGGGGCCCTGTCCAGGGACCAAACGTGAGGGCTGGTGTACTAGCTCTGCTCCACGAAGTTCAAAGGGCTGATGTGAAGGTGTGGATGATATTCGTCTGTGTCAAAGCTGCAGGATTTTTATATCCTGTTTCTGTCACATACTAGTATGTTACTTTCATCTTTATGATTAATAGCACTGAGGTAGGATTAAAAAACTAAAAACTAGACCAAAAACAGGCAAGGAAAATCATAGTTTAAAAAAAAAATAAAAGCTACAGCTTCAGGATACAAGCCCAGCTTGTTTGTTTGATAGGTTTGTTATTCATTTATTTACTCTTTGTTTTGATTCTCCCAAAACCTAGTAAGCCTGGACAACATCTTTTGGTGTACAAATGAGTTGGCCACCCCACAGCTTTTTTTTTAATTTTGCAAATTTTCCTGTTTCACTTGTGAACAGAGCACCTTTTGCACCTTTAAGTTCGGATTTGTCCTGTGGATGGACTGTTATTTTACTGGAAGTAGGCCATCCTCTCTCACCTAGTAGACAAGACTAAAACTATAGATTATCCAGTTTCACAGATTTCTGCCCCCAAAGCACACAGATTCCCAGTTCCCGTCTGCAGTGCCTCTCACTTCTCTGAGTGCTTCCACTCCAGTCTGCAGTACATACTAAGTTTCTGCCTCATGAACTCTTCTTGTGCCTCTTCTTGACACTGCCAAAAAAATTTTTCCACAACAGGAGGCAGCACACCTACATGTTTATTCTACAGAACAGTGGATTAGGTTCCTCATTTTCACCTCAGGGATCTCTCAGACTCAGCCTAGTATGATATGGACTACACTCAATAAGAAAAGAAAAAAAAAAGAGAAATGATTAATTCTTCAGACAAGTTGAAGGATATTTCCCGAAGCAGGCTGATGTATACTGAGTCTCTTAAAACACATAAAATTAGAGCAGGCGGGAATGCAAAAGAATGTTGTCATAGCCAGAAGTGTGATAATGCACAAGATTGGGCACAGAGTTGGCTATATGTGCAACGAAACACACATTGAGATTTGATGAAAGATAAGTCAATATTGATTTATTGAGCTTCTGTTGTATTTAAAGCAGCATAATTGGAAAATCTATATAAATGATTGAGACATAGTTTCTAATCAGAAAGCATCTAAGCCTAAGAGAGGAACTACACATACACATATCATATATATGACAGCAAAGTAAAATATTAATCATTTGGGGGACAGAGCAAAGAAAGAGATTTATTATCTCATATACTTTATTGCTCTCTTTAGTTTATGTGCTTTCCCTTCTACTCTACTACAATGTGGACTGCTTGAGGGCAACCATCATTTATTAATGAATATTTAAAGAGCTCTTAAAAATTGCTCTAGGTGCTGAGGATACATCAGATAACATAAATTCATTATTGGAAATATGTTAATTAATTGAGAGCTTTTATCACCTTTTATTGTTTAGCTTTCCTACATAGGACCTTGAGAATATATTCCTTTAGTCAATTCAACTTTTAAAATCCGAAGACTCATCGCTCGTTTCTTCATGTAAATCAGGAACAGCAAATTTATTCTAGCTGTTAGTATGGCTGCTATGAACTTTCTCATTTTATTGTAATTCAGTTGCTTTGAGAAGATCAGCTCTGCACACATGATCACACCTTCAAACACTTACCTAGAAAAGTCAGTGACTGCTATTTGTATTATATACCATCCTGCAAGTTAGGTATACTGTAGTGAACAAAATAAAGGGGGAAATGAAAGAAATGAAGCCAAAATAAAAGGAGTCAAAAAATTAAGCTACCTTCAAGGGTATTACATTCTATGAAGGCTTTTTAGACAAATCGACTCCAAATATGTGTGATATGTATGAGTTTAAAGTTGACCAGATAATTCCTTTTGGAGTAAAAACTAGTTCTGCAATGACTTGAACTGTGTGAGGGAGTAATGTGAATAGTACCTAAGGGAGGAGGAGAGAATGTTTTTACGAACAGAAAGGCAAATATAAAAGTCTCGAGACATTTGTTTGACTAATCTATTCCATGAATAGTAAGGAGACAGAGCATCTCATACTGAGTGGAAATAGTGCAGAGAGCTGTAGCGATCATGGACAGAGAATAAATAATTTGACAAATTTCTCAGGGCCCTCAAGCTTGTTGTAAAATCTTTGTTCATTACTTTGATTGAGATGGGGAGACAGGAGAATTTTGAGTAGAAGAATGATATTAACATGTGTATAATTTTAAAGAACCACCTGGCTTCTGTTCTGAGAATTGACACAGGAGTGAGTGAAGTGCAGAAATAGGGTGACATTTGAGATGCTGCTGCAGTCACCCAAGAAAGCTTTGATGGTAGCATGATGTAAACTGGTAGCAGTGAAGATGACAAGAAATGGTAATATTATTTACATGTTTTGAAGACAAATAAAACAAATTGAGCTACTTGAGTAGATGTGATATACTAAGGAAAAAATAAAATCAAATAGAAATAGACCCCAGGTATCTGGCCAGAATAATTGGAAGGATGACTTTGTAGGCAAGTTGAAGGGAAGAGCTTGCTTGGGAGGAAATTTCTGTGGTTTGATTCGAGGTCATACTTGGATTCTCTCATCATGGACCTTTTTATGTATGGGAAAAATTAAATGTTTGTAGAATGAACATAAATGTGCATGAATGGATGAGTATTATTGAAGGCATAAACTAATATATGAACAACAATATTTGCATAGTCTGAACTGTAATTCTCTGTTGTTGACCAGTAACATAGCACAAGACACAATAGCATGATGCGTCTGGATAAGATGAACTTAGCAGCAGTGTTAGACAAAAGGAAGGAAATATAACCAAACCTAAGAAAGACTGTAATTGCCAGCATATCAAATCAAGAGAGAGTTAAGAGAATTAACAGTTCATTATAGAAATATTGCAAATATGAGTAGAGAAGTAAAAAAAAACAATATCAGATGAAGAAATGAGAGTGAAGTAGGGTTCTCTAGATTTTTTTTAACTTTGAAAGATACTTTTGACATGCTGTAACAAAGGATTTTATTGGTTGCATACCATTTTAACACCAATAAAATGGAGGAAAACTTGTGAGAAAAAGAAGCGAATAAACATTATTTGTAAATGTCTTAATAAGTATGCCCACATGTTCCTAAGCCACATTTGTCCCCAGGAGGTAGAAGGCCACTTTAGTGCAGATGTTACTTGAGTAGAGCTTAGGATGTGTGTTTCATTCAGAGAAAAAGTAGATTAAATACTTTAGTCGACTTGATCCATCACAGACATTTTTAAACTTGATTCATGAGAATGTAAGTCCTAGAGAGGCCTCCACACTCTCAACAATGTACAGAAAAGTTTCTGCTTTTTTATTAATGAGCTATGTTGACCTGTAGTAGAAAACGTAAGACTTTAATGTACAAAGAAAAAAAACCACTCTTTCTTGTCCAAGAGGTTGTGAGAAGAATAGAAAGACAGAAGTAAATGGAAGGAAACAAATCCATATCAGACTCTTTTTGCTAGGTCTCAGCCATGAAGTGAATACTGTTAAATAATCTGAAGTAAATACCAAGTGCGAAGATACTTCTAAAGTATTTACTACAAAAAGAGGAGCCAGCATGTGTTCAGCATTGTACTTTCGATCACAATTGGGAGTGTGAAGTGAGCTGGTCAGGTCAGAGGAAGTTCTACATATGACAACAAACTGATGTCGATTCTTCCATGTGTGCCAGACAGGCTGAAGTGAGAACTGCCATTCATTTCTCAGGCTGAGCCTCAGGCTGACGGAAGGTAACGCTGTAGCATAGAAAGATGATACCTAGATAAAGGGATTATGTGAAGAACGTGTCAGAGTCTAGGAAGGCCTTGAATCCCAGAATCAGGGTTTATTGATTTTTCTTAGAATAAAGGAGACAAACAGACAGACAGACAGACAGACACAGCAGAGATAACAAGCTGACAGATAGCTGCGAGAGCAAGCAGAGAGACAGAGACAGACAGAGAGAAACAACTCAGTATCTAAATAAAAGAATATTTTTTGGTGCAAAGAAACATTAGTCTTTTAAAATTCCCAAACTTATTATATTTCACTAATATTTACCTGGATTGAATGGATATTCACTAAGAAAGAAGATCATTCCAATTTCAGATAAACTGCATAAAATACTTTCTTTGTAGATGTTTCAGTATAAGTATTCCTATGATCTTATTACAAAGACATATTAACAGCTTGTTAAATTCATAGGATTAACATTGTTGAAATTACATAAAACTTATCTCATTTATTAATTTTTGTGCCAGGGAAACTTGAACTTCTAGGGAAAACTTTTGCATGGACACCAAAAATGTGTCATAGAATGTCAATGTTGAGTATCGTGTGTTGAATTGTGTTCCTCCAAAATTTTATAAATGGAAATCATATTCTCTAACATCTCAGAACATTACTTGTGTATGGGATCTTTACATAGGCAATCAAGTGAATACATGTAAATGTAAGTTATCATGAGTGAATATGTGTACAATTTTTTCTAAAACACAGAAGAATGCATAACACACTTCTCATTTACTGAGGCACCATTACCTCATACCAAAGCACGGGGAGGGCAATACGAAAAAATCACAAACCAGTGAGGGGTTGGTGTCATATGCTTATTACTTTAGTGCTTGGGAGGTTAAAGCAGAAAGGTCACTAGCTGAGCTTGACCTGGGAAACAAAGACTTAGTTAGATCTGATGGTACTCAATATGAAGGCTGTGTTCTATCACCAGGACTGCAAAAAGCAATTAAACAAAAGCAATGAGACTGCAAACCAAGCTCCACTTTGAATATATGTAAAAATCCTAAACTACATAGTAACAAAATAAAAGCAGTGACAAACAAGCAGGTTTATATACACCTTGCTAGTAAGATTTAACCAACTAACCCAAGGCTGGCTTATTATCTAAAATCAGACGGTGTAATGCAGCGTACCAAACTAATAGAAGGGGTTTAAAGTGGTGCTCAGACTAATAGAAGGGGTTAAAATTGATACAGAAAAACATTGGACAAAATTCTATACCTTTTCCTAATGAAATCCTAAATATATTTAGAGTACAGTGAAGCTTTCTCAACCTGAATGAAAATTATTTCCCGAAAGGGAAAAATAATAGGAATGTTTATGGTCAACATTTCTGTTCTACTTTGTATTGGAAGCTATATCCAGCAAAATTAAGAAAACTGAATAAAAATCATCTATTTTGGGGAGAAATATTTGTAAATAATTGTTGACTTATGAAATGACTGCATACATTAATTAGATATAGAAACTAAACCTGATGAGCAAGTTGAGCAAGTTTGCAAGAAACAAGGTGTAGAAAGCTCAAGTATATTTCTACCTACTAGTCAAAAACCACCAAAATATGAGATTCACAAATAGCTCCATTTATAATAACGTGCAAAGAAAAACAAACATTCAAAAAGAAACTTAAAAGAAGAAGCCCAAAATTTACACAGGAAAAAATACCAAGCATCACTGAAAGACATCGAAGAAGATATAAAAAAAGGGAAAGATATCTAGGTACTCAAATAAAAAAAAAACTTAAAATAATTCATATGGTAATGCTCCGCAGGTTGATGTAAGGTTTTGCAAAATTCCTTTCAAAGTCCAAGTTAGTTTCTATTAGAATGTGACAAAATTGTCCTCAATTTTATATAGAGATCCAAGGGACCCAGAAGAGACCCCAAATTCTTGAAAATAATGAATTCAGAGTATTTATACTTCTGAGCTTTAAAAATTACTACAAAATCACAGTAACAAACATATTGACCAGACATGTTGTAACATTCCTGTAATCTCAGAAATCAGGGAGTCTGAGGCAGGAACATCACCAAGTAGAAGCTCAGTCTGGACAGCTGAGTGGCTTAGTGAGTCCCTACCTAAAAAAATATCCTGTATACATCTGACTCAAATATGGTATCCAGAAGCATAAAGAGTATTTATAAATCAATGCAAAAGGATGAAACAATCAATTAAAGTGAGGAACAGTTTCAAATAAGCACTTCTCCCAAGATTTGGATAATGAGCATAATGAAAGACGCCCACACTTTTAGCCATGAGAGAAATACAGATCAAGACGGTCTCACTTACTAAGATGACTATACTTAAAGACATATATTAATAAATATTGATGAGGACAGAGAGAAATTGAAGTTATCATGCACTGGTATGTGGATATGAAATGATATATTCACTGTGGAAAAGTTTAGCAGTTCAACTGAAACTTACACAGGAAGAGTTACCATATCACCCAGAAATATCATTCCCAGGTATATGCCTAAAAAGGAAACTTTAAAAAACAGCTATACTTTTTGAAAAATTACTAGTTTTTGCCTTATTTAAGAAGAGGATGGAGTTTTAAAGAAAATCAAAACAGAGTAAAACACCTTATGGTTTATTCTCCCAATTTGCCTTTGTAAAGAAACACTAGTTTGAATAACAATTGTAAAATATACTTTCGAACTTTTATTGATAGTCTTTCAAGGTTCAGTGGGTAAGTACTAGCTAAAGCTTGCTACCTATTCAGAAAGTACATAATGCATTTTTAAAAATTTTATTGAAAGAGGGAGGGAGCAAAACAGAAAAACGGCTAGAAACAATACAGAATTTCAAAAAAAATAAACAGTAAGAAATCACTATTTGATACATTACATATTGTCTTCTTGGATATAGTTGTTCAAGTTACAAAATTAAAACATACAAAGTGGACATTCAAACAGTGAGGCTGCAAACAGTTCTGTTCACCAATCCAACAAAAACTTAGTAACATGGTTATCAATCCGACACACTTAAGTACACATACAGTTATCTCCTTTAGAGCACTTTCTTTTCCTCCTTTTGTTTTTTTTAAATATTTTTTTTATTTAAAGAAAAAATTTTGAAACAGAAAGAGGGTAGAAACAATACAAAATCTCACAAACAAAACAAAACAACAACAACAAAACAAAAATAGTAACCAGTAAGAAATCTCTAGTTGATAATTACATACTTTCCTCTTAGATGCAGTTGTTCAAGTTACAAAAGTAAAGTCCACAAAGTGGACATCCAAACAGTGAGACTGCAGTCAGTTTGCTCATCCATCCAATTAAAATTTAGCAACATGGTTATTAATTCCACACACTCAAACGTACATGCAGTTATATCCTTTAGAATACTCTCTTTTCCTTTTTTTTTTACAATAACTATAATCCATTCTTGAAACTACTTAGAAGTTCTACACATATATAAGTCTCTACACATATACCTAGCTTTTCTGTATTAGAGGGAGAAACAAATCAAAACAAGTCAACAATGCAAATTCCTAGAGAAACACAAAACGAAAAGAACATACAAAAACAGAACACTAGGTGATCTATGTAGTCACTATGATGTCTCTTGTTATTTTCAATAAAATTGTCTATATCATCAAATATAATATAAACATAGCATTGAATTACACTATTAATAAAATTTAAACATTGGAGACATTATAGGACTTCAAAGGCAGTTAACAATCAAATCACAATGAGTATCCTATTGAATCCTGTCATCTTCAGAGTAGTTGCCCCTACTCTCAGACTCGACACTCTCAAGCATACCAGATTCAAATAAAATCAGTCAAGATGAAACAGTGATATAACCAATCTTCTCTGTCTTATCTCTGCCATGCTATTTTTCTGTTGTTATTTGTTTATTTTTCTCCTTCATTCCACTGTCTGCCCCTTTCTTTGAGGCCTTTCTGCCATTATTCCCGAATCCTGGTGGTTTTCTTCTCTCTCTCTAGAAAGTCCTTCAGTATTCTTTGCAGGGTTGGATTGGTGGTCACAAACTCCCCCAGTTCCTCTTTGTCGTGGAAATATCTTGTCTCTTCATTAATTTTGAGAGACAGTTTTGCAGGGTACATCATTCTGGGTTAGAGGTTATTTTCTTTCAGGGCTTGGAATATTTTGTTCCAAGCTCTTCTTGATTTGATGGTTTGCATTGAGAAGTCTGCTGTGATTTTGATGAGTTTTCCTTTACAAGTAATCTGTTTCTTTTCTCTGACCACTTTTAATATTCTATTGGTGTGATGGATTTCTGGGATCCTGATTATTATATATCTGGGTGTAGATCTGTTTTGGTTGTAGCTGGCTGGAGTTCTATATGCCTCATTTATCTGAACTTCACTTCCATTACCTATGTTTGGGAAGTTTTCCTTAATTATTTCTGTGAATAGACTTTTTATTTCATTTGTATTTGTTGCTGCATCTTCATTCACATATTTTATTCTTAAGTTATAATTCCTCTTGTCATCTTCTAGCCTTTGTATCATTGCTTCCTGGTTCCTTGTTATTTTTAAGAGATCCTTCCTTTCAGGATCATACTTTGCAAATCTATCTTCAAGTTTTGAAAGTTTGTCTTTAGTTTCTGTTAAAAGGTTTTGCCAGGTTTCAATGGCGTTTTTAATTTCCTGATGTTCTCTTTGGATCTGTTTCACATATTCTAGGTTTTGTTTATATTCTTCATCAAAGGCTTCTCTCCTTTCTCTGGGTTCCTCTATTCTTTCATTTGTGTCTACTTGAGGATTACCCAGGACTTCTTTTATTAGTCTTCTTATATCTTGTTTCACCTGAGTTAAAATTTCAGATTTAAATTCGACAATGAGGTCATGGAGGTATTTCTTTATTTCTGATGAGGCTGTCTCTGACATTACAGGTTTGCTGTTCTCAACCTCCTCAGCATTTACCTCTGCTGGACTCACTTTCCCTGTTTCTGCAGTTGGGGACCTTTTGTTCTTTCTCTGTCTTGTCATGTTTCTGGCTCCCTTCAGACAGGTGGGTGGTGAATGTCCCTGGGCCTTTCCTATTGCTTGCAGTTTTTCTGCAGGGCACTTGCTATGGAAGTACCACCCCCCTCCAGTTCTCTGCAGATCTGTGAGTTGCAGGCTGAGATCTGGTTCCTCCCCCTATGCCAGTCAACCAGTTTATACTTCAACAAGTTTGTGTGTTCCCTGGGGATGCCAATGGCCCAGAAAATCTCATCCCTGGCTATTGGCTTTCAACCAGAGGCATGGCCCTGCCCGAGCAGATCCCACCAATCTGCTTTGTACTAGGAGTCATCAGCAGAAGCTGCCTCAGGTTTTGTTTCAAGCCGGCCCTGCCCAATTCCAAAATGGCACCCAGCCAGTCCTCCTGGTTTGGGGAATTCAGTTCCCATCACTCACCAAAGTTCATGCAGCTTGACTGGCTGTTTCCACTCCCTGTCTCAGCGCCTCCTCCATCCTAGGGTCTGGAGCTCATCAACCCCTGCTCTCAGCAGAGCCGTGATCTCAGCTCGATCCTGAGTCACCTGCCTCTAAGACATGCAACTACAGTGACTGGGGCTTGCCCAGCTCCAGCCCTCTGTCCACACTACTTCTTCTTTCTTTTTTTTTTTTTTTCTTTTTCCTCAGTTTCTTCCTGGGTTGTGAGAATTCCTCTCCTTTTGTCTGGCTTTCTCCATGTTGCCAGATTCCAGCATCTAAGTTGTTTTTATTTTTTATTTTTTGTCAGAGAGGCTCTCTTATTGTGCTGCCACTCAGTCGGCCATCTTGCAATCCCAATAATGCATTTTTAAAGGATGTGGGATGTGTTGTCTTCCAGA
The DNA here is from genome assembly GCA_004027455.1 of Hydrochoerus hydrochaeris. Lineage (NCBI taxonomy): Eukaryota > Metazoa > Chordata > Mammalia > Rodentia > Hydrochaeridae > Hydrochoerus > Hydrochoerus hydrochaeris. The sequence continues at coordinate 419,671 of PVLA01000656.1, forward strand.
ACTTTAGGTTTTTTTTCTTATTTGGCCAACAATGGGCAGTGTTTCTGGTCACAGATACATTTATACTGTCAGGAGCATAGGATATGGGTCTGTCTTAGTGCCTACACATGAGCATGCTTCAGTGCTCCCAAAATTCTAACCTAAATTCTAACCAGTTGCTATGGTCCCCCTGCTTGGAATGGAAAAGGAAGAAAGGGGGATGTCAGACCAACTGTTTTGATTTTGACAAAGCATCTAGTGTTATATTTTCTTAATATATGTGTATAGCCAGATCTATAAGGAATGGGGCATCACTGGCAAAAGTCAGCTCAGCCATCCCCTAAGTTAGATTGTCATCACATATGTACTTAAATTTTAAGCAGAACATTGTACTTAACCTCAACTGTGTGATTAGAATCATCTGAGTTTGCCAATTTTTTATCTAAAGAATATACAACTTTAGGAAACACTCTAGGGCCAGGGATTTAGCTCAGTAGCATAAGTGCTTGCCTGGCAAGTACAAGGCTGTGAGTTCAATCCCCAGTACCAAAAGAAAAGAAAAGAAAAGACTGTAGTTTCCTAGTGAAGAAAGAATGAAAGAATTGATTTCATTGTTTGTTGCTGTATTTCATCATCAGGGGCCCTGAGTTTAAAGATATTTTTTCTCAAAAGTTCCTTGCAAAGATTTTATAGTAAGGGGAAATTGGTGTGTGTGAACTATGCAAAAATATCTATTTTAATAAGAGATATTAATAAAAATATAAGGCCATGAGAAAAAAATTCTATTTTTTATTTAGAGAAAAAAGCAAAACAGAAAAACAGCAGAAAAAATACAAAATTTTAAAAAATTAAGAAATCACTAGTTAATAAATTACATATTGTTATCTTAGAAGTAGTTGCTCAAGTTACAAAATTAAAGCGTAAAAAGTGGACAAACATGACAGTACAAACCATTCTGTTTGATGAATTAACAAAAACTTAGTAGTATGGTTATCTATCTTGCACATGACAAGACATTTCTTACATTTAAAATCTCAGATTCTGCTCAATAAATAAACATTATTTATAGGAGTTAAAAATCCACAAACTAGATGAATTAATGAAGACAGAAAAATTTGAATCATACTGCAAGTCTATGGTATGAAAGCCCATTACAAAAATAACATACCCACACCCTCTTCCTTTACATAGATGGCAGAACTTCAGCCTGGGGATAGAATGAAAGAACAGAAAATTCCCACATACTACATTTGAACATACTACACATGAAGAATGCCCTTAGATATTATGGCCTTCTGACAAACTTCAGAATGCACATCTACATGGAATAAGGTTGGATAACCAAAGCTAAAAGGCTATTTATTTCATTTACTACTGGCTTTATAATTCCAATAATTGAACTCACTGGCTAAATAAGCATTAGCATGAAGCCGGAAAGCCCTAAAGAAATTGTAGACAGGCTATTAAAACCTGATTTATGAAGTCAGCATTTCTTCAGTCAAGTGATTGGAATTTAATAAGTCGCCCTACTTAGCATTGGATTGTATACAACCAGTCAGAAGAAGAAAATTTTAGGAGAAATCAGCTTATGGGATGCATCATTTCTCACATCCTAATTGGCCATATATGCAATTGTCAAACATTCTCAAATTGCAGTGGAAATACCTGCAAGGAAAATAAGTGGTGAAAAATGTGCACCCTGCCCACAGGAGGGTTGTTTAGATTTATGCCCAAAATGCCTCCATAAAAAAGCACGTAGGAAAAATGAACACAATACTGTGGAGGAAAAAGTGCTACCAGCCAAGCAGTTAAAAGGTGTCCTACTTATGTTCCCTTCCCTTCCCTTCCTCCTCACCCCTTATCCTTGTACCCTAGGACCATTTCCTTATTTCAAGAGATCTGTCCCCATGTCCCCTTCTAGTCATTATCATTCTCATTGTTTGCACTTTGCTGCACTCAAAGGAGACATACCATACGATATTTTAGCTTGGGTGTCTGGTTTATTTTACTTAACATGGTATTTTTCAGGAGCATCCATTTTCCTACAGACATATACCAATAAGACGAAAGAATAAATTACAATAAAGGAAATGAAAACTAAAGGCTTCAAATAAAAACTAACAGTAGCACATCAATGGGCTTTGTTCCTATGTCATGTTTGTATGTAACAGAGGAAAGAGATGTGTACAGATGAGCATGAATCAAGGTAATTCATTCTGATTATACTCATGGAGCATAGAAATCAAGAAGGCTGGATTTAAGAAATATATAGATAACAACAATCGTAGATATGATTCCTAACATGTATGACAATATATGGTTAAAAATTTTAATTAGATTCAATTCATGGCATCTTAATGAGTGTCTGATATGTGCTAGATACAGATAATTAAGGGTAAGATACAGAAATGCAAGGAAAATAGTAGACAGTCATAATAGTCAAAATATATAAGTACAAATGGCCACAATGCGGAAGCACATTAGAAGTGTCAAAGGTAACGAGAGCAGGTACCTCTCCTCTCTTTTTCAATTCTGTTTTCACCTCTATTCCTAGAATCATGCTTGACACAAAGTGTTATTCAATAACTACCTGTAACTAAGAAAATTAACCCACAAATAAAAAAGCCAACTAGCGACATATGTTAGAGTCTGAGTGATTGTGGCAATGGAGGCCCCATTCATGAAAATTATAGAAGAAATTCATTTGAGTGCAATGAACAAAAATTGTCCTCAAAGTACTTTCTGAAAATACACTTGTTGCAACATTCCTAGTCAATATCCAGCATGCAAGATAGACAAACGCTAAATGTTTGCCATTTCCCCATATCTACAACAAATGACAAATCATCTCAGAGAAAAATAACAACCGACTCTTCCCTCAGAGGTGGTGAAAGCAGAAGCAGTCATATTCAATGGGGAGGTCAGTTAGAGATACATAATTAGACTGTAAATCAGAGAAAATAGAGAGCCCCAAAAAAGGCTGATTGTTAAATAAAAATGAAGTTTAGCGATAACAAAAAACAAAAGGAAATTTAATCTCAGATTAATTGAAAGACCAGCTATATGCTTTCTTGCTTCACAGGATCACTGCCAGACGATAATAAACACAAAAATCAGGTGAAAGCAACAGAAACACGTATTTTCATTGACTTCATTCTTGGATGTCTGTCAATATGGAGGTGTCATTTGTAGTAATAAATGTGTAATATAAATAATACAATAGGGAATATTTTAAGTGACATTTATAAACAAGCAAAATTCCTTAGTGTTGTGAATGAAATAGAAACTACACTCCAAAACCATTCTTTTTAGTTTTCTCAATCTATGAGAAAGTTTTCTCATCATCTGAATATCCAGTCGTAAATGAGATGGGAGTTTCCATCAATAATTCACCACTTATTTTAGCTATTTATTGAAAGTGTCAGACATTTAGCAACTAAGACACAAAAAAGAGCTGATGCAAGAAGAAGCTAATGGACTACTGCTAAAGTTTCCTAATAAACATTGAAAACTTTAAATTTCTTTTTATACATAAACCATGTCAAACTAAATTTGGAATTTTTATTGATGTATGCAGGACAATAATTACTATACATGGCTATTTTGGTCAACACAGATTGAGAGAAGATTATAAAATGAAGTATAGCAAAGATTTCATGAATCAGACCCAAGCCTTTGGGAAAGTGAATCATTCATTTCATCACCTTGAAAGTTTTGATAATGATGAAAGAACTACAATTTACAAGCTAATTTACTCTGTCCTTATTCAGTTACATTTTATTTTGAAAGTGGATGCGTCATTAAAACTGTATGCTGAAGGATATGGGATAAAACAATAAAAATATATCACCTTTCCTTATAGAAATAATGCACTATAGGTACAGAAACAAGAAGTGAATGAATAACTAGACAAATTTAACAGGTCTCTGAAGGCAATCACTAGGGGTACAGCTATAGTGAATTATGGTGACTCTACAGACAACAGATTTACTTTTCCTGACTGATTTTAATCCACATTTTATATTTTAGATATGACAAAATTTTCATAAAATATTACAAAGTTATACATGTAGGCTATGACAGTTTAGAAGTACCAAAATTTGTTAAGTATTAATTTGCATCAAGCATTTTGCTCTGTATGAAACTGTTCTCCTCATTCTGTTACTTTTAACATTATGTGGATAAGATACAATCAACCTGAGACATTTAGATAAGTCATACAGAAAGTATACTCTCAAAATTAATTTATCATATTCTATTACATATTTCAGGCAGAAGTATATTTTTGAAAAATGGCATCAAGTTCATTTACTTTAAATTAATAAATAGATCTCTGATTTTATGGCACATTCTGTACCGTGTTCATGAAAGATCTCCTCCCCTTTGTTATGCAATGTCTATAAAATTTGAAGAAAAATAAAACTTCTAGCCAGACTAATTAGCTAGCACCAGGGGAGAAAAAAAAAAAAAACACTCCCACATTCCCTGCCTGAGTTCCAAAATTCTGATTTCTAGTGTCTTCCAAGAGATTTCTGTTACATTTTCCCACCTACCTGTCCTTGTCACTGCCAGTCTCACTCATCATTTCTCTTGAAACTCTAAATAACCTCATACACCGTTTATGTCCTTTTGGTCTTTTTTTCTGCTATCCCTGATTCCAAAGGGACTAGATTAATGGTCCCCAAATTCAGCATTTTGTATCTTATGTACACTTACCATTTTTTTATACTAGAGAGATAATACGGTATTTACATATGTGAGTTTGATTTATTTCACTAAAATCCTCAATAAATAGAGTGAAAGGGTAAGAATCTGCTCAAAGGGGGAAAATAACATGTCAGGGAAAAGAAGGAAAAAGGAAAAGGAAGGGAAAAGACAAACTATCTAAATTTGTATACACACATTTAAGATAGCTAAGACGATTGTGCTACAAATTCTGTAAGTTCATGGAACAAAACAGTTATCATCCATAGGATTGGAACAACGTTGCATGTTAGTGTCTGGTGATCTGAGGAACTCTTGTAGATCATTATGTAAAAGAACAACCCTAGGCATGCTCCTGCCACCTTGCTTTGAAGGCCTATAGCATCATTATTTTGGGCTCTTTGCTGTTGTTATTTATTTGTATTTTTTTTAGTTTTGTTTTGTTTTGTTTTGTTTTTCCCTCTAACACAGAAAGGATAGGTATACATGTAGAGACTTATACATGCCTAGAACTTCTCCTAAACAATTTACTGGAATTGATGTTATGTGTGATGAAATGAACAGCTACTTTGAAGAAAAAGAGACATTATGGTATCCATTGCTGAGTCCGTATCATCATGCCAAGAAATCCACTAATGCTTCTATTCTTTGTTCAGAGTGGTTTTAGTCTATTTTGTATTATTTAATTTCAACATACATGAAGGTATGGACAGCTATTTTGAAGAGAACAAGAGACATTATGACAGCTACTATTGATTTTCCAGTTGTCTAGTTTTGAAAGCCTTAGCACCTTTATTACCCTGTTCTGATTAGTTTTATACTATTGTGTTGTGTATGAATTCACTGTGTGTGAAGATATGGACAACTGTTTAGAAGAAAACTAGAGACATTACAGTAGCCACTGTAGATCTCCTGTTTTGTTTTGAAGTCTGTCACATACTGCTTTCTTCAGATCTGCTTCATTCCATATCATGTTATTTTCACCCTCCTGAAAATTAAATTAAAAAATAGTCCCCAAATGTGGCTGTAATAATTTTCTCCTATCTGAAAATCTTTAATGTTTTCCCAGTGCTTATTGTGTTACCGGCATTTCTGCAGCAGCAGTGATTGACATATCCCTGGGCAATGAGTACTATTGTATTGTTCACCTTTCTGTTGCTCAGACAAAATACATGATGCCCACAGTTTGAAGGAGAAGAAGGTTATTTTGGCTCAAGCTTTCACAGGTTTCAGTCCATTATTGAATGCAGTGTGGTTGCACACATCTGTAGGGATCAGAAATAGTCTGTAAAATCATGCTCTCATGAGTCATAGAGACTCATAAAAATATGAAAAAAAAATCATGTCCCCCCAAATTCAAAGACCCAATCCAAAAATGGACATCTGAAATGAATATGCTCTTCTCAGATGAAGAAAAAACAAATAAATATATATATGAAAAAAATGCTCCACATCATTTGTGGCTCTTAGGCATTTCTTATACCAAACATGTTAAGAATTGAGATTAAACACTACAAATACAGAGCAAATTCTCAGCCAGTGAGGATCAATGTTTCCTTCTTTACCCCCAAGTCAAATGATATATTCCTAGAAAAGTGCAATATTCCAAAACTAACACAAGGCAAAAAAGGTCAAGGAATTACAGCTGTATCATTGGACTACATAAAATTTTTGAGAAGTAATAATACTAATTTTACATACATTCTTCCTGACAATAGAAATAAATAAAACACTAGTTTCAATTTATTAAGGAAATCACCACTAATGTTATGTAAACTTTTACACTGGTATAACTGAGAAAAAATTGCTGAGCCACATACTGTATTTGAAACAACCCAATCTCTATTATATGAAATTTGGTGTTAGAGGGTAAGAGGGCTTAATATTTTAAAATCATTGTTCATCAACACATAAACATAATAATGTAAGAAAATTATTTGAATATCTCAATTTATGTAGAAAAGTAATTTATTCAAGTTCAAGTCTCATGCAGAGAAAACAGTTCTTAATAGGGTATAGGATATTTATAAGACAATAAAAAATTCTGCAAATATTCTGTACAAAATGTCATTTGTAACAGTAAAATTCTGAAAGACCTCCCTCTTGAAATAAGGAATGAGAAATGGATACCTAAATTTATACTTCTATTCAGAATTTTACTGGAAAGCCTAGGTAGTATAATAAAGAAAATCAGAATAGTTGGAAGTAAAGTACTCAGTGTTTTCAGAGGATTATTCCAATTTAAAATTTAAGTAAATCAACAAACTGTTTGTATGAAGAAATAAATATTGCTCATGTGCTTGTGTATGAGTCAGGGTTTTACTAGAGAAATAGATATAGCATAAGAGGAGCTGGGGATATATCTCAGGGAAACAGTGCCTGCCTGGCAATTACAAGGACTTGAGCTGGATTCTCAGTACCAAATCAAACAAAAAGGATCCAACACAAGATATACAAATGTATAATAAATTACCAGATTGCTTTATGATAGAGAGCCACAGATTTGGATGAGGAAGAGAGCAATGTCTGCATGCTAGAGGCTGAAGTTTCTAGTCAAAGTCTGGAGTTCAGTGCAATGTTTCATGCAAGTCCAGATCATGAGGCCAATGGGTCTGTGACAGAAATCTAAAGAGTCCATGCTGGAAGCCAAGAGATGACATCCAAGCTGAAGGTGAAGACTGGAGTTTCTCCAAAGAATGGAAGTAAATCCATCCTTCCAGATTTTCCCTTTATAGCTTCCAGGCTGTTAGTCACCCTAGGGCAGGTGCTGTATACTCTAGGTGTAGAATTGCTGAGCCAATGAAGTTAAGCTTTTGAACTTCTCAAAATGACACTATCACTCAACCATTACAGGCTGGTATAAGATCAGTTTTAAAATCAATTGCATTTCTATCTACTAGAAAAAAATAAAAAAATTTCAATACCATACAAAATAACATGAAAATATTTATGCATATGTGTAGTGAGGATGTGTGATACTCAGGGATTGCAAGGAAAACAAAACAAAATAGGACACAACATTTATAGTATAATTCATAAAGTCACCCCAGGAGTCGAATAAAAAGAAAGTGCAGGATATCTGTCCACACTGTAAAGACCTGAGAATCCATCTGAGGGCTGGATCCCATGGCAATAACCTGCATAGTCCAGCTGAAGACCTAGAGCCCATGACGATGCCCCCCATGAATCCAACTGGAGGCCTAGAACCCATTACCACGACTTATGCAAGCCTGCCTCACAGATCTGCACTGAGAAGGCCCCAAGGTCAGCAGTGGAAGCTAGAAAATTTGTGCCAATGGGATGAAGAAGTTGTGCCAGTAGGCTGAGGGTCCTACACTGATGCAGCAAAGAAGCAACACTCAAAATAAAGACCAGGAATCCCCAGAAAGTTCCGCAGCCATTCTCAGCAACAACGAGGTCCCGAGATCTTCCGATGATGAGAACAGCCGAATTCATATCACGAAGCCAGAGTGACAAGCTAATCCTGGAGATTAAACAGCACAAATCTTTCCCTCAGAGCCAGGAAGTGGTGCTCAAAGTAAGGACCAGGGCTTCCCCAAAGTGAATCACAGCCATTCTTAGCAACCAGGTCCAGAGCTTCTCAGATGATAACAGCTGAGCTCATATCAGGGAAACCACATGAGAATTTCCTCTAGGAGAACCAATGGCTCCAAACAACAGTGACAGCCTAGCAGAACCCACACCACTACTCTCTTCCTTCCCACGTCTCCTTTTTACACTGCCAACAGTCCTCAGGTGGACCAGTAACACTCAGCACCATGCTGATTCAGTTTCAGCTCCTGTTTAAGTTGACCACCGGTTTTCAAAGCACCACAGGATGTGGCTGTCATCTATATATAAATATTACTGAGGACATGTTTATTGTTTTGAGACAGAGTTTCATTATGTAGTTCACACTGTCCTTGAAATCACTATGCAGCTCAGGGCACCCTTGAACTTTCAGGGATCCTCCTGCCCCAGCATTCTGAGTGCTGGCATCATAGGCATACACCATACTCAGCTTAACAGGAAATGTGTAAAGTTTTGAATACACTTTAATTATATCATGTGTATAGACTAGCAGGCTTAAAATTATGAAAAAGTTATTTCTCCTCAAATTTACCTAGTCATGTATTTTTATTCTCCTTAAGAAAGTTGCAAACTCTCTAAAATTGGAAGATTAAATTAATTCTGTAATTTATATGAAAATACAAAGCAAAAAGTGTATATAAGAAAACTTAAGCCTGCTGAAATATTTATTTTTTTCAATTATAAAGACATTTTAAAGCATGATTAAGAGAATATGTATTTGACTCAGATTTATGAAACATTATTAAAAAGGATAGACTATCCGCACTGTCATCTGAATTTAGACAGATATATCATTACAAAACAATGAAACAGTGTTGCTTTTCTAAGGGAATATCTCTGAATCAATTCAATTTGATGCATACCTGGGGCAAAGTAGGCCTTGACATTTACCAAGGTTCATATAAAAGTTTCACTTCCATGTGGTATAATGTGTGAAGAGTAAAACAATCAATCTTCCAGGAAAAAAATGGAAATTAACTCTGTGAACTTAGGGACACAAAGATTTATTGATTGGTGTTACAAGACACTATATATAAAATCTAACATCCGTATACTGATCTTTGGCAAGATGTGACAGTGACAGAATGAAAGGGAGGGGAAGCATTAGCACTGGTTAAGGCTTCTCTTTACACTGATGTATAAAAACTGTTACAATCAAAATACCCAAAGCAATAGAACAATAGGAAAATAATTCCTTCTGCCTTTCAAGATAAGCAATATTTATATTGAAAATAAACAAATAAAAATTATTCAACATGATTTGTTACTAAGAAAATGTAAATTAAGACTAACAATTTTATGCCACTATACAATCATCACAATGACCAAAATTAAAGACATTAAGTATCAACTATTAGGAACAATATACAACATGCGGAATGTTTATTCACTGTTGGCAAATATCTAAATTGTTATAACAACTTTGGAAAAATCTCTGCTATAGTGTCTCATAAAGATATCCTGCTTCGCAGAAGTTTTCCCCTGGGTGTATTACCTACAGAAATGTGTGCGCATGTGTGAGAAGGCATATACCACAGAGGAGAGTTCAAATGAAGTCGTCATTCTAATAGTGCCAAAATTATTACAATACAAATGGGGAAATTACTTGTGGATTTGTTAAATGGTTCAATACTGTACAGCTACTAAAATAAATTATTCCATGCCATATGCAACAGTATGGGTAGACTTAGAAATAAGAATAAAAATGAAAAAAAGATTAAATATTGTATTTATTTGCCTATACACAAAAAGAAGCAAAACAACTACATTATGTTAAACAGTAGGATCACAGTTACATTTAGGGATGATTGGGAGAAACTTAAAAGGGTCTTACAAATTATGAAAACATTTTATTTAATAATCTGCACAGTGATTACCAAGGTGTGTTCATGTGCTGAACATTCATTGGGCTTTAAAATTGTCACTTAATGATATAACTCATACAGACTTAATGCAATGCCAATCAAAATGTCATTAACGTATCTCACAGAACTAGAGAAAACATTCCTGAAACTCATCGGGAAGCAGAAGTGATCTAGAATATCAAAGGTGATTCTGAGCAACAAAGGCAAAGCAGGAGGCATCACAATCCCTGACTTGAAATTATACTACAAAACCACTGTGATAAAATCAGCATGGTACTGGCAAAAAAAAAAAAAAGACCTGAGGATCAGTGGAAGAGATACAAAGTTTCAGACACTACTACAGAAATTCAGCCACATTATCTTTGACAAGGAAGCCAAACATGTTCACTAGAAGAAAGATACACTCTTTAATAAATAGTGCTGTAAAAACTGGCACTCTACATGCTGAAGTGTAAGTCTCGACCCATGTCTCTCACTGTGCACTAAAGTCAAAATGTATCAAAGATCTAAATATTAAAACAGAAACACTAAATCTTCTGGAAGGGAAAATAGCTAGACATCTTGAAGATACAGAGATAGGCTGAGACTTCATGAACAAGGCCTAAACAGCATAGGAAACACTTCAAAGAATCAACCACTGTGAACTCATCTTATTAGAAAGCTTTTGCACATCAAAAAATATCACCAACAGAGTGAAAAGGCAACTGATAGAGTGAGAAAAAAATATAGTCAACTGTACCTCAAAGGGTTTATGTGTAGAAAATATAAAGAATTGAAAATATTCAGACCTCCCAATTTCAAAGACCCAGTCCAAAAATGAACATCTGAGATGAACACACATTTCTCAGATGAAAAATTACAAATAACAAATAAATGTAAGAAAACAAGTTCAACATCATTGGTCATTCAAGAGATACATATTAAAACAGCATGGAGATTCAATATCACCACAGAAAGAATGGCTTTCATCAAGAAATCAACCAGTAATAAATGGTTGAGGGGCTGTGGGTAAAAAGGAACCATTCTCCACTGTTGGTGGGAGTGTAGACTGCCGCAGACACTCTGGAAATCAATGTGGAGTTTCCTCACAAAGCTAGAATTGGAGGTCCCATTAGGCCCATCTCTTCCTCTTCTGTGTATTTTCCCAGAAGAATTAAAAGTATCATACCACAGTGATATATGTGGACCCATGTTTATAGAAGCACAATTTACAATAGTTAAATCTTGGAAACAACCCAAACCCCATCAACTGCAGAATGGATAAAAACTATGTTGTATCAGCAAGCAAACCCAATCTGGGAACCAGTACCATGTGTGAATGCCCACTTGACTGGAATAGCCAGACCCAGCCCCGTCAGGCTCTCAGAGAAGTAAACAAGAAGTAACATCACACCAACCCCCACAGAGCCACCCAGCCCTGGTCCCATAAGCAACCAGCTTATCTGAAGAAACACAGGCTGTGATGACAGCTATGGAGGTAAATGCAATTGGATGCCTGTGGTGCTTTGGTGTTTCACTAACATTGCAGGGCTAGGGCCAGTGGTCTGATCATAGGTTCAGAGGATAGCAGTATGCAGTGTGACATCTAGTCCGTCTGAGCGTTGCAATCATGATTATCTATGGTCTTGGTTTGGAAGTCCTATATCATTTACATTTTTTTGTTGGGTAGTGTTTTATTCTCTGTAATTTTGTTTGATGATGTCAATTCTGATGGAGGCACAGCTATTTCAAAGATAGCAAGATATATTATGGCAGCCATTTTGGATTTACAAATTGGCTTGGTTTTAAATCCTTTATTGTATTCATTGTTTTGTTTTTATTGTTTCTATTCTGTTCTGTTCTGTTTGACTTTTACTATGTCCAAAGTGATCTTCAGCTAGTTTGGAGACAATAATAAGACATTATGGAAACTATTGCTGATTTTGTAATGTTTTGAGGTCTACATCTCTTACACAGTTTTTTTTTAAATTGGTTTTACTGTGTTTTATCCTCTTTAAAATAAAAAAAATTGTATCTTTATACAATGGAGTACTACTCAGCTATAAAGGAGGATAAACTTGACACATTTATAAGTAAATGGATGCAACTCAAGATCATTCTTATAAGTGAAATAAATCAGACAAGCTTGTGACAACATCATAAAGTCTCCCTAGTGTAAGAAGATGAAAGAGTAAATAAGGTACAAAATATATAACAGATATTATGAAATGAGAAAAAACTGTTCAAAAGGATAGAGAAACTGGGATGGAGAAAATGAGGATGGGAAAATTAAAAATAAATATATATATATATATTTATTTATACACAAAAAATTAAGACAATTATAGTATTAATTACTCTCAGTTCTTTGAAAAGAAAGGTTTGTGCCTGTATAGTTTGATCAATTTTTCATGCTTGTATTTTGGGATATGAACAACTACTTTGAAGATAACAATACACAATGTACTAACCATTGATACTCTCCTAAATTCTCATTTTGAAATTTTGAAATTTTGTTTATTTTTTCTTTAAAATAAAAATGGTATATCTCATTTAAATATGCATCAAAATTGTTTATATTCTTCATGACACTGACAGTTATGCAAGAAAATATAGAGGTGATATTGGATAGGCATATTTATACCTTAGATGTTTACAAGGTCTTCTGAATTCTCAAACGAAGGTAAATTAATAAAAGAATTCACGAGATTCACTGAGAAAATTTCCACTAACTTCATGGTTTTCATTTTCCATTTTTGTGTGCCTATGTTTAGAGTATCTCAGACTATACAGTCAGTTGTCCATATCTGAGGGCACCATGTCCATGTAGTCAACCATGATACAATTAAAACTATTGGAAAACAAAATTACATCTCTACCAAATATGCACATTATTTCTTGTAATAATTCCCTAAAAGCAGTATAACAGCTATTTGCCTAGAATTTGTATTACACTTGATATTATACCTTTGAGAAATAATTTAAACCATAGGATTTCCATAAATTATATGCAAATACTACACAGTAAATGACTTAATCATCTCTATATTTCATATCTGAAGTGGTTCTGGTATCAATCCCTTACAGATACAAATGAATATCAATATTCTCCAATTACAAACATGACTCATGAGTGTCATTACTCAAATTGGTTCCCAATGAAGACTAAAAACAATTAATTTTTCTACCGTTGGAGAATATAATGTGTCCGTTGCCTCTCCACCTCAAATTATACTGTAAATTTTTCCACAATATGCTTTGTCATACATAGTTTATTTATAAATGATATCCTTTACATTAAAGTAGTGTTTTTACTTGCATATTCATTATTATTAAGAGGGAAAGAAAAATGTACTCACCTTTTCTATAATTAGCCTGTTATATTTACTAAATTGAATCCTTACAGATGTTTCTAAGACAGAGCATAAATCAAGATTTGCTTATTCTGATTATTTTTGTTTATTGTGCAATTAAATGTGTAAAATAAATAAAGATGCAGTGATTAAGTTGAATTCTGTTTACCAGGTGCTTATTACATGACAACATCGTTCTATATTTCGATCATGCTTTTCTCAAATATCCTTGAAATACAGTCTTATTCTTACAAGTGTGTGAATATTGATATTGTGAAAGAGTGAAAATGAGTTTATTAAATTCTAATGCCTGGAATGTAGATAGAAAAATTGCAGCTTGTAGTTGCCCTTCTGACTTCAAAATCTTTGTTCTTCTACAGTAATAAACTGTCTGCGTTTTTGCTAAGAGTGCGTGGAGCAAAGAAAGCGCTCAGGACTAACCCAGGAGTCAGTGAGTGGGAAAAGCATCACAGAGTAAGTGAGGAGAAGAGGAAAAGCAGACACATAATATGTAGGCACAACTACATACAGAAATTATATTAATCAATGACTTGCAGATGTATGAAATGCACATAGCACAGCGTATCTATAAATTAATTTGAAGAAGAGACATTTTATTCAACATGAAGTACATTATGAATAACCTTATATTCATGCTAATTTCAATTTCACACTGATATTGTTGAAAAACTGAATTGAAATATTCTGTTAAATGACTTTGCAATATTTTAACATTCAGTATATATTTTTAAATTCTAAGAAAATACTCAGAGATAAACAACTATTGAACTCATTCTTTCTTTGCCTTCATTTAGTCATCACACTGTTTGAAACCCAAACATCTACATACTCCACGCTTTAAATGAACATGAAAGAATTAACTGACTGTCAAACTTAAGGTCATGAGTTCGATTCCCAGTACAAAATAAAGAAAGACTAAAAAGATTTTTACTCTTCTGGCCATTAAAATCACAATTCTTAGATGGTTATTAATGCTTTCATATAATACCATAGCTTCCTTTTTTGCTACTTTGTGATTTTACTTTTTATTACTACATGTTTGAAGTTCATAGTGAGTATATTTACTTTAGGGACTTTTGTACACTTACTAACATATTTCTTTTCCCTTCTCCACAACCAACTCCCTTTTATCAGCATCAGATTCACCAGATTTTAGGAATTTTGATATGTTATGTCCATGCACCAACTTGACACAAGCAGTGCAAACATTATGCCCTGCCAACATGGACAAAAGTCAAAGAGGATAAAGGGACAGGTGGAGAGAGGAGAGAAAGGGAAGAATGAAAACAGGAATTAAGATATGTTAGGTGCATACACCAACTTCTCAAAGGAAACTAATCACTACGTACTACACGCATCTACTAATAAACTAAAATAATAAAAAATCCAAACAAAAATTTAAGTGAATTTGTTTGAGGTGCTGTATAAAAACAGTATGTGTTTAAGGAGTGTCGTACAAAATTTCAATAGAATTATGAATTCTGTAATGTTTACATCAGTGTAAACATTTCCATTCCTCCACACTTATTGTTTCTTTTTAATGTTTTTAGGTTATTGGTGCACATTCACTATATAATGGCCTTGTTTTTGGTATTCTCATATAGATATATAATGCTTTGCTTATGGTCACATCCCCCATTGCCATACTTGTCCTCTGCTCCCCTCTTCCCTCTGTTGTCTAATAGCGTGATTTTATTTTTCCCATCTCCTCTCTGTTTCTATTCAAAGTACCGTTCTTCTACATCTTTTAAATATGCAAGTTATTATCATGATCTAGGCACCCTGCAGTAGTGCACTAGAGCTTCTTACTAAAACTAACTATAACTTAGTGCCTGTTTATTAATTTCCAGTCTCTCTCCCTTCTTTTCCCCTCCCCAACTTCTGGTAGTAAACAGGGACATATGTATAGATCTATATATGTATGTTTGTAATATTTCTCAAGTAAGCAACATTATGTTGTATTTGTTTATCAGTGATTGGTATATTTCATTTCACTTAAAGGTCTCTACTTCCATTCACAGTGTCACAAAAGACAGGATACAATTCTTTTGTATGGATAAATAGCTTTGCATGCTCTCTATATGTCACATTGTCTTTATTCATCATTGATATATACTTAAATTGTCTCTATTTCTGTTTATTGTAAATAATTATGCAATGAACATGAAAGTGCTGAATGCCAACTGCATTTTCTTTTTATATATACCCAGAAGTAGGGCTGCTGAATTACATGGCAGTTCTACTTTGCATTTTTAAATATATGCATAGTATTTATTAAAGTTGCTGCAATAACTCACATTCCCATTAAGTGTGCATTCTCTTTTATCAGCATCCTTGTCAGCCCTTGTTATTTTTAGTATTTTTGATAATAACCATTATTATTGGAGTTACATGATATTGTGATTCAAGTTGATCTGTGTTTCCATGATGATGTATTCCTTTGAGAAATTCATATTAAAGTTCTTCACCTATTTTAAATCAGATGATTTTTATTGTAGTTTAGTTTAGTTTTATTTTTCTTTTGTAGTTTTTGCAGTTTTGTATTCTGGATATCATTCTACTGTAAAATATATAGTTTGCAAATATTTTCTCCCATTCCTTAAGTTATGTCTTCACCTTGTTGATTGTATTATTTGTTTTGCAGAGCTTTTTTGTTTAACAGTAATCTCATTGATTTGTTTGCTTTTGTTTCCTGTGTTTGTAGGTCTTATGTAGAATATCTTTAATCTGTTTTGAAATGATCTTTGTAACTGGTGAGAGATAAGGTCTAGTTTGCTTGTTCAACCTGTAGATATTTACTTTACCAAGCACTATTTGTTGAAAGCTTTATTTTCTCCAGCCCATGTTCTTAAAGTAGTCCTTGAAAACCAGTTGGCTGTTAATGCATGGTTTACATCTAGTGTCCATATTCTGTTCCACTTGTTTTTACTTTTTAGTAAATAGCATGCTGTTTTGATAATCAAAGCAGTACATTTTGAAGTCAGGTAGTTTAATATCTTCTGCTTTGTTCTTCTATCTCAATATTATTTTCTGGTTCCAAAAAGCCTTTAGGATTTTTTTTTCTCTAGCTCTGTAGAATTTCATTGATATTTGGATAGGGATTATATTTAATCTGTATATAGCTTTGTGTGACATCACAAAGTTAACACTATTGACGCTCCCTTGAATCCAATCAAATAGGCATTTTCATCTACTCACAACTTAGATGATACCATTGAGCGGCTTGCCTTTAAATAACATGCAAATTCTATGGTCTCTAAACAAGTACATTCAGGTCTTTTGCCTGAACTGTTACACATGTCAAACTGAATCCTCAACGTTATTCGTTGGATGAATAATATATCATTCAAACTTAACTTGCTCATTCAAACCCTAATATCCATACCATATGAAGTCGTTTTGCAGATTTAATCCTTTTTGCATAATGATTCATGGTCATTTTATATCATTAAATGGTTTAGGACAGAGAAGTTTTAAGCCAGCCTTCACTTACCTGCCTTTTATCATGTCATTCCTAATCTTATAGCAATGTTTTAAAATTTAACTTTAAAAGACACCTAGTACCCAATCTCTTTTTGGAAATACCTCTAATGGTACCATATTCGTTCAATCCAACAAATATTTCATATTTGGATGACTTTGACAACGTTCAAATTGATTTCCTTGCTTCAAGCCTCAAACTATCTCACTCTATTTCATCACAACGGGCAGTATAATACTAAAAAATGTAAGGCCGAAATGGGATTTCACAGTTTAACATCCTACAAATGCACTGGTATCCTACAGAGTAATAACTAAATCCTTACTGAATTCTGTAAAGTGTTACTGGTCTCTATCCACTTCTCCAATCTTATCTCCAACAAGTCTTTCAGCTTTCACTTTACTCCATCCTAACAGGCTTCCTTACTATATTTTACTGCAAATAGAAGGGGGTCCTGGCAATTTCTGTTTCATCATATGATTTTCTTTTCTCAGATAGTTTGTTGACAATTCCATTTATGACATTAGTCAGACCTGAACTCAAAATCTTCTGATTACCTCATCAGGTGCTAATTAAAATATTGATATGTGTGGGAAAAGAAAAAGAAAAAAAGTAAAAATATCTTTCAGCTTACAAAATTAAAAAAAAACAGAGAAACAAGAAAAGTATACTTTAAAAAATGTAATGAAACTAACAAAATATCAGAAAGCAGAAAAAAATGCAAAAAATACTAAACAACTGAATTCCAGATTAGGAAAAGCTTTCAGCAAGGTGGAAGAAATCCACTGAAAAAACTTTTTTGGCCCTGATACTCATGATTGAATCCACGTCCTTTGCAGTGAGCTATTTTCCCAGTAATGCTTAGGTTTCATTTTGTTACATGGCTTAATTGCCAAGGCTAGATTTAAACTTGAGATCCTCCTGCTTCAGCCTCCTGGCATTGGTACTGTAGACAGTCAAAATATCTCACTCTAGTACAGATAGAAACTTGCAGGCTGAGGAAATCACTGCCCTGCAGACACTGGAGCCCAGTAGGTACTCTAGGGCTATTACTCCTCCTTAATAACTGCCCTCTACGCAGTAGAATTCCGGCAGCACCCTGAAACTATTCTATATAACCCCAGAACAAAGCATCTGCTCTTTTTTCTCTTTTCTTTCATTCTTTAGGTCAAAAGCCTGATTTGCCCTTGTGAGCTGCAGGGCTGCTTTGCTGTGGTCTCGGCATCATTTCTCATTGTTATTGGCTTTCAATAAACATAGCTGCCTTTCCCACACCATCAGGTCTATACTTTACATTCCTTTAGTTGTCATTCACAAGAGCGTGGACTTTGTTGCATCCATTGGGTCTACTCCATGGTAACATTTGGTGAACCAGCCAGGAGGCATCAGAGACATCAGCAGACCTCAAAACACCTCAAAACACCTAAGCAGACATTGACAGCCAAAGCCTCAGACAAAAAGGAAGCTCACCTCCTGAGAAGGGCTCCTTCCTTTCTCTTTTTTTTTTTCCAACAAGCAGCCAAGGGTATTTGTATTAGCCAGGATTTTACTAGAGAAATCAGTTAAAACACGAGATATATAGATGTATAAGAAACAACAAGATTGGCTTGTGATGGTCAGCCATGAAGTCGGATGAGGAAGCGTGCAGAGGGTGTCTACACAGTGGAGGCAAAAGGATTCAATCCAAGGCCTGCAGTTCACCCTAGTGTCTTATCCAAGTCCACACCAGCAGACTGATGGGTCTGTGATAGAAGGCTGAAAGCTCTACAAGGCTGAAGAGACTATGCCAGAAAGCCGAAGAGTCTACACTGGAAGCCAGGAGAGGAGGTCCAAACCAAAGGCCAAGACAGGAGCTTCTCCCAAGAATGGAATGCGTTTGTCCTTCCCCCTTCCCTTTTATACCTCCAGGTGATGACCCAACCTAGGGTGGGTCTTCTACACCCTAGGGTGTCCAGTTGCTAAATCCATTTATTTAAGCTTCTAAATGTCTCAAGTTGATACAATCAATCAACGACTACAGTGTTCATTGGGTGCACAGGGCAGATTCCTGGAATGAACAGCTAATTTGGTGCTATTCTGAGATGGCCAGATTGTACAATGAAAGGCTTCCGCATTTGCAGGGAGCAGGAGGGTTCCCACAAATTGCTCTTGGTTGTATTTTGCTAATGGTCTTTACAGTGTGCAGTTCTGTTCTCAGCAGCTGTGGTTCCCCAAAACAACTCAGAAATATAGCTGAGCTGAACCGAGCCAACCAGAGAAGACCAGAGTCAGGGTGCTCTGCCCTGGAAAGAGTTTTCCAAATGGTTTTCCAGAAGTTTCTCAGATGACTGTGAAATGTGGGCCTGGACCAACTAAAGTTACTGCTTTTGGTGGAGCGAAGTTGTTAGTATGCCCTGTACTCTGTGGACTTGAGCAGCTCCTTGGCTAGCTCTGACGGTGTTTTGGATGTTTGAAAGGGGTTGTGAGTTGTGGGCTCACATTGAGTGAGTGCTCTATCTGCATTACTCTCTTTTCCTCTTCCTTGAGGACATTCTGGTTCCCTGCTTGTCTCCCTTCCTTAGATTTTCATCTGTCATACAATTTAAAATATTTGGCTTTTTCATGCTGAGCAAGACAAAGAAACAAATGTTGGATAGTACAGTGCTTCCTCATATGGTAAAATGATGGAATTTTGTGTTATAAATTTTTGCACTCTAGGGTTAACTCTCTAATGTTAGTCCTTTCTCTTAATTCTGCTATTTGGCTTTTTTCATCATAACTGTGGCCTTGAATTTACATCCTCATGTAAAATAATGTAAATCCTGTGTTTGTTGATTGAATTTGCTGACAGTGAAGTTTTATAATCAGGCACATATTTTGTGGCTTGATCTAGTGAGATGAGTTTTTTTTCTGAAGAGATGATTTATTCCCTCTTCTGAGACTACCAGCTAATATTATTTTGGAAATGCCTGTTTCTCAGTCAAAAGCTCACAGACACATGTATAGATAATTGTCAAGATCTTGGGACTGTATTAAGAAAAGCACTTTCTACCCCTCACTAGAAAGAATGTCAGTTGGTTTTATAATGGGGTAAGAAGCACCCAGCCAGTAAGGCTTCCCAGTTATGGACTCTTTGACATGAAGATGAGTTGTGTTTATAGGGGAATCCAATAGGCTCAAAGTAAATGGCACTAGTGTTCGCTTATGTCTCAAGACATCCAGCTCCCAAGGGTATCAGTTGTGTTAGAGGCTGCCTGACCCGGGAGTTGAACAGGATCACAGAATGAGGCGATGGCCTGCAATGATCCTAGGTGGGAACTGACCCAGGGAAAGACTCTATAAACTTTCAAGCCAGGCATGATGGTGCATGACTGTAATCTCAGCAGGAGACTGAGGTAAGATGATTGCCATGAGTTCAAGTCCAGCCTGGACTACACAGCAAGATCTTGTCTTGAGAAAAGCCAAAACTACAAATAAAAAAATAAATAAATTATACAGAATTAAACCATATCAAGTTATTCCTTAAGGTAAACAACTCATGATTCACTAGGGGTGGCCCTATAATATCCCCTCTAATGAGTCAGGAAGTAGCCCAGAGACAGACCTGTGAGGATCGCACAATCTACTTCCTACTTCTATTTAGAGTCCCATTATCTTTCATTCTTCGAATTCTTCCATACTCACTGGGAACAGTTTGGGCCCAAAGTCCTTCAGAAAGATTATCCTATATTCTTGTGTAATAAAAAATGGCCTATGTATCCTCTTGGGAAAAATGAGATGTTGCCACTCCTTTGCAGTTTAAACATAACGTCGCATTTTAATTATTTCTTTATTATAAGCAACACACAACAAGGTTAGTGGTACCTTCTATTCAAGGCTTTACGGCCCTCTTGTCAGCTTCTCTCACAATGTACTTCCTGACTAGCCTTCTCAGTCAGTATCCTTAGGAGATAAAGGTCATCTCCTGAGCCCACCCCATATGAGCGCTGGCAGTCTTCCTACCCTAAGGCCCCACATTCACCGAGCTCAACTTTTAAGCCAGCCGCTGCTCTGTACCTTCACAAGGTGGCAGGTGTCAATGATCTTGTCCAAGTACAAGTCTCCTTTCAGACATGGATATTTAGCAATGCAAGGAAACACTGAATAGATTCTCTGAAGACCCTGAAAAATATACTGATGGATTCCATGTGCTAGCAGTGCTCTTGGATTTGACCTGGTGAGATGTCCAGTTCATTCTGGTTTCTTGCTGCACAGCAGTAAAAAGGAAAAAGGTTATAAGAACTGTTAAACAGACTAATGATGAAGCTTAACAGCTTCACCATCTGATAATCAGTCAACCACAGCATTATATGGGTATAAAGAGGGAATTATAACACAAGGGTTGGGCTGGAGAAGTCAAATGAAAGTTGTACATCAAGCCTATTTTAGTGAGTATATGAGAAGGTATGAGCAAACCCATGAACTGCTACATACCCAGCTCTATTAATCAAGATTCTGATGAAAATTCAGTTACTTTCTAGCTCTGATTTACAGAGGTACTTTATAAATACACTAATTTATCCCTGTGGGCTACAGAAGGTCAGATTGTCCTGGGATAGTATTTTATTAGTCAGTCAGGTCCAAACATTAGGAAAAAGCTCCAGAAACTCTAACAGTTCCAAAAGGCAAGGATAAGCTGGTTCATCCGTGTTACTTACTCACTCTTAATAGCCATAATGAAGTAGAAGACAAATGAGA
Source organism: Hydrochoerus hydrochaeris (assembly GCA_004027455.1). NCBI lineage: Eukaryota > Metazoa > Chordata > Mammalia > Rodentia > Hydrochaeridae > Hydrochoerus > Hydrochoerus hydrochaeris. Next base: position 441,360 of record PVLA01000656.1, read on the forward strand.
CTTTAATAAGGAACGGAGGCAGGCTGAAGCAAAGCTCACCCTAGTGGATGAGGCTCAGGCCTGCAACACTACGGGAAACAGGTAATCAAAACAGTGATGGAAGCAATTCAGAGTGTTTAAACTGCCATCAACTGCAGCTCTGGGCAAGACAATGCCCTCTAAATTCACCAAACTCTTTCCAGGCCTATCAGAGGATGGGAGATTTCCTTGACATTGGAAGAGAGTCTTCCCTCGTTCCCAGAGAAATATAAGATCACTCATCATTATGATTGCCAGGGATGTATGGTCAGACAGGAAATGAGTGTGTCCAAGGCAGCCTGCATGGCTCCCCAGGACTTGTTGGAGCCTCAGGTCACTATGGATGTAGCTTAAAAACAAATTATATCTCTCTGAAATATGGGACCAACTTATTCAATTTTAATTTCTTACTGGAGTGAGCTTTCAAAGCATTCCAAAGTTTTTGTGGATCTTGAAGGAATTAATCAGATGTTTGCCTTTATTCTCACACTAAACAGCCCTTTACAAAATTTCCTTTACCAAGCTGCCTTGATGTTCTACCAGAGTACGTTATACCAGTAAATGGAAGAGATATAGTCTTCCTACTCGTGGCCACTATCACATTCAAACCTCTGGCAACTTGTGGTGATAGGGAACCAGCCAAACTGAGCCATATGGTCTGATGTCTCTGTCTGGAGTTGAGTCCGAAGCATAGTATGATGACATCTTTGGAAGGGTCATCAAAGCCTCCCTAGTAGTCATTCAGCTAAAATAATCTATATGATCACAGCAGACAGTACTATGAGAAAAATGCTAGATGGGGGCTACAGTCCATTACCAATAAATTCTTGTCTACAGCGTTACTCATGCCATGCCAGTTTCCCTGCAATACATTCATTTTATCATATTCCCCTCAGCATTGGAGGAAACAGAGGTAATCCAAAGAGTGACAAAAGCAAGTCAGAGTGTCCCAAGTGCAAGTGTCTGGACACTGGCTAAGTCAATGCCTTCTGAAGCTGCCAAGCCCTTGCCAGGTCTATAAGAGAATGAGAGAAGACCAATTTTAAGTCATTAAAAGATTATGACCTGCTTCCGGGTTTAGCTTAGTTGGCTAAGGCACCACTCTGTAAACGTGAGTTCCATCCCAGAGGCAGAAAAATAAAAAAAGAAGATTATGACCTGGTACAGTATCTCAGAGTCAACAATGAGGCAGTAGTACTTATTCATCCATGTGTAACAGAGCTATATACTCTTTTATCACAGATCCTAGGACAAGCTAAGTAGTTCTTTTTCCTGATCTCAAAGATGCTTTCTCTTCAGTCACTGGATCACAGCCTTCTATAATTTTTTGCCTTTGAATGGAAGTCCCCAAATAGGACTTTGCCACCAGCATACTTGGACTGTCTTGCTTCAGGTCTTTAGAGATAGCCCCCATTGTTCTCATGCGCATTAGCTCAAGACCAGAAAGACTTAAAGTTTGAAAGGGGAGTGAATATATTTTGCATATGACTGCCTCATTTGTATTCACACCAAGAAGTTATCTGATAAAAGCAACATTAATACTCTGAGTGGTCAAGCAAAACAGGGTCACAAGATGGCCCAATATAAGCCTCAGGCATTTCAGCAAAAGGTGACATATCTGGGATATGTTTTAGCTCTAAGACAGATAAATATCCTCAAGGAAAATGGAGGTGATTTGCTGTCTGAGTCCTCCAGAGGTCAAACAGCAGCTCAGGGCTTTCTTGGGAATGATAGACTTCTGTGACATTTGGAATCCTTATTTTGGAGTAATAGACAAACCCCTATATAAAGCAACACAAAGAATGGAAACTCAATTCTTGAAATGGACTGCAGTCACTGAAGGGTGCCTCAGGTCCATGAAACAGGCTTGCATGTAGGCCTCAGATTAGGAATCCCAGACTTAACTAAAGGGCTGTTTTCTCAAGTTCTGGGTCAGGAAAATCATATTCCCCTCAGCATTGGAGGAAACAGAGGTAATCCAAAGAGTGACAAAAGCAAGTCAGAGTGTCCCAAGTGCAAGTGTCTGGACACTGGCTAAGTCAATTGCCTAGTTTTCCAAGCAAAAGCTCTACTCATTGTCCTCTTTCAGGACCTTGACAGAGCCAGGATACTCTACAGAAAAGCATCAGTGGTTTTGTAACATGACAGGATTTCAAAAGGGCCAATGATTGCATGTAGGGCACTAAGTGTTCTTGCCACAACGAGTAGTGGAAAGTCATTAAATTGCAACAGGATGCCTTCAGCTAAAGGTGAGATGCCACCACCATTTGGTACATGGACTATTTGTAAGGCTTAGAGTCAATAATGTTGTAACTCACTTTGTAAGACATGTCCTGTCTGTGCCCTCCATGATCAACAGATTCATCCACCATTGCCTGAACTGGTACAGGTGTGGATACTTTCCTAGAGAAGACTGGAAAACAGACTTCACTCTCATACCTATGGGTAAGAGATACACACACCTCCTGGTGTGAATTAATCTCCACCCTGGTTACTCCCCTCCAGCCACTTAAGTTTATGAAGCACATTAGGAATATTCTATAACACAGAACCAAAGCACATGTTCCCTGAAACCCCTCCCATTTTTTTTGCTTCTCTCTTGCTCCTGACCCTGAAAGCCTCATTTGTCTGTGTGGTGTACGGTGTTCTTTGTCTATCATCCTGATACTGTTTCTCTGTTCCTTATACTCAGTAAACATAGTTGCTTTTCCCTCACCAATGACCATACATTTTGCAATCCTCCGCTTGCCATGTACAAGAGCTTGGAATCTACTGTTAGATACACATGGCAGTGAGTCCCATTTATATTTTTAAACATGAATAAGTGATAGGAAAAAAAATATTTGTCATACATATTAATCAGCTTTCTTTTGGCTGAGTCACAATGTCTAACACCCACAAACTAAATGAAGAGGGGTTTAATTTGACTCATTGTTTAAGAAAATTTTGCCTATGATCTGTTGGATCCAAGGCATAACAGAGATGAGTTGATTAGCTCATGGTGGCCCAGAAAGCAGAGATGGGGATACAGCCAGAGAGGAAAGAATGAGGAGCTATGTATAGTAGCCAAGGCCATTCTTCATTAATCACCAGACACACCCAGGAAAGTGTTTTATTAAACTACTAGCATTTCTTAATCAATTCAGTTGACATATCATGACTAATAGTCACACTAAAGATCAGAATAATATAAAGCTGAATAAAATCTAAGAAGTTTTAAGGCTTATACATTAGTTTCAATGATAGGATAGAGTTTCAAGGAGATACCACCACAGAATTTGTTTTCAATGAACTGTTAAATGAATGTTCTCTAGTCAACATGGTAGAAAGAGATATACTGGATTACATAAAGCCAGGGATAAAAACGAAGAGCAAAGAGAAGTCTGCAGTTAATCCAGAAGCTGGCAGCCATGTTAAAGAAAGTGGGAAGATCATCATCTCTGGAAACAAAAAGAAAGATAAATTATTTTCATGAATAGAGAAGATGCAATATCTATAAGATGTTCATATTTTTCGAATATATCCATAGATCCTATAAAATCTCTATCAAACTGCAGCAGAAATTTTCAAAAAAAATTGGTAACATGATTGAACACATACGTGGAACTATAAATAATTTAGAATAGTCAGAATAATTTAAGAATAGAAGAACAAAATTAGAGGAATTCTATTTGACTTTAAAACAGAACATAAAGTTAATAGTAATGAAGATATTGAAGTATTTGAGGAAGATAAATCACTAGGCCAATGCAACAGCATATCAGGTACAGGAAGAGATAAAGAACATTAATGGTTTTACAATCAATGCATCAAATCATTTTAGTGGGAACAGGGAACTTTTTATCAGTTGATGTTGGAACAACTCAATTTTGCATCAGGACAGAAATGGTCTTTGACTTTACACCCTGCATCCCAGACATAAATACAAACTTCGGAACTGAAACTATCTAGAAAAATTGTCCACTCCCCTCAGGCCTTAGAAACGTAAATGTCTGTGACTTGTTAGGAAACAGGTGAATGATAGGCAAGGGTGTGGATCTTTCACTGTATTTAAAGTGCTTCCCACCTCTTGCATCACTTCTAGAATTCTGCCTGCTATCCTATGAGAGTGGCATTACATTCTAATAGAAGCAAAAACTTTACTGTTCCTGCTCATGCAAGGGATTTATGTGACTTGTTCCACTTAATCATTTGGAAACATCACTGCCACATCCTCCCAGCATCCTCATGAAAAAGTTGAAATTTGTCTTCCAAGAATCTAGTCCCTGGTGCTGAGAAGGTGGGTGACTGCTTTTCAAGAAGAAAATATAAGGAAACATCATCAAAACTGTGGGAAAGATTTGTTTGATGTGTCAACAAAGTAGTAAATACCATAAAATGGTTAGATAAAGTAATATTAATTTAAATGTGCTATTCAACAAAAAATAAACACTATTGATAGAAAAATCCAGCACTGAGAAAGAAAATACATTTATCTGCAAAACTCTCTTAGACAGAACATATAAATAATAAACATCCAGAAATCAACAAGAAAATGTCAAAGAAGCTACACATGTTGGCACTTACGTCTAAGCTATCTAGGAAGCTGAGGCAAGAGAATCACAAGCCTGGGAAAATTAGCAACTTAATGAGGACCTGTGTCAAAATAAAAATAAAGAAACAAGCAAATGATCTTCAAATGTATTTATCTGAAGGTTCTGGGTATAATCTCTATCACCACCACCCCTCACACAAAAATTCAAACAACTTAGTAAAAATAGATTAACAATGAAAAAATCCTTTCTGAAAGAAATTCAACATAAAAATATGGAGAGACAAGTAGCTTTATTAGTTATAAAGGAAATGAATATTAGATGACAACAGAAGCCACTACATACTGAGATATGTATCTCACTCAACATCAGGTCTTTGCAAGAATGCCAATACCAAGGTAAATCTTAATCACTGGAGAATGTATAAATGTTAATTTTGATACTTATTTGTAAAGATGAATTCATGTACATGCTATTATAGAGCAATATTCACAAAATCCTTCTATTTGTACAACACGAATGAGTACCCACAACAATCTATTAAGTAAAATTCACCTTGTATAATTTCTGCAATAAAAGTTAAAAAATAGGTAAAGCTAAGAGAGAAAGAGTTTTCTGTTTTTTACAGAAATTTTATTCATTTCTGACAGTTCATTTTGTATCCAACTATGCTACTGAATACGCTTATTAAAACTAGAAACCTTTTGGTGGAGTTTTTGAGGTCTTCTATGTAGAGTATCACGTCATCTGTGTATAACGATAAACTTCTTCCTTTCCTCCCATCCAAGTACGAACCAGGCCCGACCCTGCTTAGCTTCTTAGATCGGACGAGAATGGGTGCGTTCAGGGTGTTATAGCCATAGACACTCCTTCCTTTCCTATCTTTTTGGTTTTTGTTTCTCTTGTCTAATTCCTCTGGCTAGTGTTTCCAGATCTATAGTAAATATGAGTGGTAATAGTGAATATCTTTGTCTTATTCCTGATTTACAGGTGAAAGCTTTCAACTTTAATCCATTTAGTATGATATTGGCTGTTGTTCTGTTAGTATGATATTGTGTGGTTTTGTTGTTAGGCTTTTATCAGATTGAGGTAAAGAACTTCAGGTCATATTTTTTCTAGGGTTTTGTTTCATGATAAGTCTTGGAGTTTATCAAAACCTTTTTCTGTATCTATTGAGACAATCATATGCTTTTTGTCTTTGCCTGTGCTGGTAATATATATTATGTTTATTGATTTCTGTATGTTGAACCATCCCTGCATTCCTTGGATGAATCCCCACTTTGTCAGTGTGTAAAAACTTCTTGATGATTTGCTGCATCCTTTTTGCAATTATTTTATTAAGGATTTTTGCTTCTATATGCATTAGGGAGATTGGCCCATGGATCTCTTTTTGCTTAGATCTTTCTCTTTTTTTGGCATCAGAGTAATACTTGCCTCAGGAATTATTTAGGGAGTATTGTTTCATTTCAGTTTCTTTAAAGAGTTTGAGGAGTATTGGAGATAAATCTTGTCTACATTTCTTACAAAATTCGGTTGTGATTCCATCAGGCCCTTGGGTGGTGCTGTTGTTGTTCTTATTGTCGTTGGTTAGATTTCAATGACATTTTCAATTTCATTAACTGACACTATGTTGTTCGGAATTATTATATCTTCCTGATTGAACTTTAATAATTCATACATTTCTAGCTCTATTTCTTCTATGTTTTCCATCCTATATGATTAAAGATTTTCAGTGTAGATAGTGATTATCTTATGATTTTCCACAGGATATGTACTGATTTCACTCTTTTCATTCTTTATTGCATGCATGTGAATTTTTTATTTTCTTTTTTGAAAAGGTTGGCTAAGTGTTTATCAATTTTTTTATTCCTTCAAAGAACCAACTCTTCAAGTCATTAATTCTTTGTATTATTTTCTTAATCTCAATTATATAAGTATTGGATCTGATATTTATGATTTCCTCCCTTGCATGATATTGGGCTTGACTTGCTCTTCTTTTTCTAGAAGCATGAGATGAACCATTAGGTTGTTTATTTGAGCTTGTTCTGTTTTCCTGATGTGACAATTCAGTACCACAAATTTCCCTTTCAGGACTGCTTTCATTGATCCCACAGGTTCCAGGAAGTTGAATTTGTGTTTTCATTTGATTGTAGATATTGTTTAACATATTCTTTAATTTCATCTGTGACCAATTGATTGTTCAGGAGGTTGTTATTTAATTTCCACATATTTATATGATTTCTTTTGTGATTAATTTCCAATTTTATTGCAGTATCATCAGATAAATGCTGTGGGAAATTACAATTCCTTTTAATTTGCTTAAGCTTGTTTTATGGGCTAGTATATGGTCTGTTTTAGAGAAAGACCTGTGTAAAACTTAGAGGAATTTATATTCTGATGTTGTTGGGTGGAGCTCTGTAAACTTTTACTAAGTCCATTTATTCACATGTTTAGTTCAGTTCTGTTATTTCTTTGCTGATTTTTTGACTAGTGGATCTATCACTTTGTGATAATGGGATATCAAGATTCTCCATTACAATTGTGTAATTGCTTATTTGATTTTTCATGTCTATTAATAGTTGTCTTATATAGTTTTATACTCCCATATTTGGTGCATATATACTTATTATTGATATCTCATCCTCTTGAATTTTTCTCCTAACAAGTATGTAGTCACCTACTTTATCTCTTTTTATCATTCTTGCTTTGAAGTTGACAATGTCTGTGAACAGAATAGCTTCTTCTGCTTTTTTCTGGGTTCCTGTTGCGTGGAATATTGTTTTAGTCTATGAATTTCTTTTTGAGTTAAATGCTTTTCTTGTATACAGCATATTTTTGGATTTTTTTTCTTAATCCATTCTTCCAGTCTGTTTCTTTCCATTGGTAATTGAGGCTATTTTCATTCATAGTTATATCTCATATATATTGGATTGTTTTTGTCATGTTATTTTACTGCTGTTGGTTCCCTACATTTTCCCTCTTTCTAAATTGTTTGCCTGGCTTGATGGTTTCTTACTGTTGTTCTTGGAATTGTGGTCATTTTTGTTCCTGTTTACAATATCTTTAAGTAGCCTTTGGAGTGTTAGTTAGTGGTAATGAATTTCTTTAGCTTTTATTTGTCATGAAATTATCTGTTTTCTTCATTAATTTTGAAGTACAGTTTTGCAGTGCCATCAATATTGGTTGGAAGTTTTATTTCTTCTGGACTGGAAATATTTCACTCCAATCTCTTGTTGACTTGGTGATTTGTGTTGAGAAATCTGTCATAATTATGATGGGTTTTCTTTTTTAGGTGATCTCTTTCTTTTCTCTAGCAGCTCTTAATATTCTGTTCTTTTACTGAATTTCTTGGATTTTGGTTATTATATGTTGCAGTATATATTTATTTTGGTTATGGCAAAGAGCGGTACTATATGCATCACTTATCTGTATGACAGATTATTTTCTCATGGTTGGGAAATTTTCTGCTTATTACTTCTGTTAATCATTTGTGTGGATTCCTGTTTTTTCAGTGACACCTATTATTCTTTTATTATTTTTTGCATCATTTTGCTGCCATTGAATAATGTTGTCTCCTGATCTTTTACTCTTTTCATAAGATTTTTCCTTTCATAATCACTAACCACTATCCTGTCTTTCAAATCTGAAAGCCTGCCTTCAGTTTAGTTCAAGTGGTTTTTCCAGATTATAATGGAATATTTATTTTTGTGGATATTTTTGAATATGTTACATGTATTCTGTTTCTTTCTTATATTGAACTTTTACTGTTTTCTTCCTCTTACTATCTTCATCTATTTCTTTATCTATACTCTAGATTTGCAGAGCATTTCCATTATAATTGTTGACTTTTCTTTTTTTATCTGAGATTGTTTCTCATCTGCTTTCCTTTGTAGCCCCATGGATTTATTTCTTTACTTCAGTTGCTACCATTTCAGAAATTTCAAGTGTGTGTTTTGCAGTTTTTTCTATTGTGATATCTTCTGGACATTTTCTGGGAGGGCTGGGGGCATGAGATTGCATTTTTCCTTTCATCTTGTCATTTTATATTTGAAAAAAAAATACTGTTTTGTGTTATGATCCTTGTGAGTTTTTGTAGTAGGTATCTATTCTACTAGTATCAAGGTCTCTCTGGGAAAAGTCTGTTTTTCAGACATTTCTTCTCTGTATATCAGATTTTTGTAGTGTGTCTGTCCCAAGTTCCTATCTTCTAAGTTTTTATAAAGAGTTTGACCATAATATCTGTTTGGCTTGGACTCCAGTTTTTTGGTGTAGGGCTTTGGTGTGCTTATTACTCCAGAGCTTCCCAGTATAGTTACAGAAGGTAGACCATTAAAATAAAACAGATATGGCATCCTAGCTAAAGTAATAAAATTAGCAATAACCATAGCATAAAGTACAATTTAGAAATTGGCAAACAACGTTAATTATTGATTTTGCACTTTATATCATAAGAAGAAAGTTTACAGTAATGCAACAGAAACAATCATCAATCAGGAGTTTGTATGCAAAGTGTTTCCCCTTGGTAGGCTTGTCCCACCCTGTGGGAGAGAGCTTTAGGGAGGATAGTGTGCAAAACAAAGGTAAGTGGAAAGGAAGCAGAAGCAAGGCTGGAAGGCAAAGGCTGATTATGCAAGATTTGAAGGAGTGTTTGAGGTACTACTATCTGAACTTGCTCTCTGAATTTTGGGAATGGGATTAATTTTCTGTGGCTGGGGTTTTCCCTATCCATTTAGAAATGAGAGAGAAGAAGGAAAAGAGAAAGAAAAAGAAAAAAGGAAGAAAGGAAGAAAAAAGGAAAAGGGGGAAGAAGGAAAAGGGAAAGATGGCAAAAAAAAATGAGAGTAAAGGGGCAGTGACAGAGTCCTGAACTTTTCCCTGCAGTGGCTTCAGTTCCTGTGGTTTGGAGTGAGGAGCCGGACACCTAGATTCCTCTAGAGAAGTAAGTTGTTCTTCAGGGGAAGTAGAATTCTATCTTCAGCACCTACTTCTTCCAGATATATTATATGCAATTACTTTTTATTTTCATCATCTTATTCAATATTCACTCCACAAAATGAGTTAGTTATATCTGTTTTATAATTATTTCCACAGACATAGAACATTGCCTGACACACAGCACCCATCCACCTATTCCACCAATATGTATGGGTGGTAAACTAGTTGAAGTGTATTGCAATAAATAAACTCCAGTGAATATATAATACATCCCCAGATTGCCCAAGAATAGGATCAATTGGAAATGCCTGTGTGAAAGATCCAGTGCTTCACGGGATTGTATATGCTTTATGTTTTCTTTCCTGATACAAATATCTGCAATTTTAAAGTCACATTTATGTTACTAAATTACTAGGCATTTTTCTGCCATGTACTACTGCTGCTTCTTCTATCATGTTTCAGTCTCAGTTCATTAATCTCTCCTCATCCAATGTTGCAGTCTTCCATGTAACTTCAGACTTTTCCTTTCATGTACATATCCTGTATTTCATCAAAACAAGCAACTGCAATCTCCCCATGCTCTGGATACCTCATTTCCCTCTCTACTCCTTCAGAGCTTTCCTGATTATTTCCCCTAGTACCTCAATTCCAACTAGCTACAAACTCCAAAGTACTTTTAATCTACTTATTCACTTTACAGTCTGAATTTATAATCTCTCGTTAAGGCAGTTTCAATTCCTGGATAAATGAAAAGTCACTCTAGCACACATAATTTATGCCTTGTTTCTCTCTCGATATTCATAGTCCTTGTGTTTCATTCATGGTGAACTGTAACTCTAGATAAGCCCAACTGTCTTCCTAACACAAGTTTCACAAAACGTAAGTAGAAAGAGAACTAGATGACTGGACTCACTTTAAATTCATGGTCATTAATTTGAAGTGAGACTTTATTAATGCCACATAATACTAGCAAGTTTATTCCATTTCTTTGGAATGCATGAAAGCATTATTTCACATTTTTTTTCTGTCTTTAAAATTTCACATACCCACTTCCTCATCTTCCTTTTCATCTAATCACTTTATTGATGTGATCAGAAATGATATTTCATGGACCCCCAACCTAAAACCCCCATCTGCCTACATGTAGGCCTATGTGCTCTCTCATCTCCCATGGAAAAGAAGAAACATTTCCATTTTACATGCTGGTCTTTTAGAACCGTGCACTTCTCTGCTTCCCACACCTCAAATACAGATACCTTTATATTGTGTATATTGGGATTCATGGCAGTAACACACTGCAGTGAGGGAGGGGAAATAGAAGGATTGAGGCGGGAGACCCAGCGAGTTCCTGAAATATATCATCACAGTGAATGGTCTCTGTACCTCTAGACCCATGTGGACTCATCAGCATCTTGATGTGGGAATATAACCAATTTCTTACCATGTACAAAGTTAGCTGCTTATCTTCCATCAAATCTGCTGCTGCCATCGTTTTTTTCACCTCAGTTCAGAGCAAATATCTTTTTAATTAAATACATATAACAGTCTTCATTTACTTTTGGCTTGCCAGCCTTTCTCCAACTTTATCAATTTGTGAGGAAAAACCTGGTGTTATGATGTAGAATTGCATCTGCATTCCCTCCCGCTCCCCCTGGCATATTTAAATCTTAGTTCATAGCATTTCACAATGTGACTTCATTTTGAAACAGAGTCATTTCAGATCCAGTTAGACAAATCGAGTTTGTACTGGATGAAGTTTGACCCTTACGCCAATATGAGTGGTTCCTAATAAAAGGGCTGTTATATGAAGCTACAGAGGGCACAATGAGAATAAAGGGTACTAATGCAGGCAGATGTGAGCTCTGTAGCTGCAAGCACAGGATGCCGAAGCATTCCGGGATACAGCAAGAAAAGCTCAATCAACTCTACACTGAAGAAGGTGCATGACTTGTTGGTACCTTTATGTTGGATTTCTTGAGTCTAGAAATTTGGGGAAATAAAATTCTGTTCTTTTAATCTTGCCAGTTCATGGTACTCTGCTACAACCTCCCTAAGGAAACTCATACTCTTAGTACATGTATCCATCGTCCAAACTCTTTCACCACATACACTGTTAATTCCCTTTTCTAATGCTTTATGGGAGCTTGATTAACTATTTCAGCATTATCCTGTAAAATGCACACTATGCAAGAAGAAATTGGCTTTTCCAAATTTTTAAAATGATATAGAATTTTGCTAAATTAGAGTTACAATAATGTAATTCAGTTTGAACGGAGTTTTTTCACATGAAATATAATGCAGTAAAGATTTATTATACCCACAAAGAAGTCTTGCTAGTAAGGGTTAGTAGATTGAGAAGCAAGACAGCAATCTTTTGGAAATTAGCAGGTACTCAAATGATTGGATTCAGGCAGCCATCTAATATATTACATCCATTAGGGTGAGCTAATGCTGAAGAGAGGTCAAAATTGTTTACTTGCTACATATTTTAAGTCTGCTTGTAAAAACATATTTTTTATATTTCTCATAAATTTTCTGATTTTTTTGTTCTGTCTGTACTATTTTTTTCCACTAAGCTTTCAACTATTTGGCAATGCATAGCTTTTTGCACTCAAATTGTGTAAAGCATAATAATGAAAACCACTTTAAGTCACAGTGAAGGTGAAACTTGAAAGCATTACGAATTTCATGGAAACAGTTACTATGCACAGTAAGGTAAAAAACAACAAAATCTGCTGTTTCGTCATCCCACTCACATGGCATGTCTACTTACATGGGTTTTGTATGATATATTTTGATTCAGTTATTTCAGTAAATTAATATGTTTTTACTTTAAAAATCCAGTCCCAGAAATATATATATTGCTTTGTTGAAATATCTTATGCTACTACCTCAAACCCCTCAAAACAACGTCTTCAGAAATTTGTATATGATTTTAAAAATTGTTAAGGCCCCTGAGTAATTTTATGTAAATTCAGTCTTTGTTCAATGCATCACATGACTCTGCATAATGCATTCTGACAATTATTTTTTTTGCCATATTTTTACTTTTTAAAGTTCTTCAGGTATGGTAGGATTTCCCCAGGCGTTTCTATTGATGACTTTTTTCAACAAAGGGTGCAGATCATTTAGGAGATGTAGTAGATGAGATGGCAGATATGTTCAAATGTTTTCCACTTTTCAGTTTTTTAAGGAAAGTCTAATCACACTAAATAGATATCAATAGATACAGGTATCAAGGCTTTGACTTTATTAGACTCTCTTTAAAAGAGAAAATATATTGATTTGAGTGAAAACACTGTCTGTGAGAACATATTCCATTAGAAAACCATTCTTTCCGGCAGCTTCCTGATGCTGTTGGTTTCAAGCAGGAGCCTGAAGAGATGTCTTTTTATGCTCTGTTGGTCATTTCAAAACTTGAGCAGTGAAACGGTCAATTCATTAGAAAGTAACAGCTTACTACTAATACTACTAAAAAATTGACTTTCAGCCAGGTGTGGTGGCACAGGCCTTTGGTCCCAGCACTGAGAGGCTGAGGCAGATGGATCACTGTGAGTTAAAACCAACCTGAGCTACCTAGTGAGACTTTGTCTCAAAAAACAAACAAATCAACTCCCTTCTCTGGTGAGTAGCTGTGAGCCTGGCAGGCTGTGGCAGCCCAGGGCGGGAGCCACCAGCTTCTGAGACCCACGCCATGCTGGGACCTGGGGCGCCAGGAAACCAAGCAACCAATCCCCTCCCTGTTTTGTTTAATTTAAACATACATGAAAGTATGGACAGCTGTTTTGAAGAGAAGGAGAGACACTATGACAGCCATTAGTGACTTCCCTATTGTCTGATTTGAAGACCTAAAATGCCTTCCTCATTGTCTTTGGATCAGTTTTATACTATGTTGTTTTGTATGAATTCTCTGTATGTGAAAATATGGACAACTATTTGGAAGAAAACAAGAGACAATATGATAGATACTGAAGATCTCTAGTTGTCTAGCTTTGAAATTTATATCTCTTACACTGCTTTCTTATGTCCTGTTTTGTTCTGTTTTGTTGTGTTTCATTTTATCCCCTTTAAAATTAAAAAAAAACATTCTTACTGATAGATTTTTAGGATTTAGCAAATAAAACTGCAAGATGCCTAGTTAAATTTTAATTTTATATAAACAACAAGCAATTATAAATGCAATATTTACATGTAATATCTAGGTCTTGCAATATGAGGGGTATAATATTAAAATGTGCTGTTATTTAATACAATAAAAATATAACAGGTACTCTACATTTTGTATTACAACTCTATTACCACACAAAGGGGTGTCCCTTAAAGAATCACATCTTATCTGTCTGTGCTGGCATGTGCTTATAATCCTGAATTCTGGGAGAGCAAGGCAGAAGAACTGATGGTTTGAGTCCAGTGTAAGCAATATAATGACTTAGTGAGGCCCTGTATCAAAATAAAAAATGGGAGGGAAAGGCTGAGCATGTAGCTTTAATGCTAAAGCACTGGGTTCAATCCCCAGTGATGAAAGAAAATTACACCTTGCTCAGGAAAACCAGCCATACCACCTGAATTACTCCTTGTCATTCCCTTGAGGCACATTATCTCCATCCAACAGGGTCTATAATGGTTCTATTCATTCAACATGTATTTACAGGTGCTCACAGATCACATGGAAACTATTGGCCACTAGGGACACAAAAGAAATGAATCCCATTTCAAATCTTGCTGAGTCTCACTCTCCAGAAAAAGAGGTAGACATGTTACTACATGTTTTGAGAAACAGTGTATTTAGTACAGCAGTATTCACAGATTTGGAGGAAGCATGAAAGAACAGAGAAGCCCATAACAAATTAATTTTGAGACCATAACTAAGATTTTCTGGGTTTAAAAAAGCCTATACTAATAAGAGAAACAGATGCATATCACTTACATATCTGTGAATGATATGCATATCTAATTGCTAAATCACCTCTTTTCATATTTGAATATTGGGATATTGCTAGAAAACCCAGGCCCTTAGTGAAGAAAATGATATTCTCTTGTGTTAAAGACAGATGGTTTGGGCCTCTTTAATCCATGCAACATATCTAAATATATCTTTATTCTCAGTGTCTGGGAACACTGCTGGTTTATGGTCCTTGGTTGGAACGTTAGCCAAGTCATTTTATGCAAAAAGAAACTGTGTAGGCTAAAGCTTGGATGAGCTCACTTTTACTTTCTATTTTGGGTCTCTAAGCAACTGTAGTTTGGGGATCATAAAATAAGATGGCTTTGTCTTTGGTCACAGCTTATATAAGTTTTACATACAGAGAAAATGCAGAGGCTTGTGTAAACAATAGCCAGAGAGAAATTTAAGAAGGGCTATGAAAGAAGTCTAATGAAATTATTTTTACATCTTTTGGTGGATAGAAGATATAAAAAATCTTGAATTGACTCAGGCTTACTTAAACAGGAAAGTGTAGTGATTATCATTTTTCATAACATTTTGATTTACATTTCTCATCTTTGTTGTTAGATGAAAATAGGTAAATTAAGATAATTTATAGAATACTGCTGTTCAAAAAATCTCACAGCAAAGACTATTAAAACAATTACATATTTAGGTTCAGTTATTTTAGATCTAGATTGCCCTGACATGTAACATGTCAGAAAATTAATAATTGATATTTGTAGGGTTTCTATTGAATATTTGAAATTAAAGTTGAGTCACTATCATCTGTCTTAATAGGTTCAAAATAAACTTCATCATGACTCATTTTACAAAGGAAGAACATTTTATACTAATCAGTCTCTCTGTTTCTGTCTTCATAAGTCTTCTAGTAGAGGCAAGTAAGTCACAAAGAAATTAAGTTAGTTTTGGAGGGGTCTTTGAGATCAGTTGGGCACCAGTTTCAACCAGTGTGTATTCCTAACACTGAGGTGTTTTCAGGCTGACACTATGATTTCAAGAAATATTCAATAACGGTGAACAGGTAACAGTGTCCCTTGAAGAGATGCCAATGCAATGAACTATAGTCCCAGTCCACACATATGTCCAGGTCCCCAAAGTCAATTTCTTTCTTCTTATTGTGATTCAGAAACCAAATTCTGATTTTGATGAAGTACTGTCCATCAGACCTACATTTAAGACTAGTCCTACAGTTACAATTAGGTGTGTCAACTGAATCTGAAATAAAATGTATTCTTTGTCTGTGTACGTGTTCAAAAGAAAGCTGTTTGAGAGACTCTAAAGTTGATGGATATTTTTTTGTACCGTGGACCGAACACACAACCTTGTGCTTGCCGACAAGCTCTGTGTCACTGAGTTATATCCCCGGCTCTAAAATTGATGTATATCTTCGTGGTATAGACGGACATATTCTTTCTACACTTGGTATTATATTCAAATTTCTTTTATAATATGATGATGAGGATGCATCCTCAAATGGATCAAATGCCCCCCTAAATAATTCTAGGATGTTTAGCTTCAGAGAGATAAGTACACATCTATTTTATAAATCTTTTTAGGAAAAACATTAGTGCTTCAAATCATCGATTATTTCATTTATTCAAAAATATTTTTCTAACTCCTTCTGAATTGTCAGCTATAAACTGCACATAAACTAATAAAGATTATTTAATTAGGATAGACAATAATAAAAACAAGATAAATAATATTCTAAAACTTTTGAGTATAAAAGTCAACTACTTTGAGAATCACAATGAAAGCATCAGAATCCCTAAAACATGCATGGTTGGAGCAAAGTATATTATTCTCCAAATTTTTAGGAAAATATTAGAGAATGTAAAAATGCAACCACCTGAATCCTTAAGGAGAATGCAGTTTTATTACTTTTGCTATATACCATGCAATGTTTTTTTTTAAGGTGGTGCTTTTTTCAAAAATCTTATTTACCTTATATTTTGGTCCAGATTAGTTGTTCACTGCAATGATGAAAGTTTGCTCACTATTAATGGTATTTCCGAGGCCACAAAATGAGGGTGATTATGAAATTGAGTTATATTTAAATAAATGCAAGTGATTAGAATACAAAAATTGGGAATGGTAATTTCAATAGATAGCTCAGGAGAAGCTAATAAAATAGGCAATTTGGAAACCTGTGACTACACAGAAATAAGTGGCTCATGGATTTCACCTGACAGTTTTAAAAAAGAAGAAATGAGAAACATTAAGCGAAGCAGATTACAAAATGTCTTTTAAAGTATATGTATATGTATGAAATGTAGATGGAAAAATATTTCTTTTTGAGCATTTAAAGACAGGGCAGATATCTAAAAGTAATCTAGAATGGTTTCAAATAAAATTAGGTTTATAAGATGAAAATGACCCTTCAAGTAGACTTTTAAGAGAGCAGGGAATTCTACTGAGTTGAGTTTTGTAATCACTACGCATATAGGAAAACTATGGGGGGGAGAAATTTGGTGTAGAACAAGAAGCTTTGGTGAGCATCCGGTACAACATAATGCTTGAAAGATAGAGTTGAGGCTTACTTTATAAAAAACTAAACAAACTTGTTTATAATCATGGTAATGAATTTCTTTAGATTATTTATAAGTAAATTTGAGACTATAGACAACATTTATTATATAACTCTGCCTCTAGGGTGCTGAGTTTTTTGAAATCTTAAATTTTTGATGAATATTGAACTGAATATAAAATAGATCCAATACAGACCACTGATCTTTGAAAATAGAGAAAATGAAACTCAATAGAAAGAATGAATTCAACAGACAAGCTTATAAATGGTGTGCCCATATAAGCAAATAAAATTGATCATAGAGACTCCATGATTTTCACAAAAATTACCTAAAAATGAGGCATAAGAGTTAATGTAAAATGCAAGGTTAACAAAATTCCAGAGGGTAGTGTAGAAATTCTGAGTGATTTGGGTATGGGTATGTACCAAAGCAAAGGAATAGTCAATGCAAAGAAAAATGGAATATCATTCAGAGATACTTCACAATGAATTATCAAAAATGCATATTATTTAAATGCACATTGATGAGAAAAAGAGAATTTGATATATGCTTTATGTTTCCATCTATCTGATTTTGGAAAGTCAAAATCTTTTCCAGACTCTGAAAAATCAGTAGCTGACAGAGCTTCTCAGAGAGGGTCAGAGGTGGAGCTGTATGATACTGTAGTGGTAGATACAAGTCATTTTACATTTGGCAAAACCAAAAGAATGTATGATACAAAGAATGATCCTTAATGTAAACAACATTTACATATCAATAATATAATAGGAATGGTGTGTCACCATTAATACCAATGAAATGTATAACAATAACCTCATTAGTTGTACAAATTTTAGGTCATCAGTTAATGTAAGTGTACCACAGTACTCCAAGATATTAACAGTGAGAACAAAGGCAAAACTGGGATATATGATAGCTCTCTATACTCCGCATTCAAATTTTCTGTAAATCTATTACTCCTCAAAAGTTTTCTATTTTTTTAAAGTCTAGTGAAGGAAGAAACAAAGATAAATGTAAGTGAATTTTATATAACTGATCGCATATGAAGACCTATTTATGAATTATGTTGGTCTTCAAATAAAAAAGAATTATTTTCTTTAACTTTAAAGGAAAAGATTACTGTAGATATCCTGAGGCTGCATGTCATCTTGTTGAAGGCCTGTCATATACATATAAATTATGTGAGAACAACCTTGGCCTCAGAATTTGTAGATGCCTTTAGGTGTGGAAAGCTGACCTTTCTTCCTCTTGGTTTACAGCTTAAGAACTGAAGATATAGGTTTTTCTAGCACTTGTAAGACCCAGCGTAATTTACTTAACCTCTGTGAACTTTAGCTTTCTTAACTGTGAAGTGATAACATTTACCATTCAGACATGCTGTGGTTCCAAGATGAAATAATCAAGTATTAAAAACAGTCAAAAGTATCCATTACTGCTTCCCTCTCTATTGGAAAATGTTTTTCCTCGAAACCAAGATACATAATTTTTTAACATTTTAATGCAATAATTTTTACTTTTGATAAATAGTAAGATTCTTAAAGAAGACTGTAAAAATAAAGAACTGTAGTATATTTTAACAGTCTTAGGATATGAGAAGAAAGCTTCATTAAGTTGATTGTTAAAGCAGTAATTTCTAGTCAGTTCATATAAAACACTGTAAACGCCCTGGGCATGCCTGTCTTGAATTCACGAGCCTCTCTGAAATTTGCCACTAAATAGAGGTATTTCCTCTCTCTACTACATTGTTCTATTAGTTGGAAGCACATAGACCTTAATTGAACAGTACGCTAATGCAATTTGATTAACATACGTTAATTTGAATTTAGGAAATACTGTTTCTGAAATGCAATCATAAGGATGTATTTTAGCACTATGTTTTAACACTATGTTTTTTTATGTTTAAAGAGGAAAAAAAACAGAAAACATGGGAAACAGCAATACAAAATTCAAAAAAAATGAGATAAACTAAAAAAAAAACAATAAAAAATCACTAGTTGACAAATTACATACTGTCATCTTAGAAATAGTTATTCAAGTTACAGAATTAAAGTACAGAAAGTGGACAATCAAACCGTGAGACTGCAAACAGTTCTGCTCAACAATCCAACAAAAACTTAGTAATATTTGGTTTTCAATCCTACCCCCTTAAACATACATGCAGTCATGTCCTTTAAAGCACATTCTTTTCCTTTCTTTTTTACAATAGCAATTACACATTTTGGGTTTATTACTCATACATTTCTTAATACTTTTTTTAGTTAAAAAATTACATATTATCCTCTTAGAAATAGTTATTCAAAGCTTGTTGAGTTTGTTAATAGCATAAAACAGGCCAATCCATAAATGCCTGGCTCTTCTGAAAAAATGCCATCGTTATAGTCAAGTAGCTCCCTACAAATAAGAAGCGTTGGTGTTTTCTCTGGGGAAATACTGAAGCAGCCTTGACCACTGCTGGATCTCCAGTCAACCATTTTCAGAACTCCCTTCTTTCTCTGATTTTATGTGGCACAATTCAGTCTCCTTGGGGTCCCTGTCCCAGTAGTCACCTAACTCTTGTTACACTCTTTGCAATGTCAGTATATATGAAATATAATCTACTGTTGCATAGGTTAGGAATTCTCTGTTTTCTCCTCTTCTATGTCTAGAGAAGATTATAGGCAAGCTTAAAATGCACTTTTGCTTTACTTCTAACATAAAAATGTACTTTTCAATGACAATACCAGGCTTTTAAAGAAAAAAGAACATAGGAAATTGGGCTTTTATTAATCCAACAAAGTTTAATCAAGAAATGTAGGGTGTACTTCACATTTATCTCAAAGAAATATTGCACTGAAAGCTTGTACTTGAATGCACACAGCACCATCCATTACAATAGCCCAAAGTGGATATAATGTAGGTGTCACTGACTGATGAGTGCATTTTAAAACTGTGGTATATCCATACAAATGGTATATCATTCAACCATGAAAAAAGGAATCAAGAATTCCATAAGCAATGCTACTACACTTAAGAACCTCACCACTTTATGCCAAATGAAAAAAAATGCCAGGTTACATGGTTCCATTTATGCAAAATGCCTAGAATAGGCAAATCCATACAAGCAGAAAGTACACCAGAGGTTGCTGTGGGATGGAGAGGTATGGCCACGAAAAAACTACAAATTGACATACAGAGCCTTTTTAGGTTGATGAGAATGTTCTTAACAGCTATGTGATTATGTTAATTATCAGTGAATGGTACACTTTAAATGATAAATTTTATGACATAAAAATTAATGGTAGGAAAAATTACATCTTACTTGTAAACAAATAAGATACTGAGCACAGTTTAATGTCCTGCTGTGATCTGGCCCGCGGATCAATCCATGAGTTTCCCCTAGAGGAAGGAAAACGGGGCGGGGTCTGGTTTAAGAGAGAGAGAGACGGAGACAAGTTGAGCGGTTCCAATCAAGTCTGGTTTATTGAGGAAGCGTCCCTAGCTTATAAAGAAGCGGAGGCAGGAAGTTATCAAGCACTGATAGGTCATCGTCATATCCTGGGTCAGGCGGGAGAGGATCATGGGAAATGTAGGCTGACGCACCGGATGCCCAGAGGAGGGAGAGACGGGGTGGCAGCAGTGAAGCTATCACGCCGCTCCCTACACTGCTGTGGTGAGGCTGTCCTTCAATTCCCCACATTTATTCTTAAACTAGAATGTTCATAGTGCAGTACTTTTTATAGGGTACAGGAAAATATGCGTTTTAGGAAATAATTAAATTTCCATCACCTCGTGTTCCATTCTGTAAATTTCTTCTTCAGAACTGTTTCTCTGAATCTGAGTTGTCTTAACAAAAACCTGTTACATGAAATGCAGAAATTCTCATGCCTTGCTGGCTATGGTCCTAAATGGTACTCAGAACAATTTAGATACCAGAGATGGAGAATCCAACCTTATCCCTGGAACAGCTTCTAGAGTAAGAGTGGGAAACACTCACATATGCAAGTGCAGTCCTTGTTCCATCTCATCCCTGTGGCCTCCAGTGCATGCCCTCTTCTGTTTCTCATCCTTAATTTGGTGCTTTTCTTATTTTAGATTTATACCTTATGTTTTCTAGTGGTTTGGCTCCATAAACTGTTTTTTTTTAAGTGTGTGTGTGGGGTGGCTATGGTACACAAGGCTATCAAGTAAAAATAAAGTACAGAGCATAAATCTTTTCTGCATCTTAAACATAATCATGATTAAATGGAGAAAAGGGGAAAAACATAAATCTTCTCTAATCTCTTACCTCTTACCAATGTCCTTCCACAGGATGTGACGTCCTGTGTCATTGCGGTGGCATGTCTAATTATGAAACATTTATCATCATACAAAGTTTTTGTCTCTCAGATTTGAAGACAAAAGGAGAGACTTAAAAGAGTGTTTATTGGAAATAATAATAGCAAAAAAGCTCTTCATGGATACCCAAGAGAGGATTTTAAAGAGAAGCCTGATGTGGGAACTTGTTTTAAACAGGTGACTTTGTGCATTTGGGGCTTCAGAAAAAAGTTATTTAGCTGGTTTGTAGAAAACTAGGTTTAAAGACCACTAATTACTCTATATTTTTAAGCTTTTTGAAATTTAGCCAAGAGGCTTGGGAAAAACTTTCAACTAATTTAGCATGTCTTTCTTTTTCTGGGAAGAAAGGTATTTACCTCATTTTTGTTGTAGTTTTTTTGATTCTTTTATGTTTATTTTTTGCATTTGTTAAGCTTTACTACCTGTTGGAGTTAGCTCTTAACTGTGGGTTACATTGTTATTTTTTTAAAATTCAACACTTTATTTTCATAAAATCAAAATAAACCTAGCACATGCAGGGCTACCATCTAAAACTTATGTAATGTAATAAGAAATTAAACTTACAGTGATTTCAGGTTCAATCTTTACATTGAGCAAGTTATTATTTATTGAAAATGTTTTTGGCTAATAATAAAACTGAATGTAAAAGTCACTGATTATGGCGATACACAAGGATAATCATGTTTGAAGATTGAAAATATGCCAGACAATCATTGGAAACCAAACCAGACACATAGATTAACAAAACTCAGAGAAACATTGAGAATGTGGATGCCTCATATCATTTTAGAAGTATTTTCATTAAGCCCATTTAGTTTTTTTAGGGTCAGACTCCTCTATTTCTCTTACTCATAATAACTGAAGTAAACTACTCCACAGTTATCTGGTTTTAACTTGTGAAGTTTTTCAGGCTCATGTGCAGTGTTGAGCTCTGTTATAAACTGATCATAATGAGGGCAGGAGCAGCAGTTTCATAAGATCAAAATCTCTTTTTCTTGCCCTCAGAGGAAAAAAAAACCTGGAAGGCAATAGTCAAATGAAGGCTTACAGAAGAAGGCCATCTCAGTGGTTCCTAGATAAGGCTAGTTAATACAAACACATCACTCCACAAAGGACCAAAAGCACAGAGAAGGACTAATTCATTTTATTTCATTTGTTAATTCATTCTATCCTTCATTTATTAAGCAAATACTTAGGCTATTGCTGTGAACCAATCGTAGGATGCATGTTATACAGAAATAAACCAGGTAAAGCATTTTTTCAATGAAGCATCTAGTTACTGAAAGAAATAAATCTGTAAATAATCAAAATCAGATGTGAGCCATGCAACCACAGTGGATATACAGGACTCTGTGGAGTTACCTGAAAATAAGTGTTTGGTATGGATTAGAGTAGCCATGGAAGGCTTCCAAGGGAAAAGTAGCATCTAACTGGACCTGACGAATGACTTGGAGTTACACAGGCAAGAAGGGTAGGAAAGCTTGCCAGAGGGTCAAGGAGTACAGGACATTGATGTGGCACTAAATTTTGTACCCTTCCTTCTGAATGAAGCAAAGAGATAAAGCAGTGGGAAGAGGTGATGCTGGAGAACTTGCGAGAGGACCAGAACCCTGTGAGCCGTGGTTCCGTGCTGAGTGCAAAGAGGTAGCCTTTAGAATTTTAAGCAAGAAGAGGTGACATGATCTGTGAGAGACGTTTTGATTTTCTTGTAGAGCAGGGATTCTTTGAAAGAGAAGGTGAAGTTACACTGAGGACAAGAAGACCAGTTACATGAATCAACTCACTCACTTCTCAAAAGGGTTAGCTCAGCAATGAAGAGAAGCTGAAGATCATTTTTGCATCTTGTATTAAAGTAGAAAATCAACCAAAAATGACTCTGTCAGTAAAGATTGTCAAATGCCTTCTGAATATCTTAGAGGAATTTCTGTCTCCAAAAACAAATATTTAGCATATTTGCTTAGGGACAGCTTTCATGGCCTAGAGGACTAGAGCTGTATGTCTTTTTCATGACTTTCTATTACTCTGTCTTAAACCATCACTTTCTACTGTTGGCCTCTAGTCACTTCTTGCCTGTAATAACTATTATCCTTCCTGAACTAATACTATGCTTAAGTAAGATGCTTGAAAAGATGTGTTTGTTGTCTAAATTTGAAAATACTCTGAGTGATATTTTAAGAAGTCTTACTCAGTTTTGATCTGGCCACCAACAAAAATTTTAGGTTAAACAAACAAAGACTTCAGATTAGTTTTGATATGCAAAAATCACTGGTGGAACAAAAGCGGAGGTTTTAGAATATAAACATAAAACACACCTGTTTGGAAGACAGAGAAGGGAATATCCCTAAGACTGATTCTTAATTATTCCTAGCAGAAGACAGGAAGTTAATATACCATTTGCCCCACAATTAAGGAGAAAAGATGTTTTTCATGCAAGGTCTGTAACAAATCAAGTCTGCCAATCTTACTGGATCAAGAGAAAAATTGCAGGCATTCTGGTAAAGCAAAGAGCCACTTATTCTTTAATACTGACTCAAAACACAATAAACCTAAATGTGGCAAAAAGCAGCACATTTTTAAAGTACTCTCTCAAGGTACATTTCATTTTGCAAATCCAGGAACGCATTCAGTCCTTGTTCAGAGCTGTTTTGTTAGAAGATTAAAATAATTGATGTTCAAAAAACCACAGTATTGTGGCCAGAGATTTCTATATTTCATGCATTACAATATTTAAATATATTTTGCAGTGAATGATCCTGATTTAAATAGGACAGACCAGGTGTGTTCTCTTTGGTTAAAAAAGATGCTATTTATTGTCTATTTTCTTTAGAAACCTGTTTTCATGTGGTGAAGAGAGTCTGTGACTACCTGTCCATGTTCCTTGTTGAAATGCTTCCTGATTCAATTCCCAGTGACCTGGTTGAGGAAGTTGAAAATGATGCAAGTGAACAGCTGTACTGCAGCCTGTCCTGCCTCTTAGATTATTTTCAGAGAGTTTCTTTTTTCAAATCCCATGTCTCACACTATTGTCTCAGTAGTCTATTCTTAGGTCTCCCAGCTCTTGTAAAGCACACACCTCTCACATCAACTTCTACATCCTTTTATTAGCAATATGCTTCAAGCTTGTAAAGCATGTGTGGCTCCATTTATTGATTTTTTTTCTTTTCTATAGATTGTGGTTCCTGAAAGTGATGCTTCTGCTTTTTTTCCTGGCTTATGTTTATGAAATGGGAAAGATGAACATATTTTATTATGGAGAGTGATGGACATCTTGTGTGTCTTATATTTCTCAGAACATACCAGAATGCTATGGTGTAGAAAAGTCCATGTAGATACATTTCACAAATACTTGCAAAAGAAAACATTTATAAAGAGCAGGTTGCCTGGTAAGAAATGTGTGGTGTCAGTTCACATATCACAAACACGAGCAATTCTAGATCCTGCATTGTACTCTGGTACTCTGTTGTCAATTCAAGGTTCATGAATAGAGAATTTGAACAAGACCGCACTGAATTTTGTTTCAAAGCCTTTCTCAGATATTTGGGATACAGTGGTAAATGAGACATGTAGTTCCAGCCTTTATGGCCCTCAATGCATACTAGAGGAGTAAAGAGAGATGAATAATTAGGCATTAAAGTTCAGTGAGAGAAGAGGGAAAAGAAGACCAGAGTACAGCTCTCTCAGGAGTATTATTCTCTTAGTATTTATTATTCATTGAGTATTATTCTTTGTCCTTTGACCAGGGCCAGGGATTTAGCTCAGTGGTGTAAGTGCCTTCCTGGCAAGTGTGAGGTCATGAGTTTGATCCCTGGTACAAAACAAAACAAAACAAAACAAAACAACAGATCTTTCCTTTGACCAGCTTTTGAGTTGAATATGCACTGATGTGGTCTGGTTACTTCAAAGATTTTGCTATCAGAATATCCTTCACTGTTATCACAAGTTGTTCCTTCTATAAATTTTTGTTAAGATCCTAGTATCCTCAAATATAGAAATGGGTATTTTTTGCTGCAACTTTTGTACACAATATCACCTCTGGTCAATGCAACACTGCATGTGTTTAGCAGCAGAAAGAGGAGCAATTCCAGGATTTTTTACAGGGTGAGTTACAAAGAGATAAAAAGACGTTGTAACTAGTGTTTTGCAGTTGTCAGTAGCAAGACAGGCTACAAAGGCAACCTTTGTCTTGAGAGGAAAGGGGAGAATTGAAATCCCGTTAGGCCTTCATTGAAAATAACCAAAAAGAAGCCTCTTGGACTTTATCTTGGTTTGACATTTAAATTGGAAAAAGAAAGGAAGAAATTAAAACTTCCTCTTTTCCATCTATCTCTGGGCAATGGCCTGAGTGCACAGAGACAGAAGTGAGATAAGGGTGAAATCAGAGGCACTGTGCAGAAGCCTCAGCTGTCTCCCTGCACTCAGGGGTGGAAATCTCAATTTGAGGTGAAAGAAACACTTGGAAATAGCCCTGCTGCTTGATTACCATGACAGACCCAAAGGAGAGGCATGGAGTGGTCCTCTTCTTTTCACTCTAATATTTAGGAAAAATTCACAATGTTCCGAAGGCTCATATACAGAGGAATGCTTGTAAGTTATTTAGATATATTAATTCATTTTGATTCACAATTAATAAGTGGAGAAAGCAATAATTGTGTTCTTATTTTACAGATAAAACAGAGGCATAACGATATTAGATGGCTTGCTTAAGAATATGTTAAGTAGGAAAGATGAATTTTAAATGCTATCCTGTGCTTCACCTTAAATCGTGTCAGCTCTTGTTACCTTCTTTCGGGTGTTCCTTTCCCTACTGAGATAATGTCTTCCCTTATTTCCTCCAGTGCTCTCAAATACCCTCAAATGATTGCATTTCAGTGTGTAGTATCCACTTCCTTACCAAGGGAGTCATGTATCTGTTTCTCTCTATGAAAGAAGTGACTACTCCAAATGGTGGTGTGAAATATCCACATAATGCCACAGTATAAAGAAGGTGCCACTCTTGAAAAAGGCAAGACATGTAATGTTGGATTGGAGAAACAAATCTGCAGTTACACTGGGGTTCTTCCAGTGCTCAGCAGAGGAGGTACAAGAGACATAATGGTATGTATGTAACTTTAATACTGCTATGAACTCTGAACATAAATGATGTAGTTAACAAAATACCTGTGAATAAACTATGAACTATTCTGGCTAAAGACACAAGAGCAAGAGTAAACCACAGGAAAAAGGGAATGAAGGACATGGAATCAGGGGTCCAGATACTAACAGGAATCTTTCTAGTACCAGACTAATTAAGGCTTCTCAATAATTTCTTTGTTTTGTATATGTGTCTTTTTGAGACACTGGTCTCGCTATGCAGTTCAGGCTGGCCTTGGGCTCACTTTGTAGCCCAGGCTGGTCTCGAACTTACAACAATCCTCTTGCCTCGGCTTCCTGAGTGCTGGGATTGCAGGTGTGAGTGACCATGTCCAGTTCAACTCTCAATAATTTCTTAGAGAGAAACAATCATGGATAACAGTGGCAAGTCAGCTTCCTGGTCCACTTCTTATAATCTGTGTAGAGACTGGAGTCCCCATTGTAGAGCAGGGTGCTATTATTTCACATTAGAATCTTTTGGTCATCTTTCCAACAGCTCAAGTTCAAAAGGGTGTCCAAATAATGTTAAGTGTAAATTACTGCACTGGAGTAATTCTGCTGAGAAAGTAGGGTATTCTAGCTGAGAAGTGGCATCACTTTCTAAGGTTCAGAGAACTAAATCAAGGAAGCAATGCCCTATTCAGGCTTCGTTATTTTCATTAGGAAATGTAACATATTCTTGTGGAATTCTGTGAAAGTCCACAAGTGATTTTTGAAAAGACTTGTAAAGGCTTTCTCTCTGGTCCTGTTGTCAGAACTCAAGCTTCTAGGCTCTAGCATAATATACTGATAAATATGATTTGTAATGGAAACTCTGGGTAGAGTTAATGTCTCTTTTTTTACTGCCTCAGACGACAAGAAAAAATAGGCAACACGGAAATAGATTATTGTTCATTTCAACAGATAATATTATGGGCAAACATTTTATTTGAAATTACACACTCAGTACATCATGTGATGATTAATGGTATTCTCCACTGAAAAAAGTATATAGTGTGCTACCAAATAATGAATGAGGTGACAGAGATAGGCTTCTTGCTTTGTCCAAGGCCATTCTGCAGTCACTGACAGCCACAGTTTTGACACTTGCCCTAAGCTCAGTCTCCAAAGATCTATTTGTGATCTTTACTAACAACAGCATTTCTGGAGAAGAAACATTGTGCCTATTTCAAAATACTCAGAGCAATTACATGAAAATAAAATCATATTTTTCCTAGATTTTGACATATCCATTTAGAGAATCCAAACTCATGTTTTCACCCAAAAGGTATTGGTCATCATTTGGTGGCATGACATTTCTTAATCTAAAGGAAAATATTGCCATAATGCCAAGGGCACAGAGTATATTTTCACAGTAATTATTCAATTGGTGCAGTTAGAATTATCTTTCACTTTACAGAAGCAGAGTAAGGACTTTGACTGAACCTTTCTTGAACAGCAATATCTCAGCCATTTAGCTCAGTAGTTGGATTAAACAAAAATGTAGCCTCTGCACTGGGTACAGTCCTTATAATATTCACTTAACTTCATTGTCAATACAAATCACATGGAAATCTCATAAGCTCTTGATTAAATAAGCCATTAACTGTAAGAAAAGAGTCTAAGACATTCTATACTTACAAAGTTTTTCACTTTTTAGTATCTCTATATTGAGACTAATTCCTAGTTTTCCACTGAAGATTCTTAATTGCTTGAGGTTCGCTACAGGAGGTCCTTGATGGAGTGGAAACCAGTTTTGCAATCTTACTGAAAGAGTTTTTAAAGAAACATGTCTCATATAGCACATTAATTTTACTATCAGAGGAGACTGGGGGAAAAATTTTATGGGACGAAGGAGAAGCTAACTTTTTTTTATCACAAATGGTAGCATGTACTGGCTGTACGTATAAACTCTAATACCAGACAATCTGGGCAATGATTCCGAGTTTGAACCGTGCTAGCTTACCCAGGCGGTAAAACCATTTAACCTTTCTGAATCCCAGAGTCCCTATCTCTAAAATGGAGGAAATGATGGTTTCTAACTTTTAAGGTCATGTGGCTTACAGAAAATTTCTTTATGTACTGTAAGTACTTGAAAATACGAAATTATTGAATTAAATAGTATTTCTACTTGCAGGATCAAGAGGAATGTATGCTCTGAGATGAGATCTTTTCAGTTCAATTTTGTATCAGTCCTATTTTACTTCCTTGCTCTTGTTTCCAGAAAGCTCGCTCTTAGCAAATCATTATGTATAAATCTCATCTCTGTCCCTTCTTCTGGGGACCTTGAGCTAAGGCCCTCAGTATTATAATTAGCCTTGGGAAGGGGGTGGTAAGGATGGGACATTAAAGTTGGATCTCTCCTCAGTTAAATGGCGCTATGAGTTACATAACTGATTGCAGGTAGAGCAATAAGTGGTTATTGCCATGTAGTGGCAGCGTAATTACCATAATTTTCACATGTAAAAAACAAGCTACAGGTGGAAAGAAATGCCTCTAGCATTTGAGAGAAATTCAAAATGTTGTAGATCTGGATGGATTTCAATGATTTAAGGAGAAAAAATAATCCACTTAAGTCACTGATTTAAAGCAAATTATGACAGTCGATGTTTCAGCTATCACTTCGCCTGGAGGATCTATTGAATGACCAACGCTCACTCTAAGAAAGGCAGGGCTCTGGAGTTAAAGTTGACTTGGAATAGATGTATGTGTGCACACACAGTTGAGAAACTTCAACTCAGAAACTTTTCAGAACACCGTGATTTGGCCCACTCATCCACGAAGATAAAGGAAGATGGAAGATGGAAGATGAAGGACCCAGTTGCTCGAAGACTATGTCAAAACCCCAAATGAAGCATGTATTTTAAAACACTATGCTTGCCCGCCTCAGAATCTGACACCGCCTCCCTTTACGATTCCACACCAACAATTAGAATAGGAAATCAAAAAGATCTCAAGAGTGGGTTCAAGTTCTACTAAAGGCTTAGAAAGCCTGTATACCCAAGGAGCTACAGAAGTAACTAGTATGTACTGGCAGGAACCAGGCATGGAAGTGTACCTCAGGGCAGTGGCAAAGATGCCAAAAAGAGAGTCTGTCTGTGAGTATATAACTTTCTTGATTTTGGACTGAACTGTAATGAAAGGTCTAGAAAAAGTTTCTTATATGCCAGTGGATCGGCTTTTGGAAGTTTGGAAAAACAATGAACCATATGCCAGAACTGTCCTACAAATAAAGCATGGAAGAGCACAAACTCTCTGAAAGAAATGATCATGATAGAAATGATCTGTCAGTCAGCATGGGTTAACAAAGAAATTAGTGACTGTCTTCAGTAGCATCAGAAAATAATCTATTTTAAGAATGATAAGGATTGCATTGAGGTTTGCTGTACCAGCACTCTTGAAAACTTCTAAAAAATTATAGTTAAGCAGATCAGAATGATAGCAGGGACAAACTAACCCACAAGATACTGCTGTTTCCAGGAATAAAATTACATAAATGTTTTATATTTTTCAAAGGTTTTGATTTCTCAAAAGAGAAAACTACTGGAAAAGTATTCCATTCTCAAAGAAGCCAAATAGATACAACAACTGAATAAAATATACCATTCTAAATTGGATCCTATGCCAAAATTGGAAGAAATGGTGAAATTTGTGTGTAACCTCTATATTATATGGTAATATTTTATGAATGCTCATTGTACATCTATATGAATGGACCAACATTGTTTTTTTGTGGGGTATGGGGAAGATGCACACTGCTGTGTGTGTGTGTGTACAGGAAAAGGGAGATAATTATTAAGCATATTAAGTAAAACTTAACAAGTGATTAATACAGAAGAGTTATGCAAGCATTTTGTGAACTTGTTTCAGATGTTTTGTAAAGTTGAACTTACATAAAATAATTTTCAATTTCTTTGAATTGAAGGGAGATAAGGTCAATATTGGTGTGCTGGCCTACCAACTGAAATAAATATGTGAAAATATGATCATTACAGTGAACCAATATAAGAGATGTAAAGAACAGAATTATGGTAACTGACATGAGAATAACTGGAGGTCTAGGAGGAGAGAAAATTTAAAAAGGAATGCAGAGGAATCACTAACCAATAAAATTTTAATGATCACTTCCCTAGAGTAAATCAAAGCCTTAAATGAGCAGATTGAATGGTTTTGCTGAGTGAAAAATGGGATAAAACCCCATAAACAGATATTTTGGATACTGCAAAAAATAAAACCAGTGTAGTGGTAAAGAGTAAATTAGAATGCGAATGAAGGGAACACCAAATGTCTCCTCGGCTGTGGTGGGAGAGGGCAGAGGTGAGCTAGATGATATTTGGAGTGTGATGATCACACCCTTAAAAGAAACAGAATCCAGCCCAGTGCTCTACATCCAGCCATGAACACACCCATTGGAGTGATAGAAAGATATTTGTAGACTTTTACTGATTCACAGGCTGTGTCAACTAAATAGATCTTTTGAAGAAAATATGTGAGAAATGACTCTAAGTCACAGTTTGGCAAACTATGGTCTGTGGACACAAGTGGACCAGCCATCTGTTTTTGTCAATAAACTTGGACTGGAACCCGGCCACAGCCATTTATTTTCATATGGCTGCTTTCCCACTGCAACCGCAAAGTTGAAGAGTAGCAGCGTACAGCACCTGGCTCACCAACCCTCAAAAATTCAGTATCTGGGCTCATATAAAAGGAATTTGACTCCTTCTTCAAACAAATAAATCAAAAAGAGGTATCAGTGTAAGGAAAAGGAAGAAGAAATAAAACTGTGGGGACAAAAAACAGACAAACTTATGCACATACACACAGACAGATACACAGACCCACACTTACATATTTATGTCTTTGATCTAATATCCTTTCCAATATTTATCATTTTTCTTTCTTTGTTGTAAGTTCATCTTTTTGACCAATTCTTCCTTCAACTGTCAACACCGTTGCATGGAATTATCACTTGATGAAGAAGTAACACAACTACATATTTTGCTATCTGTGTATGAACTCAAGTGTGGATTCCTAATGAGCAATCATGGACAGATTTTTGAAAGAAGGATCATAAAATCACTGAATATTCCATGTATCTTTTTTTTGAATAGTGATTTGCGTAGTGAAAAGCAAGAGGTAAATCTTCTATTTCATGTACCTGTTTTCATTTAGTATATTGTAGTTACTAAAATTTGATATTGAGAGACCAGCATTTAACTACAAACACAGTAACTGAAATTTGTATATCAGACCAGTAAAAATTAAGAGTTGGAAATTAAACTAATTAATTAACTCAGTCCAATCTAGATATTAGAAGTAAAGACTGAGAGCATTTTTAGGACTCATCTGAAAAGGAACATACTGATAGAAAGGGCCATACTACATGAAACAAAATCTTATTTTTGTATAATTAAGAAACATATTTTAGATACACTGCAAGTTCATTTCAGGAAAATAAAAATAGCAAGCACTGTGGTAGAAATCACAGTTAAATTTTCAAATAAAAAAGGGAAAGCGAAAATTGGTTACTTTATCAAGACAGTTGTGTTGGTCTTATAATACTCTTTGACCATACCCTTAACCTCTTCAGAATTTTACTCAATTTTTATCTTCTCAGTGAGGATTTCTCTGGGTAAAAAAACCAAGTACTATGGGTGAAGTGATTTATAAACTCAATAAACTTGTTTCTTCTAGTCCTAGAAGCTGAGAGTCCAAGATAAATGTGACTGTGTAGTTTGGTTTTAATAACAGTGCTGATTTCTCAGTGTGTTCTTTCTTGGCAGGAAGCCAGTAAGAGAACTTTCTAGGGCCCCCTTTATAGGGACACTAATGCAGTTCATGAGGGTCCCAAATTCATCACCTGTAATTTCCCAAAGGACCCATCACCTATTAGCACGAGAAATGACTTTGGATTATGATGTTAATTTTGATGAGACAAAAGATTCAGTGCATGAAACCTAAGTCTATGTTCATTCATGTTCCAGTTTGAAAAAAAATAACCTCAGAATACTCCCAAAGGGATTAGTAAACTTAAATGTACAAAATGTTAGAATACTTTTAGGTATGTGTTAGATCCCTAATTACAATCAGTTAACTTAGAACTTTCCTTACTACTTTTTGTCAGTAATGGTCATTTCAACATAGAGTTGGTGCAATACACAGCTTCTATTCTGTGAATGAGCAAAACACTTTTAAGATATGATTATCTGAATTTTTACTAGGAAAATCTGCATTTTAGAAAAGGAAATTGAGAGAGAGAAAGACAGTAACATTTAAACTAGCTTGCTGGGTTTCTAGTCACAGAATTCCATGTATATTTATCTGTGGCTATTTGATGACACTCAGAGAGGCCTTTCTCAGCCCTGCTTTGAGCTTACCATTCATGAAAGGGCTCACTCTCCTCTTTATGCAATGAAGCACTAAATATCAGAATAAGTTGTGAACATATCTGAAGACCAATAAAGAAATATTCAATGTGCTGTGTTGATTTTCATGCAGAGAGAATGAAAAATGAGTATGCTCTTCATTTTACAAAATGACAGAGGAGGGGACAGCAAAGGAGAAAGAAACCAACACAGAGACCTAAGAATAAATGAGAAAATGAAAGGAGAAAAAGAAATATTGAAAGCGTGAGTCCTAAATGTCTTGGAAAAACAGTATGTTTATCACTTGAGAAATAGTTGTCATGCTTTTCCTTTGGAAGAAATGTGAAATTCTCCTCTGTACGTTAATTCACTCAGTTCTTGTGATATACTAAATTCTATTTGGGTTTGAATTCAATGATATTCTTGAAATCTAACTAAAGAGAAGGTCAAACCTCTCTGTGTTATACATGCTATGCATTTCTAAGATGAAGGACTTCCACTGTTCTTTCAATATTAAAGTACATATGGAGAGAATTTGGTCACAATTTCCCAAAGTTCACACTGGAAAGTGGGATTTCAAACCTTCTCTTTGTTCTCAGAGTTTGACTTTTAGGTTCCCAAGGAAGATGAAATGTCACATCAGAGTATGTTTATTATATTTAATATGGTAAAATTTAGGGTGCAATATTACATGCACATGCATGTAAACATGCAGAAATTGGCTAAGGATATAAAAAAAATAAGGAGAGTCCTTTGATTCACTATGTAGCCTCGACTGGCCTTGAAATCATTGTGTTCCTCTGGCTTCAGTTTCCCAAGTTCTAGCATTACAAGTATGTGGTGCCGTGCCTGATTCCGGATATGCAAAAATTGCAAGTGGTTATTTTACAATTCAATTAATATGCTTTTGTAGTACGGCAACATCTATAAAGGGAATATTTGCGTATCTTATTTGGACAGTTCTTTTGAAAAATAATTATAAGTATTAAATGTTTCATAATTTATAGCAAAATTTCCCATAAAAAGCAAGAGTTGGGACTTCATGTACCAGTTGTCAATAAATATAAAACTTCATCAAAACATTTTTTTAGTAAAAGAACCATCTACCCATGTTATAGAACTAATATCCACAACTGCATAACTGATAATTTCTCAGAGATAAAATATTTAGGGAAATATTGGAGTATATAAAAACAGAATTTAAGGGCTGAGTATTTAGCTCAGTTGTCTCAAGCACTTGCCTGTAAGTGTGAGGTCATGAGTCCAATCCCTGGTACAAAAAAAAAAAAATTCAAGGAACATTTACACTTACTTTGAGAAAAATTATATCTTAATATTTCTGATAAATATGACTGACAAAACAAACACTAAATGAATCAATGATTCAATTTGTCCAAATGTACCCTTTTAGTGTATAAATGGAAGTACACACACTCACAAACACACTGTGTTATACAATACTATTTAATATCATATAATGAAATGGAGTGTGTGCTACTATTCAAGATTATTTCACAAGTGAGGAATTTAAAGCACAGGAAAGTAATAATTTGCCTCAATAAGGCATTAGAATGGCAAGAGCTTGAATCTTAACTTTTATGTCAAAAGTCTTAACTTTTATGTCATTCTGTCTCTAGAGGTATATTACAAACTTCGGTGCCTTCAAGTAGCTAACAATCTAGTTGAAAGTAACTGGAACAATGTACTAGATATGAGAGATGTACACAATGTAAGGATACTCATCTTTATTTCAGCAAATCAACCACAAGCAAGTGTATTGTGTAAGGATCTCTAATGGAGAATCATAGATGATGCTAGGCATACAAGATCAGGCATACAAGATCAGAGGTGATATACTCCATGTAGCCTTCTGCACACTGGAGAGGCAAAGGACCTGGCAACCGCTATGCCCATGAACATGAACATGGAAACGGCAGAACAAGAGTGACCAAGGATGCAGCACTAGTCTGAAACTGATGGTCAGGCAAACCCCTGCACAGTCTCTGGCATGAATCCGCACGCACGGGATAAAGCAGCTAAGATCTGATGTTCTCAGGCAATGCAGTAAGTTGCAAAAGGCCTGCTTCCTCAAACAGAATGGAGTTTTGACTTCCTACTTTCACTTTTACTCTTCATGGGGCGCTCACAGTTCCAATGGATCT
The DNA here is from genome assembly GCA_004027455.1 of Hydrochoerus hydrochaeris. Lineage (NCBI taxonomy): Eukaryota > Metazoa > Chordata > Mammalia > Rodentia > Hydrochaeridae > Hydrochoerus > Hydrochoerus hydrochaeris. Next base: position 476,271 of record PVLA01000656.1, read on the forward strand.
TTCCCCTCTCAGTTTTCTGGCCTACAAAGAGTCTCTGAAAACCCACCTATCGAACACACGGGAAAGCTTGCCTTTGAAACCTACTAGGCATTTCTTATTCCAGTCAAGTCGACAATTAAAATTACAGGTCACACTAAGTGTTTCCCAAGCAGACAAGAATTCCATAGGTATATTTTAAGAGAAAACATCTTAAGATATTCACAATTTGCTTTTGCCTACAAATGGAACAAATAGTGAAATGGTCTTCCAAGTGGCTCAGGCTCTACCAAGCTTTTGACAATGACAGTCAAGTATCAGCTCACTTAAAGTTCAATGTGAGGTTAACGTTTAGCAGAACTTATGAATCATTGAACTTATGATCTTGCTCTTGCCAGGCAGGCACTTGTGCCACTGAGCTAAATCCCCAGCCCTAAATTCCTAAAGTTTTTTTCAACATTTTGCCTTTCTTATGTTATTGAAACTTTTTCTGTATTCTAGTTTCTCCCACGAGAGGGAGTTAGAAACATAGAGCCAAGATTTCTGAACTTCGGCTCATCTCCCCACCTATTTGCTGAACTTTCCTACTCAATGGATACATTAATGGAAAGTTCTTTTTATTCTGCAGAGGCTCTGCACAGAATCCGTTAGTAACACCAGAGTCATGCAGAATCATACAGAATGTTCTTCCTTTGGTAGGAATACCCATCACCAAGAACTCTACACTAATCAAAATGTTAATATCACCCAGTCTTTTTCAAAAGTTCCTCATGAGTGTTAGGCCTATAGTTATTCTGTTAAATTTTTCCTAATCTCATTGAGATAATTTGCTTCTCATAATGAATCATTTTCTATCCATTGTTCATTGATATCTACCATTGTTCATTGATCTCTACCATTTTTTATATGTTTAAGCCTAATGTCTGGCTCTATGTGATCTGAAATTATGATTATCTACAGAATTAGTTACAACAAAACTCAGTATCTAGGCTGAAGGGAGTTATGAAAAAAAGCATCGATCCCAACAATAAAATGTTCATAAATATAAAACAAGAAAAGGGCATTGAAGGCCAAGAATAATTGTAGAAAGATTAGTTGAGGTCAAATAAACCTAGTGATAGAAGAGAAGATTCTTTGAATATCAGTTTTTTTTTTATTTTGGACATTTGCATCTATAAGTGGTATAGTATTGGTGGCCTCTTTTGCAATGTACATGTTAGGCTTGGTTGAAAGATATGCAAGTAACACAAAATGAACTACACAGTACACATGCATGTATGTATATATGTGCTTATTGATTACATAAGCATTAGGCTGCATATACTTACTACAAGGTCATGAAGATTTATAGATAGGATTTCTTATAGTTTGAACTCCTACATTTAAAAACTTTGGTACATTTGGCATTATCTTTTTTAAATGCAATGCAAAATAGAGGCTTAACATTCTTCTGAGGATGGAAATCTAGGTGTTGCACAAATACATATTTAGAATCATTTGTCCATTAATTAACCTTGGAACGCTAAAAAAAATCAATCGATCATAGATATATTGCTTTTTTATGTATCTAAATTCTATTTCACTGCTATAGGCCTACACGTATGCCAGCTCTACATAATTTTGCTTACTGTTGCTATGAATCAGTTTTAAAATTGTGAAGCATAAATGTTCAAATTTTATTTTTTTGAAGACCCTTTTTTATAGAAGCTTTGATGTAGTTTCATGTAAGTTTAAAGGACAGCTTGTGCATTTCTTCACAAAGAACAACAAAAACAAAGCTGGAGTTGTGATAGCCATAGATATAAGTCTTACCACTTTGGGTAATATTTCTAACATAGCAATGTTTATTATTTAATTTGTGAATATGGTATAGCTTCAAACCTATTTCTAGGTTTAGTTTTTCTGCAATGATTTTATATTTTTGAGTACAAGTTGTATGTATCATTGTTAAGTTTATTTCTGCATGTTGTTTTGATATTATTATACTTAGAATTTTTCTTCATCTCCTTTTTGAAATGTATATTTTTACAAGTAAAAATGTATTTCATTTTATATGGTGATCTTGTATTTAGTAACTTCTCTGAACTTAATAGTTTTAATAGATTTTAAATACTTATGGAATGGTATTGGGTTTTCTATGTACCACATCATATCATCTACAAATACAGACAGTTTTTGTCCTAATTGGGGTGCTCCTTTTCTATGTCTGATGGCATGGGTAAAACCTCTGGTAAAATGATGAACATAAATGGTGAATCCTGGCATCTCAGTGTTAGGGCAAAACTTTCAGCCTTTCACCTTTGAGTATGACATTAGCTATGAGTTTTCCATATGTGCTCCTTTATCAGGTTCAAAAAAGTTCTATTCTGCTCCTAATGTGTTGAATATTTTACTATAAAAAGCTGTTAAATTTTATGGCTTTTTCTCTGTGCTAAATAAGAGGAACAAGTAATTTTCTCTAACAATACAAATACAAGTTGATTAACTTTCATATGTTGAACCAATATGCATTTCTTGACTAAGTCCTTTTTGCTCATAATGACTAACCTTGTTTATATGATTATTGCATTTTTTTTCTGATACTTTTGTAGGACTTTGTGTTTCTACTGATTGGAGGAAGTGTCAGAATTTCCAATTTTAAGGATGAATAATATTTTTTGCATATGTAACACATTTTCATTATCTCTCTATTTATAGATGAATACTGAGTTTGATGCCACATCTTCAATACTGCTTTAATAAGCATGAAAATGTAGATTTATCTTCAACAGCTAAGAAAGATGAGACAGTTCTTTAATTCCAATGCTCTCAGAGGCTGTGGCAAGGCGATTTCAATTTTAAGCCCAGCCTGGGAAATTCTGTGACAGTGTGAAACTGGATCTCAAGGTTAAAAAAATTAAAAATAAAAAAAGTCTAGAAACATAGGTCAGTGCAAAGAGACTAATCTCTGTCCCAAATGCAAATAAATGAACAATTAAATAGGTGAAAAAAAAGAAAGCAAAGAAAGAAAGACAGAAAGAGAGAGAGAGAGAGGGAGAGACAGAGAAAGAAAGTCATTACTTATTATGGAAACTGAGGCCAAACCCAATAGATAAGTAGTGGACCCATGAATGGGATCCAGGGTTCTTATGTTATGCATCATTGACTTAACAAATTAATAATGGAGATAATGAAATGTGTTTCTTAGAAATACAGAGTAATTGCAACAAATTCCTGACATGGACAAGTTTCAGTGATCTGCAAAGTTCAATTAGGCACAGCTGCATATTTCCTAGTTATGTTGGATACAAGGAATATTTTTAAGTTTAACAATAGAAAACCTGCTCTGCCACTAATCAAATTTTGTGAGACATCAACAAACCTTTTTGACAGTGGTAGGAAGATATTTGGCCAAGATGAAAAACAAAACGTTTTTATGACCTTCAGTAAATCATAAAGCTTTGAAATAGCTGACTTTGGGAAATAGACCTTAGACCATGCTTCCACTTACTGATGACTTTTACAGAAAAAAAAATTATGAAGTACTACCTGTCTTTAAAGTGCAAAGGGGCAGCATGCCACAACTACTTTGACATGGTTTCTGACAGTGCAAAACCATTACCACTGTGTTAAATAAATGCCTCATTTATGTCATCTAGCATTGACTCCATGCCAAGGAGGGCTGCATTTCAAATCTGTTCCATTTAAAAGCAGTCTTATAGCACTTTAAACTTCATAATTATGAAACCTCTGTCTGACTCGATCTATTGTCAGCCCTGTACTTAGGGGACATCAGATCCACTGGTTGTGGTACCCTGCAAACTTCCATTTAATCAAAGGGGACCGGAAGACTGGCAGAAACATTTGCCTCATTGAGGCAGGAGGCCAGCATGAGCCTGGGCCGGGTGCCTGGGAGATTGTTTGACAAAGGCTCAGCAAAGCTATCAATTCATTTTATTTTTAGATACTTTCAGAAAAGCTCAATTAGTTCATTAAGATTAATTAATTAAAACTTTGTAATTAGTCAAAAACTACAGACCAATATTTCCCTCCAGGTACACATGACCTTTGCTTATCCCCAAAGAATTAGATCCACAGTTAACAAAACCAAAACTTTGTAAAGTCTGAAATCTTTTCAAGGGGATGTGTTCTGTGTGCTACCATTAGTACTATTCAGTTTTACATAATGAATTAGTATAACATGCCTTTATAATATCCTGGCATTGTAGCTTAGTTTTCTCTTTACAAATAACAAAATGCATCTGAGAGATTTCAACTTACATTTAAACTTTTGACATGAAGACAACTTTCATTTCCACCTTGCCTAACATACATACAGACATAAAACACTTAGAAACACTGTATTAACAGGTGTAGTGACATGTACGGCAGTGAAACAAATGTAAGACTTGAAGACTGATCTATATTAAGAAGATGCAAAGAGGTGAGAAATATGAAAAAGTCTCATTTGTTAAAGATGACTGTACCTAAAAGATTAATGTCAGAAACCTAAACATCCCCACAGATCACTTTTCTACATAGCTCTACTGACAGTCTTCAAAGAGATAAATGGATCAAACAGAATATGACTAAAAGGAAATGGAGTTCATTATTTTGTTCAAAGGAAGTGCAGAGTAAACAATATTGAAGGCAAATGTAAGGATGCTATCTCTGCAAAGAAACTAGCCTTTGATTATGCTAGGTCTGCTCATGAGAGCAGGTCATGAGGGCAAAAACTGTCATCCGATCTACTTCTGCTTTCCAGCAGATTCCAGCCTGACAGTGCAGAGGAGCAGTAATAGCGTTCACCAGACTCGTCGATAATACGGCCAGCTACACTCTTCTACCACAAATAAGTTTATGTTGGACATCAAGATACAATGAGATGGATCATCAGTTACTGCAGTAGAGGTTATAAAAAGGCAAGTGTTTCATATTAGCCAGCAAAATTTCCTTAGGAGAAACTGTTTAAGTTTTGCAGCAATATATGTAAATTATTTACGAGTCTGTAGAACCTTTGACTGGTCCATGTATTTTACATGTTGGGTTCTGTGCATCAGATCCTCAGCTTGTCAAATACAGTATTAATTTAGACCAATTCAACTAACGTCAGTATAGTTGATGCCTGAAACATCAGGCAGATTCAGTGTGCAGTAGCAAGAGCTGCCAAAAACAAGGTGTTTCCCAATGGACTTAGAGCAAGGTCCTGCTGCCATTCACCTTAAGGTGAGATAAAATATGGTGTAGGCGAAATATGCACACCTGCCATACTGATAGAAAATTGTTTGGAGTTTAATTACATCAAGAGAAACAATGATAAGCCATGCATTTGAAAGAACATTAAACAGATTAAATTCTTAATGAATCGGTGATCAAAAGCCACCATGGCCCTTTCATAAAAAAAATTTAGTCATGATGCTAGTCATGATGTTTTTTTTTCCTACTCTGCAAGTCTCAAATAATAAAAGTTTGACAAAAGTTATTATCTCGTTTTTACTACTATCTTGTAATTCAATCCTACTATCTTGTAATTCAGCCACACCATAGTCAAGCAAATGTGCATATTGGTCATATTCATGCAACAGGAAACCCCACCCTGCCCTCAGAGCCAGTATACTTCAGTTGCCCAGGTAATAGATCAGGTTACAGTTCTTGTTACTTTTGTTTCTTAGAAGCAGCTGGTTACTGTGATGCAGAGCTGATCACTATGATACTATGATGCATATTGTAAGAGTCAATCCTCAATTGACAAGCCATTCTGCCTCTGTGCTTCCTGCATGCTTATCCCATATCAGTCCTAGACAACCCATGATCAAGGCCTGATATTTTAGGAATAATTCTGATCACTATGAATAGATGTAAATAAATCTGCCTGCAAATCATTGGTGTTGTTTCACTGCTTCTGTTTCCTGTAGCATCCATTTGGTAGATAGGTTAATAGCAGTTGCTGAAAGAATTTGAGGAGCACGTACAAAATACTGGAGCCCTACACTGAAAACCCCTGATGTTTCTCATGCCAGTTACCTTTTCAATATCTCGTGTTCCTTTCCCAAAATGCTCCAAAAAGGCACACTGCATCCTGTGCAAAATATCAGAGCAAATAAGAAGAGGCTGAATCGTAGGGAAAATAGCAGTCCCCCAAAAAATATGCACATTGTAATTCTCACTGTATTTGGTTCTATGGCAAAATATTACAAATAAAGTGATAAATGGAAATAAGGTCATTAATCTACTGGTCTAAAATCAGGAAAAATGTCTTCAGTTACCTGTGAGGTCTTTATGAAAGCACAAATGTCCTCATAAGTTAAAGAATGAAACAAAAAAGATTTAAAAAAATAAAAGAGGAGAGACTCGGTTGTGACTAGCTTTGAAGATATACAGAGCCTATTAGCCAAGGGATCACGGCAGCCAAAAAAACCCCTGGAATTCAAGAAGACAGTATTTTCCCTGTGGTTCCAGAAATGATGAAGACTACTGACAGTTTAATATTTTTCTGCTGAGACCCTTTTTAGATTTCTAACATTGAGAATTATAAGATGATACATTTTTGATTTACAAAGACAATAAATTTATGGTAACATCACAGAAGCTACAGGGATCTAACACTTACTGCATTACTAAGACTCCAGAAACTGAACATGACCATGTGAAAAACATACATGATCTAATTCTATTGAGTTAGTACTGTACAAAATTAAAAAGCCTGAGAATGTATTAAAGCAAAAAAACTATAATTAAATAATTCAGCAATCCATGGATAAGAAATACATTAAATGGTTTATATGGAAGTCATTTTATAAAATTCACTAACAGTTTAATCACCAACAAGAAATAAGACCTCAGGATGCTAAAGTAGTTAAAGCATTTGAAAATGTGTAGACCTCACTTTGATCAGATGAAGCAGGGTACTATTTTTCTCCTTTGGGATTTGACAATTGTTTAATAATATCTAGTATTAGCCAGTCCTACCACAAACTGAATGCCTTAAATGCCATAATTTTGTTACTCCACAAGTCTGGAATTCAGAAGATTGAAATGATTCTGAAGGGAGCCAGAATCAACATGTCACAAGGGATGAATTCAAGACTCCAGCAGCAGACCTCTGTTTTTGTCCTTTTGAGCTTCTAAGGCCATCTGTATTCTTTGCTACCTACCCCTTCTTGCACCCCTCTCTTCCACCTGTATTTCCATCTCACTCTGACTCTGATTTTCTGCTTCCCTATTAAATACCTTCATAATTTCTATGGGGTGACTAATCGATCCTAGGATTATCAACTCAAGTGCCTTAACTTAGTCACGTCTACAAAATTTTTTTGGCCACATAAAGTATATGCAAAAATATAACACTTTTAAATGACTATGTGTTGATCTATTGCATGAAACTTTTGTCATTCATTGGATTACTGTTTCTAGTAGTTTGCTATAATACTTTTTATAAATTACTAAATGAATGTATAAATGTCTTTGTGCAAACAAATGTGTGTGTGTATATATATATATATATTGATTTGTGTAATATATATCATGCACTTTCATATGCTATGCATATAGAATGTGTATTTATATATATAGGTATTATATTAATCAGCTTTACTGTCAGTGGTACAAAAAATGCAACATCCATAATATAAGAGAAAAAAAGATTTAATTTTTCATAGGGTTCAGTCCATAGTCAACTGGCTCTGCCTTGGAGCCTGAGCGTGAATGTTTAGTTAATGATCTGGAATCCAGGCAGGAGAAGAGTGCCAGAGACAAATGAGCAAGGGAGCACATACAACATAGTACTCAGAATTATGCCTCTATTACCTACCAACAAATACCCACAAGTGTGCTTTTCTTATTCCCTCGGCAGTTCCCAAGCCAATCAAGTTGACAGTCCAGCTTTATGGTTACATGTATATATAATGTTGGACAAATCTATCCAGAAATGTTAAGTATAAAAAAGGATAATATAAAATCTATTTAACATAAGTTCATTTGCAAACTTATCTTGATCTTGTATTTTGTATACATATAAAATTTCTAAGATGATACACACACGCGTGTACCACAAAATGTTTCTCATACTCACTTTCCATTCTTCCCAGAGGCAAACAGGAAACCAGTACTCTGATTTCTACTCCCCAAGCCCAAGGTTAGTTTTGTCTATTCAAATTCATATAAAATTATTCTTACATAATGTAATTGTTGTTACTGAGGTGAAATATACCATGCTTTATATGTTGACCCAGTATTCTGAAAATTTCTGAGTTTGTGTTGGGTCCAAATCTTTGAAATTTATTTACAAATTTTTGTTCAATAATGACTTGTACCTTTTTTGCTCAACAATTACACTTGAATTTCTTATTTCTTTGCACTTAGGATGAGGACCTTCAATACAATATAACAAGCTTCATAAAATGTCATTATGCATGGTGCTTGCAGTAATTTTAGTTTTATAGATGCCTTTTACAAAATTCAGAAAATATCCTTTTATATTTACCTTATTCAGTGTTTCTTTTTGTATAAAGTATGTTGGATGTTGTCAAAATTAACCTAGGGGAATGCATCTAATGAAAATCTTCTGCATACCAAAAAGAACTACTAAAAGAGTGAATAGATAACTTACCTAATGGAAATAAGTTTTTAGGAGAACTTTTTGGGATTTTTTAATGATTGAAAAAAAGCATGCCTTTGTTCTTGACATGTTATAATTATTGGCTTTTGATTTGTGCTTCTTACTGTTCTCTTTCTTGAATCTTCAGATTATATTATCTTAGTTTTGTTCCTTTTGTTATTTTCTGCAAAATGCTTTATTTTATTATCTGCATACATTAATTGTATATATTAGTGAAGTTAATTTTATTAATTCAGTACATGCATAGAGAATATTCTGACCAAATCCATCCTCCTATCCCTTCTACCCATCTTCTAGTTGTCTACCCTTCCCAATCAAGTGAACACTATGAAATTCAGGTAGACATTTTTTAGCTTTTTTATATGAAAGAGAATGTGTGTGTTATTGTATGGATTATGTCAGATGTTCCCCTAAAGCCTCATGTGCTCACATATGGGGATTTGGGGAAATGAATGCATCATCATGGCATGATTTTTCAATTGGAGTTTTCCAGTAAGTGTCCTTTGGAAGGTAAAATATGGTTGACAGAAGTGGCACACTTGAGATGTAGCTTGGAAGAATCTATTTTCCTCTCCCTTCCTTTGATTCCTCCCTCTACATTCTACCTCTCATGCTATGAGCTGTTTCTTCTGCTTGGCCCCTCTGCCAGGACACCCTGCCTTAAAGCTAGCCAACTATGGACTGAAACCTTAACAAAATGTGAACCAAAACAAGCCTCTCCTTCTTTAAGCTGTGTGTGTCTGCTTTTGTGTTTCAGTGATGAGGAAAGTAATTAAGAAAATGTGATATATGTCATTCTGTGGTTGTCTTATTTCACTTGAATAATAGCATTTAGTTCTAACCATTTTTATGCAAATGATAGTACTTCCTTCTTTTCTGGCTGCACAATATCCCACTGAGCGTATGTACCATATTTTCTTTATCCTTTCATCCTTTTTTGTGCACCTACATTGATTCTATAACTTAGCTACTGTAAGTAGTGCTAAAATAAACAGAGCACAGTTTTTTTTTTCTAATTGCTAATTTCATTTCATTTAAATATACACCAAGTAGTGGAATTGCAAGATAGTATAGTAAATCTATATTTAATTGCTAAAGAATAAACACACTGTTTTCTGTAATGGCTACATCAGTTTGCATCCCTAACAGCAGTGTATAAATTTTCCCTTTTCTACACATCCTAACAAGAATGTTATGGTTTTTGTTCAGATGCTCCCCCAAGCCTCATACAATCATGGACATGGCCAAATCTAGCATTTGTGATTGGTTCATTGTCTGGTGCTAGGATTGGTGGTGTGAGTGCTGCACAGACACACACACACACACACACACACACACACACACACACCTGGCAGTGGAGCCAGCAAACAGTGTAATGGCAGGAAGAAAGCATGGCTTCTCTTTTTCTTTTGCCCAGTTAGTGCTTTGCTGCAGGTTGGGGAGCCACTAACTGCTGCCCCTCAGCCATATCATTTTGCCTTGGAGCCAACTGAGTATGGACAAAAACCTCCAACCTGTAAGAAATAAACCTTCCCTTCCCCAACTTTGGGTATCAGGTATTTTGTCTCAGCGAGGAGAGAGAAATGTATCTAAGACATTATGTTTAAACTTTTTCATAGTAGCAATTCTTAATGGGGGAAAGGGATATAGCATTGTGGTTTTGATTTCCATTTCTCTGATAGTTGATGATGGCTACCACTATTTCATATACCTGTTGTTATGGCATGTGTCTAGATGTTACTCCAAAGATTCATGTGCTTATAGGTGACATTTTTCAACAGTGGCTGGATCTAGAATGTGTGATGTTATTATCAATGGTGTGTGATTATTCACATAGCCCACTGATTGGTTTGGAATAGTTCTATGTGTACATGATGGGCAGACCCACTCGGAGTATGAGATCTACTGTTTTCAAAGGTGTGGATTCTGGATAAAATATAAAGGACAAAAAATATGGTTTGTGGTCATTGCTTGCCGCTTAACTACTTCACTGATTGCTGCCTTGCTGCTGCCTTCTCCCTGCCATGGACTTTATGTCTTCTGCCATGCCAGAGCTATCCAACTATGAACTAAATCTTCTACAGGCTAGGAGCAAAATAAACTTTTCCTGCTTTAACATTGGATATTTCATATTTTATCTCACCAACAAGAAAAGTAACTATGACATATTTTGACCTATAGTGCATCTTCATTCTATTTAGATCTATTACCTACTTTTAAATGGGCTACATTTTTGGTATTGAGATTTTAATGATTTTATGTATTCTGAATGACAACATCTCATCAGACATATTGGCATATGTTGTAACACATGCAAACATCAAAATGTGTCAAAGTCAAGGTCAAATAGAAAATGGTCTGCGTGTTGAAATATCTTCTATGGTCCTCATAGTCTATTGCTGTGTGAGTTGTCAATATCTGTACGAGCACAAGTACACAGTGCACAGAAGTTTTTATGCCATCATAACTAACCAAAATTTGTATTTCACATCCTTTTTGACACTTCAGTTTAATGTCTATCCTTCCGATTGTATCTGTTAAAATATACTAGATTCTGTTAAGATAATAAAAATCCCTACCTCAAAATCTGAATGTCCAATGAGATAAGAGATTTGGGTATGGCAAAGCTGGTTGGGGAAGTAAATGTGACCTGTTAATGACAGGATCCTGGACACATGGAAAAAATGGTTTGCAAAGCCCTGTATATGGACTTCTCCACAAGAACTTGGGCAGATTTTCAAAAGAATTGCCTAAACCTGCCATCAGCTTGAGGTCTGAGTTTTAAGAATGGCCTCTGGGGACTCTTACATAGACTTTCTCATGGATTTCTGCATTACTGGGACAACATTAAAGGACATATGCAGTCATGAAGAGTTTGCTATCCTAACTTTCCAAGATAACACACACTACATTTCCTGGATCCAGGATGTACTTTTATTTTTGCTTTTACATTTTTTTTCTCTTTACTCAGCCCAAGATTGCTCTGCAGAGCCATTTCTCCCTAACTCTTCACTTTTACTTTCTCAAATAAACCTTGTCACTCTTTTTTTTTTTGTTCATTTCTTAGAATTCTTTGGGACAAGAAAAATGAGGAATGTAACTCTAGAGGGAGAGAAAAACAACCCACAACCTGGTAACATTTCGTTGACAAGCCACTTTTAGAAGCAAGCTAACTATAGCACTAACACTCTGCAAAGGTGGTTTCTTACTCACATAATACATTTCTAATTGGGTAGATGTGACACATTCAGTACTATGCCACTGTAATGTTCTTGTCACCCACTGATCAATTAATTGCACAATCATCATTTCAAAAATGTTGGTCACAGTTACAGGAAGAAACACTAGTTTTGTTTTCTCATACCCAAGTTAGTACTATTTTTAAATTATTTTTAGATTTATTATTTACATTTATTTATACATATTAATTACATAGAATAACAGACATTTTCCTCCTTCCACTCGCATTTTTTTGACTACTCCTAAATTAAACAGGGGAGAAGTATAATTTGTAAAGATGCTGCATACTACTAAACAGAGTAAACAATACTTAATTTTTGCCATCTTTTATCCAATACAGTTTCCTACACTGGGCAGTTATTATAGAAATAGAAAAGCAGGAGATTGTAGAGGAAAATAGCTCAGGCTCCAAATTATATATGTTCAGGTTTAAATCCTGTCTTTGTGGCTAAAAAGCTGCTAGACTTTTGATTATTTATACTTTATGTACAATCAAAATGTAATTTTGTAAGACAATTATAAAACTAATGCCTGTTTTTCAAAACCACTGAGAGTTTTATTCTAATTCATAATGTTTGAGAATTATGTAAAAATTAACCCTTACCTGTGCTAAAAATGGAGGGTTGGTCTAGCATAGAATAAAACTTTGCTGTGCATAAAAGTTAGAACCAGAAATTATATTATGTAAATTAACTTATCCTGTAAGTGTATTCAATGGATACATATTGAGTTTTTTCATCATCCACATTTGGTCACATAATACAATGTATAAAATGGTAACTTTTTAAGAGGTGATAGCACAATGTTTATAATTATACTGTGACAAGTGTACAAATGAGAACTTTCCCAGAGAAATAAATTCATAAATTTTTATTTATCTTCAAACCATCTAATCACTTAGTCTAATATCATCTTAATTACACCTAAAAGGCAATCTACCATGACTTTTTTAGAATCAATTTTTCATTTGGAGTTATTTATAATTTCGAGCTTTGTTAATTCCTCTCTGTCTGAACATTATATAAATATATTTTGTCTTTTCTTACAAAACAGTTTTTGCCTTCTGTTAAAGTAAATGTTCATAGTACAATAGATGTGTTAAAAGTTTTAGATATAGAGTCCTACAGACCCTAGTTTTTGGTCAAGAATATATCACATACCAGATTTGTGACCTTGAAAAATTTAATCTTTCTGTACCTTAATTTTCTTACCTGCAAATGAATTATTTTTAATGCTGCATTTATCAGAAGAATGTGTGGCACACAGTAACCATTTAGATGCTGTGTGTTAATATTTGTGTTGTTATAACTTACAATATGCTCATTTAAAAGTATATTTTGGATAGAAAGTATATGTAGTAAGGCTCATTTGATTATCAGATACTTGAGAACAAAGGGTGATTTTTTTAGTTTCTTAGTGGTTTGCAATCAGACCAATTCAAGTTTGAATTGATTCACATACCATTCGCTTGTATGTCCTTGGGCAAGTTACTTTACAGTCCTGAGACATCAGTATTTTCAACTATAAAACAGCAATATTTCTAATATATGAATTAAAGTAACAGTGTGATATTTAAAAATTGTTAGAAGTAATATCCATAGGTCCTTAAATATCAGGCACCCAATAAATATCAGCTTCATTACTATTTATACTGTTTTATTGTTGTAGATCATCAATAGCTATAATTTGGTTGGATTAAAAAAGGAAAGGAATAATCAAAGAAAAAACATCAAGAATGTATGCAAATAACATTATCAAAAACCTCACTTGCAGGCTGTCAGCTGTCATACTCATATTTATTTGTACAACTACACTTCCATAAATATAATTTGCGGCTTTCCCGTGTTAATATTCTTTATTTCACCCAATCTCATAGATGTTGTGAATAGCATGATGATTGCCAGAGGCTGAGAAGCGTAGGAAAAAGGGAGGGGTGTGGATAAACATGGACAGTGAATGTATGTCACACTCACGTGCAAGAAGTCCTGGTTTGGCATTGCATGATATGGTGCCTGTAGATAATAGTAACCTGCTGCATAAATGTGAATGCTAAAAGAATGGATTTTGAAAGCTTTAATCTTAAAAATATAGTAAATGTTTGTGGAGACATGTATTTGCCTTGACTTTAACATTACATGATGTATACATGTATCAAAACATCACAGGGCATTCCCAAAATATGTTTCATGTGTCACATAATTTTTAAGATTAAATTATTTTAAATAAGAAAATTAGGGAAGTAAAAACACTGAGTCTTGAGAATATGTTACTTACAATGACAGCCGAATGTTGTTTATTCTTCTATATGCAAAGATATTTTTCTTGTCTCAGTTTACTTTTTTGTAAAGTTCATCCATAATGTAAAATTATTCTTTAGACATATAAATCACAATATGTTTCCTGAAAAGTATTATTCTTTTTATAGCACTGGCTGTAAGAATAATCCACTTTCAACCAACTTTATCTCTTCTGAATATTTTATAAGTGCTAATGAGATAATGAGAACTTAACTAGGAATTATAAATATTTGAAATATGCAAGTAAAATATTGTACTACAATTCAAGGTCAGTGAATGAGATCATTAACAACTCTTCAGTAGTTTACAGTGACTTCTAAGGGTTCTCCTTTTAAGTTTCCCTTTGGGGATTTCAATTGTTCTTATGGGGATTATCGTTTCTCATGATATGAATAGCATATATGTCATTTCAAATATTGAAAATCTCATTCAGAGGAGGGAGTAAGCAGTGATATCATAATGAGACCTGATGTTCAAATTTTATGTAACACATATGAGCATCTTGGAAGAGTGTGCTCTTCCTAAATGAGGGTGTGGCTATGTGTGGGCATGTATGAGCTCATATATGTGTCCCATTCAACTCTATACATAATTAAAAAATTGAAGCTATCACATTAATAATACAATACCACATTTTATTACCAAAATTATAATTATCGGTTTGTTATATTAAAATTCAACTACCTTTATACTCACAGTAGCACATGGGTTCATAGTTGTTTTTACAATTATGTAGATAAATTTGCACCCAAAAAAGAAAATCCAATGGTTCTGGCAGGAAAATGTATTTCTGCTAGCTACCTGGCTAAGAAGAGAAGTCCTGTTCCTGATTTAGACTGCTCTAGTGTTTTGCCTAGTGTAAGGTTAAATGGCATAAGTGGAAAATTAACTACCACGTTTCAACACAAATCCTGGCCTTTCTTATACCTAATTCTTATAAACATTAACATTCAAAAATGTCTCAGTAGGTTTCAGCATTCATTATGAGTAAGATTTAGATATTGAATAAAATATAGTCATGCATTACCATCTCCCAAATATTGATATTGCCACTTTCTTGAATATTTTAAATGAGCCCACACAATAAACTAAATTTAGATATTAGACAATACATCTACACTATTCAAAGAGCTCCTGTATTTTAGTGCCAATTTAACCAACCATATATATGCTCCACACCAAATGCTAGAAAAATTGCAAGTCCTTGTTATGACTGTTCTGCTTAAGGAGTTACTGGAGATCTTAATGAATATTTCATAGGAGCACAGAGTGTTACATTTTCTAATTGCAGACATAATTTTTTGAAAGATATAGAAGTGATACATTAGCAACTGAGGGCATTTTTAGAGGTCATTACAGAACACTGTTGCCATTTGCATCATATAACCCTGGGATATTATTTGGAGTAAATGAGATTGTCATTTATTCGAACAGTTCTTGAATACCCATTGAATGACAGACATTTTTGTACGAGCTAAGGGTACACTGAGAAATTAGATATAAACACAATTTTGAGAGTATATCCACCACAGTTTAGATTACATCAGTTTAAATAAAATATTGCACGTTTCTTGTTTTAAACAATCTAATGTGTCATTTGATTACATGCAAGTTATACTTCCTCTCCAACTTGGGGTAAAATTCCCTTTATACAAGGACAGGATAATTATTTACAAGGGAAAATGCAACAAACACACCATATTTCTTTCAAAACTAAATTCTTAGAAATTTTATATGCATTGTATTTTTCACTCAGATTTTACTTCCACAAGTCCATCTTTTGCTCTTTTTCCAATAGTTACCTGTTCCCTCTTCCTCCTCACCAGTACTGGTAGAAGCATGCCTTCCAGCAGATGGCTTCTCAAGTTCTTGAGAATCCCAAATATTACTAAATCTTTCCACTACTAGTCCTTTTGGACTTTATGCTGCAGTTCAGTCCAACATTTTACACGTAGTATATCACCTGCAAATGCAGTAGAAGCCAACTTAAAGTGACAAAAACGTCATTTCTACAAAGTGTAAAAGAACATAGAACCAAGGTTATATTGGCAAATTTATTTCTTCTGTTGCAAAACTTAATTTATTCATATCGAGCTTGTTGGCAGTAAGACAGAACTTAACCTAACATTGAGTGCTTATGATAGTCACATCATAGGTGTTGTAAATCTGGAGATATTAGTAACTAGTAGAAAATTGTTGATAAATAAATTTCAAGAGGTATAAAAGTCACAGAACTAATGCTATCTGAAGGATATTAACACTTATTGAAGCATTGTAAAACAGGTATATGGAGTTAGTCCTCTTTAGAAAATTAAATAAATGTAGTAAAATGTGTTTAATCACCAAAAACTTTTCATCCAGAAAAAATGTCTGCCTTAGAAGCAAGAACATTTGTTTTAGATCTAACTTAATAGAATATAGCAAAGAGGGAAGGCTCCGGGGTCAGGATTTAGCTCAGTGGCATAAGTGCCTGCCTGGTAAGCACAAGGTCATGGGTTCAATTCCCTTTACTGCAAAAAAATAAAAAATAAAAATAAAAAAGGGAAGGCCCCATACAATACAATCTATAAACTTTTTAGAAAAGAAATTGAAGAAGACATAAACAGATGGAAAAATATCCTGAGTTTATTGATTAGAGGAATTAACATTGAAAAATTTTCCATTTTTCTCAAAATGATCTGCAGATTAAATAAAA